>OZ023213.1:22036277-22636277 GCA_963995525.1 Escarpia spicata
TTGAAACAAAAGATGGACAGAGACATGGGGCCAACTTGCATGGTTTCTACAGAGAAACGTCACACATAGGTAACCAACGACATGGCAATGTTCAACAACTACAACTGTCCTCTAGGCTATGTTGCTGATACATATATTTTCTGTGGTGTTTGCCAAGGACGGGTGCAGTACTTGGAGAAATGTGTACTACTGTAATGTAGTTGTCAATTTGCAAGTTTTAAATGTAGTTGTTTTCAAAACTTTGGAAATTTGTTCTGATAATTCTTGTAAGTATTTAGCAGAAAAAAGTATTAATATCATAATTACTATAGCAATTTGCAACTTGTTTGATGTTTAACTAGATTATCAGAACATTAACAATTTCCAAGTGATAACTAGCAGTTTGAGGGGTGTGCGACATCTATAGTTTTACATACCAAACAGAAGATTCATTTCTGACTAGGACATTCATTTTATTGTTAAAAATATACACTGAAAAGTCTGAAATACACTATCTCTTTACCATGTCATAAGTTGTCATTTATACCTCTGTTCATTACTGTTTCATATTACTTTGATGACCAGACATTAATACAGTCCATAATCACTTTTTCTAATAGGAATCGAGAATCACTAGGTTGTATCAGTACCTATTTAAAAAACCTGATGCTAGGCATAATTACTAAATACAATGACATGATATTCTTGTAACTGTAAACTGTCTATGAGGTGCAACACTGTAGTTTCACCTAAGAGAAATAACTTGTTCCAGAGTGGGTAGATTGTTTAAATCTGACGTAAGTCAAACTTGAGTAAATATTTCCCAGAGAGTCACTAATGATGTTGTTATGAAGCAGTGTACTTCTCGACCATTCTGATCACTTCAAATACCACCTGCAACAGAAGAAAATAGTCTCGCCAATGACCAACATCCATCCCCGTGAGCCTCTAATTAACATCAGTCTCAGTATCCCTGGAAAATACCTTGAAACAATTACAGATAACATTGCTAACAATCATTTAACATCCCCCTAACATTTGGTATAAACCCTTAACTGTTATGAATCCTATATTTAGAGAATTTCTTAAAAAAAAAGCATTTCTTTTCTCCCGATTGGTTGCAGATGTGCCCCTGAAAGATTGGAATCCGAGATGCAAAACGTACAGTAGGGAAGGCTTAAGATACATACCGTAGTTTTATTAAAGTTAGATATGGAACCATCTATGATATCGGCCTTCTCCCACCCCTACTGTATTGCCTTGTAGAAATGTAGAAGTCTGGTTGAGTCCGTTATCCAATCACCTTGATGTCATTCTAGTTAAGACAATTTAGGTTTGGGCCAAACATGACTAATGTTACATGTGATGTTCGGAAATGATTGTGGAATCATCTGAAGTAGAATAATTAACAGACCATGCACTATCAAAGCCCGACTGGGAATTACTGAGATTTCCTAGCATTCCCTTCGATAAGGAGCGTGATCATTTACATGGCTCCCATGGTCAGAATCATGACCGGTCAAGACACACACTCGAGGACAAGCTAGAACAAGGCATGACTGATTCAACTAACTTCCACACAATGCACAGGATAGTTGCCTCAACTAATGTAGTCAACTACTCCCAGGCTGGCGAGGATGAGCATACAGTGGCGCCCTCTGTGGAGTGGTTCACCACTCAAATCTTCCACCGTTCCCATCTTTCTCTGACAGGTAAAATGCATATTGGGTGAGCAGCCCAGGTAAACAAAATCCCAAAAAACTATACTTGTGTTTCGAAAAGCATCGCCAATGCAAAGATTCTTCTTTAGTAAGGGATCATCTCTGAATGTCGATGTCCGATATCATACAAAATTACTTTCGCTTGGGGAGAGGGGGTCTTGTCTGGTGTCGGATATTGATATTTTACGCTTCGAATCAATGCTGTTAATGTATTGATATCATCATATCATTGTTTACAAGCTTTCATCTGGGGACAGGGTGGGGGGCAGGGGCCTAGCCAGAGACCCATCTGCCCGTCTTCAAGACTGGCAGACGACTGGCCAAGACTGGCAATTACAACTTAATAGTTCCCAGTCTAGGGGCCCACATCAATGACAATCATTGACACAACTGGCAGTGAAACAAATCAAATGGATCAGTATTAATTAAATAAATGGCTCAAATGATTCTGGTTTGTCATTAAAAAAACTAAACTGGCCAATAAATGCTGTGATTGATGTGACTGGCTTCTATTCTTGCGCTAAAAGGTACAACTTTTGATTAATTCAAAACTGGGAAAAAATTACTTCTGGTTAAGGGCGTGGTGGGGGGGCTGAGGCTTGATGAAAGTAATTTAGTCTGATATCGGATAGATGTTCTGAGATGGTCCTTAACTGCTGCAATAAAACAATTGTCTCACCTCAACGAGAATGAGAATGATGATGATCCATTCGAGTCTTGAGCTGTGTTTGTCGTTGAGATGATCCCGAAGTAGATCCATCAGATCACAGCAGTGGGCCAGCTTCTGGTTTATTACCTGCAAACCAGGGGGAGTTGATGCAGTTCGTTAAAGGGATACAAAAGTCAGGTTTCTGGCTTATGCACCTAAGAGGTAATGCAAACTAGCCATTTGCAACTACAGTCAAATCAAGAATATCATGCTGGTGGATTACTAGAAAACCTTTGTTGAACATACACCTATATTTTTATTGACATATTAGAGATCGTCTCAGAATGTTGATATCCAATATCAGATGAAATTACTTTTGTTTGGGGGGGTCTGAGGCAGTTTCATCTGGCATCGGACATCGATATTTTACGTCTCTGACCGATACTGTTAATGTACTGGTATCATCATAGCGGAGGGGTTTGAGGCCAGTTGAAAGTAATTTCATTTGATATCGGACATCGACGTTCTGAGAAGATCCCTTAGGCCGCACCATTCTAGAAGGGTTAAGCACTACTCCAATTGGGGGCACCACTGGTCTTTGAGTTGGACTCGTTGACTCTATTGACAATACTAGCAAAAATACCCACCCTCCTGATGACGTACATAAACACATACAAAGAAGACAGTTTCCCAAAGTATTTTACCTGTCGTAAATCTGAACTAGTGGAGAATCAGCCCTGGGTTAACTTTCATGTCAAGTTTATATGTTCATAAATTAGAACCGTTTTACAAATAATCTGCCAGGTGGCATAGTGTTAATATTGCTCTGACATGGCAGCAATCAACATGCAAAATTACTTTCTCCCATATATTATCAATTATATTTGCTTCGGCAAGAGTTCTGGGTTTCTTTTGCAATTTAATCTAGGCTAGGTTGTGTGTAGGCCACAGTTGGCTATGGGTGGAAATAGTGATGAAATTATTGTGAAAAATACATGATTTTATGTTTCTTTTACAAATAACATCAATATAGTTGCCTGTATGCAAAAATTGCATCAGATATAAAAATGTTTACTCCTCATTTGGAATCTACCGAGACATAATAAATATGTTGATATAGGATGAACAGTTCAGAAATTGGGACCGTTTGAAGATTTGTGCTTAAAAGTGCCCCCCATGGCCCCCAAAGAGGAGGATCTTTGTACACTCGGACCAAAAATGTGTTTTATACTCCAACCTATCAGGTGGTATAAAAAAGTAAACTTTTACATCAACCTGGAATTACTGAGGGTCTGGTGACCCCATTAAACAGGTTTTCACAACACAACGCATGTTTGCTACAACTTTTCAAATTACTAACACATCAGGGACGAGAGTCCGGACCATCGTGGTCAAGTTCGAGTCATTCAAGGACCGCGAGCTGGTACTGCAGGCGGCAAAGAAGAAACAGCCTCGTGGCATCTATGTAAACGACGACTACTCGCAGAGGGTCATGGTGAGGTGGAAAGAACTGCTACTAAAAGTGATGAAGGCCAGGGAAGAGGACAAAATCGCGTATTTGTTGTTTGACAAACTGGTGGTAAGAGAGCGGCATGATGTCGCAAAACCATGTTTAGTGAATTATTATTGTATTGGTGAAATAAATTTTAGAGCACCATGTGATTATGGAGCTATATAAATTTTGTATTTTATTATTATTTATGTTAATGAAAATGCTGTTATATGTATTTAGTATCTGCTGAATAAACATGATTCCAATTCCCCGCCCCCTATCACACACTACACCTAATGATGCCTGTTCCTACCTTTGTCCTCCGGGCTATAGTGAGGTGGTTACAGGTGCGAGTGTACAGAGGCTCCAACGTCTCTCGGTCCCAGTAGAAGTCCGGCGTGTCCAACAGGTCAGAACTCAGGTTGACCAGATGCCTATAACACAAAACGTAAAAATAGGTAAGTTCTTAAATCGCGCACTATCCAGTCATCAGGACTGCTCAAAGCACTTTACACTTTACTCCCTGGCAGGCCTGTTCAATTGAACACCATCTTTACTTTTCTGGGAAGTATCCAGCCATGCTGCAATTAATGCACGAAGACTATTCACAAACAAGTATCCACCACTGTCTATAGCCAGGTACTCATTCATACAGGAGAGTGAAATGGAGCAACGTAGAATGAACAAACTTGCCCAAGGTTCGACACCGCAGCACAGGATTCGAACTTGGGTTCTCTCGGTCAAGAGTCCAAAGCTCTAGCCACTGCACTACTGCTCTCCACAAGACTGTCATATAAAAACCAATGCTATACTATTTTATTAAAGCTGCCCCCCACAATTACATTTTTCACCCATCTCATTGTAGAAAAGTTCTACTATAAATCAAACCTACCAAGTATCTAGTATTCACGATGGCGTGTTAGATTGTGCAAAAGCATCATTCAGTTTGAATTAAATTATTGGATAAACTATTTAATTTATTTTCAATTGGGCTAAGTCAAAATTAAACAGAAAAGTGTCAAAAATAGATGACCTCTTTCAAATAAGCACATAATTTATTACTAAACCAAGTTAACTGAATGCACACAATTAAAAAATATATATAACTTAAACGCTACAGCTTTGAAGATTTATGAGCTTGATTGACAATGGTCATTTGAGGAACAAGTTTTATGAGGGCATTTTCACAAACAAAAATAAAAGTACATGTGTGTGACGTTGTGCAGCAAACACACAATCAACTAGCTGATGTCACATCTTTATTTACCGCAGATTGAAAAGTTCCCCAGTTTTCTGCAGCACTTTGGCTCTGGATATCCTTACTTTCCGTCCAGCCTTCAGATCCTGACCAATGAAAGAGGAGAACAAGGGGTCAAGATAAATGTCAAAACAACATACTTAACAACATATATTAATATACTAATAAAAGTGTGGTTTATATATTAATTATGGTAATTAGGCTATATGTAGTCTTTCCAAATATTTTGTCTGACTCACTTTGGCTTCATCAGTGGACTGATTAAGTGAACTGTTCAAAATACTCAGAATACATGATGTTTCTTATGAGCTAATTGACCCATCCGGAAGGTGACCTGTTGCTTAGCAACGAGGTCCATCAAGCCATTAACCATGGATGCCGAACATGTGGACCATTTGAATATTCCACCATTTTGTTGAAATTCTGGCCCTAGATGTTTTTCTTTATGACAAAAACAAAGCAAAGTTGTTCCTACAGGAAAGGTTGATTTAGCTGATGTCACGCCGCACCAGTAATCTAATGCACATATACTACTTATGTAGACAAAGTTAGCAAGGCAAAGCTTGACGAAATTGAACAAATGTTGTCATCTAATGCTACATCTGGCTACACTGGATTACATATTTTCCCTGTCCATATTTTAGCAAAATGTTACATAAACCATACCTTCGCTATCCTATTTTGTAACATCTTGCTAGGCACATTTGGACAAATGTTGTTTGATATACAAAAGAAGTTGTCTCTATAGAATGACATACTAGAATAACATACCTCCAAGACATATTCGACCGAGTCTACGAACCTTGCCATGGAGGCCTCCCAAATGGCAAGTTTCACTAAAATGAAATAACATTAGAAAACAAACACACAACCTTGTGTTAAGAACATGATATCAAGAAATGAAGAACAGACAGTGTCGGTTTAAATCCAAGACATCCAACAAACTTTTCAGTAGAATAAAGCATTCCAAGATATTAGGATTTCTGGAGTATACTTTGTTGGTCGAGTAGATTTGATTAGCCGTTTAATACATATATTTGAGGTATGATTTTTCTTGGATAGAGTATGTAGAAGTGGGCCATAGTGGACCTTTTAGCTAGTGTGGTGTAGTCACTGTCAAACACCAAAACATCTTGGGAAAATGTATTTATTTGAACCACCCAAAGAACTCTGCCACACACATCTAAATACATGAGATATTGTTTTATTTCACTGAATTCTTCCCTAATTTGTTTTTACTCTTCTTCTGTGATGCAAAGCTCTGTGGAAAAAACTATGTTAAATTTTGGAACAGGTATCTTGACAGACAAAATAGGAATGCAAATGGGTGATAATTTTAAGGGGGTTTTGTTTGGTGGAGGGATCTGTGACTGGTTATTACCTGGACATTTTATTTGGAGGAAGAGTTTGATGCTTAGTTTGGTTTGAAGTCAGTATAACCAACCTGAGAGAGCAAGACCATTGGAGAAGGCATATTTCTCCAGCTGTCTCTCTCCATATGTCCCGTTTTCTCGACGCTCCAACTGGATTTCCTCCCCTGCCAGCCGAGTTGGGTGTCTGTATGAAAGACCAGTAAATTAAAATGATTTTGAATCTTATAACCCATCTTGTGGATATGACTGAGGATTGGTCGCGTATGTTCACAAAGTCACACAGAATGTACAGCGTTATGTACGAGTGTCTGCAGGTTTGTTTGTCAACACATAACGTGGGGAAAATAAATAAGTTTAGTGTGGCCTGAGTGACGTTTAGTATTGATTTCAATGTTGGGATCAGGAGAAACAAAACTGATATAGGCATATCTGACTATCTGCTATGCAGTGCCAAATTTGACATGCCACTGAAGTCCACTAAGTCTTAAAAAAGAAAATGCTAACAGCTCTTTTCTATATTCTGAAAAGACATGTACCAATTAATATATACTTGTATATTGCTCCAGAAAACACAGAATGACATCAAGCTTTGGAAAAGAATCAGGTAGAACACGCCCCCCAAACCCCCTAGTTTGACAATGTCACCTGTTTGGAAATTCCCCAACATTTCAACCCTGGGCACACCCCTACAAGGCCCTATTTTCTCGGTTTGTTCTAAATTATGCTAGTGCACCAAGAAAGCCACGCAGGTGGTTTAAGGTTTGGTACAAGCTAATGTATTCAATGCTTACTCAGTGTAGGTGAAGTCTATGTGTTCAAACTCTTGTTGTACCAGACTGCTGTCGTATGAGTCACACTGATGTGGCTGAATAAACCTCAGCACAGCCTCCCTCTGGTGACACAACAAACTTTATTAAAGCAACACTGTCTGTTCCGTTGCAAGGAATCGGTCTGGTGATTATTAGCACAAAGTTAGTTCTAGTTAATAATAATGTATTTCATTTGACACTCATAGCCAGGGTACAACTCTGTTCAAGGGTGTTGACAATGAAATGCTAAGACTTTGGGATCACCTCATAATGCCGATGTCGAAATTACTTTCGTTTGGAGGAGGGGGGTTCAGAGGCAGTTTTGTCTAACGTCGGCCATCGATATTTTATACTTCGGACCGATACTGTTAATATGTTGATATCACAATATCAATGTTTACAAACGTTCGTCTGAGGCGAGGAGTGGAGGGCTGAGGCCAGATGAAACTGATATCGGACTTCGATGTTCTGAGATGATCAATCATATAATTATTAATATAGCTACTAAAATGTGAGTATTAAAATTAAACATATAAAAATGATAACATTTTATTTTATTTCAGTTGTTTCCAGCACTCTGCAACATTCTATTAACTGACTAATCTGTAGATATATATATTATGCTTACAATGTTATGGTATTTTGAGGTCTCAATCAACTAGCCAGCCTTTTTCAAAACACTATTGCCAAACCGACCTTTCTATGCTGGCACTGAGGGTGGTCACTGCAAGGGTGCTTGTCGTCCTTAGTGGTTCTTTTATGACCCAAATTGAGACGGGACTAACATTAACGTGATAAGAGTACCTTATAATTCTAACATTGTGGATGCTACGTTACAGTGAGTTGTGACACAATCTATGTACACAGCAAAAACTCCTTGATAAATGTTTCTGATATTTAGCAACAAATCAACCCCTCTGGGAATAAGAAGTTACAAAGCTTCAGTGCTAGTGAAATGGACCTACAGTTTGTACGTACCTCTTCAACAGGCATGTTCCAAAATACTGTGCAACCTTCTCTGAAAACAGAAATTCTGCTGTTTCACCAATCATAGGACAGAGTCAACATGATTATACTAATAATAATTAAGACTCAGTACCCAATACAATAAGAATAAATCTCATTAAAAATATCACAGAGAATTATAAAATACTTATAATGTTAAAAACAATGTTTCAAGTATGAACTAATCTGAACAAAGAAACCCAGACATATGAGTGAAGAGGCACATCAGACTGGGTGGTTCAAATGAGTGATATTTTACTTAGTTCACAGTTAGTTTACCTGTTTTTGGTGACGTTTCGGCTGCTTTCAGCAGTCTTCTTCACACGACTACCGCTAGATGGCGACACAGTAGTCCTGTGGGGGGCACACACCAGAGTGACTACGTCTCTACAGGTGTACCATGTCACCATCTAGTGGTAAGACTTTGTCTGAGGAAGACTGCTTAAAGCAGCCGAAACGTCACAGAAAAATGGAAACTGACTGTGAAATAAACAAAAATATCACACATTCAAACGAAACGCAGACATTTTCCATATAGGACAACCTAAATGTGTGTACCATCTATTGAAATTTTAAAAGTTACGGCCCCCATCATGGTATACTAATTGCACCATGTAAACCCTTTATTAAACCTCAGAATCAACATTGTGCTGTATTGTAAAACAATATGAAAATCAATGCTTTATGATCACCTGAAGAAAAATATTTCCCGTGGTTCGTCATCGAGTCTGTAGTTTGCCTCTGCACACATGGCGTCTTCGACATCTGCAACAGCCCAAGTTGTTTTAAGTTTAAGATACTATAAATCCTCAGATGTATTCCATTCAAAGGTTCTTGTTCAAACAAACTTTTTTGCTCATTTAATTTCAGACTCACTTTGCAAATGAATCTCTCTAATATTCACTACAGTGTGAAGGTTGGTTGTACAAATATTTTAATTTTTATTTAGCACTGATGAATTCATAAAAAAACTAATAAATAATTTTGACTGAGCAGTCAAAATTATGTGAAAAGGGCAGAATTAACACATCTCTCTCTCTCTATATATAATTATATATACACTACAGCATACAACTATTTACATTATCAAAGTAAATTATTTAACTGACCATAACAAAAGTATGTGATTCACACATGCAGGGTTCACACTTAAGAGTAGCCTTTATTCTACCTTTCATCTATTTTCTAAATTGGTTTATAAACAGAGCTAGGGTCGATTACACACTCATGATTACGATTATGATTACACTGCCTTGGGAAAAGTCAATTACGATTACACACTTGGAAAAAATTGATTACGACAATGATTATGATTACAGTTCTCCAATTATGATTACATTTTTTGACCAGGCATATCAACTGTTCTTACAAAGTTGACCAACTGTAGGCACTTCATAATTTTTTTTCAAAGGGTAGTCTGCAGGCATGTCTGAATACAGCCAGAAGATTTAATTCTTTAGAAGGATTTATATTATTCTGTGCAAACACTAGCAGTGAGAAACCAATAAAAGTAAATGGCAATTAGCCATGGTCCAGGTGTAACCAGGCCAGATCTGAACCAGGCATATGAAGACTCTTCTGACAAACTGTGAATAAAACCAAAGGATTTAATCCTTCAGAAGGACTTGTGCAAACACTGGCAGTGACTGGCCAGTGAGCAGTGAGATACCAGTAAAAGTAAATTGCAATTAGCCATGGCCCATGTGCTGGGATTACTCACCAGTGCATCATTGTTTCTTTGATTATTGACTTACAAATGGTTTCTATTCATGAATTGTTGCATGCATGTATATATATGTATATATATATACAGGCTCTGTATATATATAAATATATATACTGGAATCAAAAGTATTATGACATGTTTAATCACTGTTTGACAAAATATATTAGGTGTAATCATGTGTAATCAAGTATGATTACACAATTACAGGACACAATTACGAATACACTGCCTTAAAAAAAGTTGATTATGATTACGACTGAGTGTAATCAATTACAATCGATTACAATTACAATCATAATTGACCCCAGCTCTTGGTAACAAATAAGGTGAGTCTGGCAGAGATTCACTCACCAGTAGGCATTTTAACCATGCTGTAGAGGCCCTGTTTGACGAGAGCTTCTGACAGACTCTCCAAGTCATACTCCTCTGACGTGGCATAGGCTGACACATCATACAGCTCCTGCACAACATGAGCGTATGTGACTGCAACACTTTGATATATACGTCTTCTTCATAAGATTTGCTTATCATTCCATGTTAGCCACACGCATGCAGATGCAACATTCAAATAGTGAATCATGTTTCAGGCTAACAAAATACAATTTGGCAGGCAGTGTACATATAGCAACTTGTTACAACTGACAATGTTCACGGATGCTAATTTATCTATATTCTGACCCGACTGACAACCGTGGAGTTTTATCAATTATTGTAAACAGAGATTTGGAGGCTTTGGGCGAGGAGAACAAGAGCAAAAGATTACGGGGTGTGGTGACAGTAGTGCAAGAACAGTGAGGGAAAAGTATAAATCGGGGACCAGTATGGACTTTCAGGGAAAGAATTATAACACACTCCAAACCTTTAATAGGAAGAATTAAACTTACGTTGGAGTTATAGTTGAAACTTGCAACGTTTCGATCTGTCTACAGCAGATCTTGATTTTGGTGGCTCAGATTTTGGTGGAATGATGTGGTTGTAGATGGCAGGCAGGTGGTATCCCTGATCTCGGTTCATTGTAGGGGCTCTCTGTTCGGTGTAGATGGCCTCCTTTACTTTTCTTTTCTCTTGTGCCAGTTCTGTTCTCTGGCCAAGACCTTGGTGTTGTCCATGGACACTGAGTGTCCTGTGGCCGGACAATGGTCTCCTACTCCTGTTGGCTTATCCAGGTTTGTGTGTTCTTTAAACATCTGGCTGAGTGGTCTTGTTGTTTCACCCATGTAAGTGTGGCTACTGTTGTTGTCACAGATAATGTGGTAGACAGTTCCTCACTGGTGTTCTTTGGGGGTTTTGTGTGAGGTGCACTACCACTGAACGGAGGGTGTTGGTGGGTTTATGGTACAAGTGCACATTGTGTGACTTGTAAACTCATTCAAGTTGTTCTGATAGCCCTGCTACGTGTGGTAGTCCCAACATGGGCTGATTCGAGTTCATTGTTTTTGCACTGTTGTTGTTAGTAGGTGGTCTGTTTTCATTAGGCGGCGGGACTTCAAGCGCCCACTCGGGCAGGTCATTGGCTCTCAAGGCATTGTGGACATATGCAAGTTTTGCTTTTCGATCTTCAGCTGTGGTGATGTATTGCCTTGCCCTGTTGGTGAGGGTGCGTATGACTGACCTCTTGCGAGTTAGGGGGTGGTGAGATTTGAAGTTAAGGTATTAATCAGTATGTGTAGGGTTCCTATATTATATATATATGGTTAACTTGGTGGATTTGTCATTTTGAATGTGCATGCATAGGTCCAGGAAAGGGAGTTCGCTGTCTTTTTCTGGTTCGATGTTGTTGATGTGTTCAGTGAACTCTTCCACGTCATATTCATGGTCCATTGGAGTACAGTGAACATGTCATCCACGTAGCATAGCCACAGCAATGGGGTTGAGGTGCCGTAGAGATAGCTAGTTTCTCAAAGTATTCCATGTAGCAGTTAGCTACTAGGGGGATATGGGTAACCCCATGTGTCTGTTGATAGTAAATACCATCATATATGAAATATATGGTGCTTAGGCATGAGTCTATGAGCTCCATTATCTGTGGGATAGCTATTTCCATGAAGCTGGCTAGGGGGTAGGGTATCATCTTCATGTAATCTTCCAGTGCCTCATCTACTGCGACACTGGTAAAGAGCACTGTGACGTCATACGACACCAGTTTCCATACTGGTGGTATTTCCAACTGTTTTAGTTTGTCAACCAGGTTTCTTGGTGTTTTTTGATGTTGTGTCACATGACATCAGTGCGTGATCCAGATCCACTGTAGATATATCGAAACGTTGCAAGTTTCAACTACAGATCCAATGAAAGTTTAATTCTTTCTATTAAAATTTAATCTTGGAGCCATGAACAATATCTTCCATATTACTCCAAATCTGTCAGACAATATGGCCCACTTTACCTTAGCATCCACTGTCGACTCTTTGCCTTGACTCTTTTTCGAGCGAACAACTCGTCGTGTCGTCAGTGGCATTACATCCTTGAAGATTTTATTAGCATGAGTCTTGTTTGTTGAATCTCGGTCTCGGACATACCATCGTGTACTAATACTCATGGAACGGGGTAAGCATGTGGGTGATTTCCTCAATGGAGTTGTTGACACACTGGAGAACAAACTGACTGATTGACCACGGAGACTTGTAAATGTTCCATTCTGGAACCAGTGCAAAGATCGGTAGCTCCACCTACAGTCTGTGTGCAGAGTCTTACATATTGGCTGCTTGTTCATGATACATTGCACGGTAGAACAAGTTTTTCTCATTTGTCTCAGCGCAGACCAACAACTTGTGAACTGGCTGTTAACTGTGATAGTGCACGGGAAGACCAACTGTGTGATATTCATTGTGATGATTCACTAAAATGAAGAAACAAATTTATGCATCACAATCGGCTGAACAGATACAAACGTAAAGTATGTGTTTGTATACATGGCAATGATCAGTACAGTACACCAGCGGATTAATCTTTAATTATGTACGCTGATGATGGCCCAAGGCCAAAGCTTCCATTGGATAGGTATGTCAACAACAAAATAGAATATGTTATATCATCATTTAAATGGTGCCACATGATGGATAATGATATGTAGTTTACTACCCTTTTTGAATTTTTGTGATATCTTCAATATTTGCGGCACTATTCAATTTTTAAATCTTAAAATGGTGGCATTTTTTGTCTGTTGGTTTTCAGTCCATTTCTTGTGCACAGTCTGAATGAGAACTGCATTTATTTGATTGGAAAATAGTAATGATGGTGCAACCCGTAAGGAAATGTCAATTTTTGGTGACCTTGACTTTACCTTTACAGTTGACCTACATTCCACTTTTGACCTAGATTTGGCCCACAGCATGGGATTAATTCTTATTAATGACATCATTTAGCTGAAAATTAAATAGGTAATGAGCACTGTTAATGTTTGAAGTATGAATATTGCCAATATAATGAATTTAATACTATGCAACCTCTAAACGGCTATTAGAACTTCACCTATTTATTTGACCTATATTTCATATTTGACCTATAAACCAGAATTTATGGCATAATTAATTGATCAATGCACCCACTGGATGAATCATGATACAACCCTTTAGGAAATGTAAATCTTGACCTTCACACTTGACCTACATTCCATTTTGACCTAGATTTGACCTACATACTGGGATTAATTCCATATAAATGACATAATTTAGGTGAAAATGAATTAGGAAATTGGCAATTATCATTTGGGTGCAAAATTTCTAATATAATGACTTTAATGCTATGTAAACTTATAAATGGGTATTAAAACATGACCTATTTATTTGACCTATATTTCACATTTCATGTATGTACTGAAATTAGTGGCGTAATTAATTAATAAATGTGCACACTGGATGTTTGAGGGATTACAAATGTCAAAGACAATAATACATATATACATTCAATGAACTGTGACCTTGTAAGTTCCAATGTTTAACACAACCTTCTAGTAGTACAAATTAATTCGAATGTGGCGCAACCAACATTTGAGGGATGGAAGTTGTTAATATATAATTTCATGCTATGTAACCTTGTACATGCCTCTTTTAACATAGCTTATTTATTTAAACTAATGCTCACAGTTGACCTATGAACAGGGATCAGTAGAATAATATTTACCGGACCATTTTGTGCACTAGAGGACCTTTTACTGAACAGTGCACAGCAGATTTACATTGGACATGTATCACACAAATTTTGACTGAATTCAAAATGAGTTCACCATGGAAATAAAAAGAACACATTTCATAGGTCAATCAAGTAATGATGTGGGAGGTTAAAGTTAACTTGGCTCATATAACTGAGTGTGAAAAATCTTACAAAACATGATATCATTGGAAAAACCATCAAGGCAATTTATTATAACGTAAACAGTGCAGCACCATTCATAATATTTTACAAAGGTTAATGTCCAAAACACCAGGTTATTATATAAATGTTCATAATTTCACGATAGGTAACGTGCATAAGTCCGTGCAACATGCACTGAAGTTCATAACTTCACGATAGGTAACATGCGTAAGTCCGTGCAATATGCACTGAAGTTCATAACTTCACGATAGGTAACATGCGTAAGTCCGTGCAACATGCACTGAAGTTCATAATTTCACGATAGGTAACATGCGTAAGTCCGTGCAATATGCACTGAATTATAGTTCATAATTCACGATAAGTAATATGCATAAGTCCATGTAATATGCACTGGAGTTCCGTAATTTGTGTGTGAAATCCACGACAGTATGCACTGGGTTTGCTACGACACCAGCCACTTCTACCATGATGAGAGAACTCTGCCAGTTGCTGATGAGTCGACCCATGCAAGGAGCAATGTCTACAATTCTCAGTTGAATATCATCTTTTATTATGTGAGCATATTTTCACTGCATATAACTGCCAGTTGAGTAACAGATGTGAAGTAAGCATAACTATAGCCACACTACCCATTTCTGCTGATATCACAGCTCTGCCAGTTGTTGAAGAACGGAAACATCCTAGTAGTGACATCTACATTTCTCAAAGTCATGTAGCAATGTTCTTCAAGTGTGCACATTGTTATTCCATGTAAATGTGAGTTGAGCAATGGATATGAAACGACTATGATGCCAGACACTTCTGCAGAGATCAAAGAGCTTTTTCAATTCCTGAAGAGTTGACACATGCGAGCACTTGCCATTATTGACATTGGTGCAGGCCCACAGCTGTTTCCTGTTAGGCACAGTCTCGTGCGTAGGTAAGTCAGTAATTTGAAAATTTACTTTACAAATACAATAGCAATTTCTAAATAAATAAATATTCTTAGAATATTTTAACAATGATGATTTCTAACTGAATCAGAATTTAATTTTGAAAAGTAAAGAAAAACAATTGCAAATTTTGAGCTGTATGTATATGAATGAAAGGTTGTCTGCCAAGGAGGATTAAGACTTTACATGAATGGTTTATTGCATGCAGTTGAAGTTATGTATACAGTGACATAAAAGCCAAAGGTGTTCATCATCAACACAAAAACAAATGATCTAGACAAAGTTGATGCAAATGAAGTAGTGATATGCCAAATTCTATGTTTTGCAGTTGTGTTTTGAAAAGTAATTTTGATTCATAATGGTTGTTTTTGGTTGAACTGATTTTTGAAGTGACAATTTTGAAGATTAAAAAATGTATTAGAAAAAATAGTGACAGAGTGCACATGTTGTAGCATGAAGAAAGCATCTAAACCTGATGTTGGCATCGCTTGAAAGCTATAATAGCTGCTCTCCTCATGTTACTGACATAGCTCTTCATGCCAATGATACTCATGTGCACTCCGTCTCTTGCAAAATGCCTTGGAAGAAGCAATTCACGATGTGCCCAGAAATTTATTTTATTTGAATTAGTGATCAGCTGGGCTATTCATGTACTAACAATGTGCCGGGCTTGGTCAAAATCATTTTGGAACAACATAGTGGCTGCCGGACTTAGGAATTCGTGTTAGAATATGGCATATCACTACTTGTAATACAGAAGGTATTGAAGTCAGTTTGTGAGCAAATGACACAATACCTTCTGCCAATTCTTCAGGTGCATAGCCATTGCATAGATCATTCGTTCCTATGTCGATTAAAACAACATTTGACGCCTCTGCACACACAGCTCCAAAACCACCCAAGGTAAGTCCTCCCTTTCCAAGAAAGACAACCTTGTCAAACATACAAGACAGGAGAAGGTCGGGATAGAAATAGCGGTACTCAGCATTGCTGGTACACGCTTCTGACATGCGACGCACAAAACTGTGCCCAACGATTAGAAGCTTGGCCTTGCGTGCTTCGGAATCCATTCTGAAAATAAAATAAAAAACAGTACATTTCTGCACATATTTACACAGTAATTTCATTGTAATAATACCACACTTTTCTTAGTGCACACAACATCGATATCACTTCAGTGTTGTGACTCATGACAGAAGCTATGTGGAGGCGACAGTGTGAACATTCTGTCCTTGTATGTGAGTATGCAAGATTGTTTGATATATCGTAACTTATCTTTATTCTTCACCACCAGAATTACTGAGTATTTGTGGCATGAAATACAAATCACAACAAGATATTATGATTCACATAAAAACACCACAAACAAAACAGTAAATATTATTAAAATCAACAAAATGGATAGTCAACATGACTATAGACTGAATTATAAAATGTGAATTACTATAATATAGGATTACAGGAATACAGGTGTCAGGTGATGCAAATTAAAGTGGAAATATTAACTGTTCATAATTTCTACCATAAAAATACTGATACACACACAATAATAATATACACGTATTACATTTTATTAACACAACTTATTAAAAATGAACTGTTGGATTGTTCAGATTAAGAACGTATTCCTAAATTGATTGAAAAGGAAGTAGAGCACACAGCCACAGTCACACAGATGTGACATCAATAGACATCGCCGTAAATTTCACTGTTTTCGAAATTGTGTAACTTGTCCTAAAATATTGATTAATAGAAAACAGTATTGCATATATAACAAATATCCAATCACAACTTTCTAACATTTAACTGATAAAAGTGGGGATGGCACAGATTACAATATCGATTGCGCATACGTTAGAATGGCGCCGCGCCTCGGCGCATACATTATAAACAGCCACTAACGCTCCGAGCGACATACAAAACGCATCAAACTGGCATGCTACCGGTCATCTAGACTAAGATTAGTCTTCCTTGCGTTCCGCATGGAAATACAAGATTCATAGTTATACCATATGAAAGCTAGGATTCTAGTTTCACAAAGACACCTAAGCATTTTAAAGATACACGCTAAAATATATTAATATTTTGGTAAGTAAACACAACGCAAAGTTCACCAACCTTAATCTTGCCCAGCCGAATACAATGTAACAGATTTTACCCACCGAACATCTTCTGATGGCATTCATTGGTCGATATAAATGTCAACAGTAAACAAAATTAGTATGCATATCGAGATCCACAATGTTTTCCGAGACCATGTGATCCAGCAGATTGACTGCGTAGCAAAAAACCTGCACCATTTCTGGAACGCGTTAGAGCGACGCTGAACGGTGCTGCCGGCCAGCGATAGTTGACATACCTACATTGGATAAGGCATACTTGAATATCAGACATTACATGGCACGAGAGAGTGGACTTTTAATTATTGTTGATCCAGCAATGGGGGATATGGGCTGGAGGAATTCGGGCCAATATAGGCATACATGGGCTCAATTGATTTCTGTGCACAGATGTTGGATTTCAGAGAGATGTGGGGACGGGTCAATTTTCGGTGCACTGAATTTTGCGAAGAACGATTATTTATCAATATGGCATGATGTAATTTTTGTATATGAACACACTTTTGTGTCACTGCCTCACAAAAGTTAACTGGGAAGGAGTGTTGCATGATGTGTCACTTCAAATATGCTCTGGATTAGTGTCTACCACTCTCTTCAGTCATGTGATCTCTGCCACCGAGCTTTGATGACAGATGGCTAAGACCTGTCCTAGGCGGTTAGGCTTAGCCCCTTAACCTTCTCTAGGACTCGCTAGTTGTAGTTATCCCCCTTCCCGTCCCTGAGTCCGAGTGACTCAACACTGACAACACGTCAACACAACAGTGACAGTATCAGTGACAGTCAGCCTGACCCTCACCCATATTTATGCTGATTATGGCAATTTATGCATGCACCATGCCTCCGCACTAGCACGCAGGGCAAGTAACAAGAAACATTAACTGTATAATAATAGAAACACGACACAATAATAATAATAATAAACACGACAAAGTCACACCTGTGAAAATACAAACGTAGCCTACTATCGCCTATTCTACTATGAATGATTCCTTGTTTGACCACTGTAAGGCACCACGGTAGACGCAAAGTGCGTTTCCAGTGGCTCCGTGTAGTGGACAAATAAAGAAACTACAGGTTGCTCCACGAACCGATGACGCTGCAAATTATGTGTAGCCTGTAATGCATTTGCGCACATGGCGGAAACCGAAAGTTGATTGGGTGTATTTGCTATTTTTGAACTGTGACCAAAAGTATGAAAAAGAATAACCAGTCTTTCGAATCAGCTAGGAAACACGTTGATAAATATGCAGCAACCATACTTGGACGTATTAGTGACGAAAAGGAGGTGGGTAGAAAAAATCTGCACAGTCTGACGTCCTTGCAACCCGCCGTTACGAGGTGGCGGTACCGGTGATTCTTTCTCGTACACCCACAAAATGCATTTGTCGTTACATAAACATTGTCATGATTGGGCCAGGCTTAGCTAGCAGAATTAATGCACATTAACTAGCCTTTATAAATACTAAATAGCTTTATCTGCCTTACCGACATATTCACGCGGGTCGCGGAGGCAACCTAACCGTCATTTTTGGAGTTGATTTGCGCCGGGAAATTGTCTTAAATTAAATTTGTATAATTGATTATCTAACTGACAAGCCACCACTTTTTTAGTTAAACATTTTAACAGGCCGACAGGAATCAAAACGTTTGATTTCTTTGCCAATATTTGTTTGACTAACATTCAGTTTTCTGGTAGATTGAACTTCCTCAGATTCCATGTTTTCTAAAGACTCAAAAAGTTCAGTTTGGGCAATGACAGTTTGAAAAATGTGTAATCTTTACCAACATTATTTACTCCCAACCCTAATTACTGGGTTAATAATTTTGACCAGCTAAATAACAATCTGCAGAAGATTAACTTTTCCAGTTGAGTGTCAACATAATTATACTGTGAGTTGATAAATTTATGGACTACTTCATCAAACTGGCAATGCTTAAAAAAAATCTGTCTAGCATCAAAAATATTTGCTCTTCAACCGACGTCAGTTTGTCAAATGTTCGAATTTATATTTGTGCATTAAATACAATCAAAAAGTCTCACAGTTTTTACATTTGAAGATAATCTGTATTAAAATGATATAATATATATGGGTGTATCATGCCCAAAATGTCAAAAATGCGTATCGTGTATGTGACCGTGTGGCATGTCTGCGTGAGATGCAGTTGATAAGAATGTTCATGATTTCTTGCAGAGGAACAGTCGTGGCTTCCAGGTAGCAAAGCTCTATGTGAACATCAAGGAGTATGATGTTGCCAAGAGGTGTGTATAATTTAGCTAGATAAAGTAGATTGTTGTCTTCAAGAGGTTATGCTAGCACTAGTGTTGTGGCAGTATTCTTACCAAATATGAACTAACCTATAAAAATACATTTTATAACACTATTTCAAAAGAAGATTTCAAATTGTTATGGTCAGTTAAAGATAATATTTCAGTTGTAAATATGTTGTAAATTCATACTAATTCAGCAGTTCAAGTGGTTGAAAACATGGCTGACATACACCGATATTAAGACCAGGAAGATGCCCGACGTGAAACAGTGTTTTTTTAAACAAAATATACTTGAAATGGTTTTCTGTCAGATGATGGTAGCTTTGTATGAATACTATCAATAAAGTTTACTTTTATAACAATTATGTACCTCAAAATAACTTATTCATGGATCAAGCATGTTGATGTCAAGTAATTGATTCCGTTATACAGACTTTGACAGCCATTTTCTCTAAACCATTTTTCTTAAATTTCTGCATTTGGAAAAAAGATATCTTTCTGAGTAATTATTCTGTAGGTACAAATGAGGTGAGTGTTACATTCAGCACTCTGTGCAGTTTTTACAAATCATCACTAGTTTGAAAGATAATCCAGTATTTGTTATAAAAAGTTTTCTCACACTTTACACAAAAATGATTTTTAAAATAAAACCATTTTGGCAAATGCTCGGTCATTGTGCAACAGAATTTATACTGAACATGGGTTTTCAGAATTATATATGTGTTCAATAAAGAATGGCAGTTTTTTTTATTTGCTAATTATTCGCTTAAAATGCTGGACATTTTGTTTTTGTACCATGTAAATGGGAGTCTGGTTTTAAAAAGTTCAATAGATATTTTTGTAATTCCCATTCTATACTTTGGGCAGAACAAATTGGGCTGTTTGCATAAATTAAAAAAAATCCTATCTATCTGCTGTCTCTGGTCTTAATAATGCTTGGCAGTAATAGTAATACTCTGCAGTCTGGTGAGGCTTGCCTTGAAACTGATCCTTTACTTTTTCCTTTTATCTTTTCTTGTCCTGTCATTATTCCTGCACTGACATCTCCACTCTTTCTGGCTCTCACTCATTCTCCTTTGTACTGCTCGGTATAATTACATTAGATTTGTGTGGTGTATTATATGAGGAACAACTATATCCAATACTGCTGGCCTCTATGCTTTGTGTATTGTGCTTCAGGTACATGGCTGGCTTCCTGGCAGTGAAACCATCATATGCCCCAGCACACAAATTGATGGGGCATATTTACGAGAAACTGGGCGATACGAAGAAGTCAATTGCTGCCTATAAGTTCTCCCTTGAGCTGGACGACAGCCAGAAAGACATCCTTCTCACAAGTAAGCCGCTTTTTTGAGGGACGGTATGGCTACGCTTAGAAAGAAGAAACATTTTGAGACAAGGGGTGTCCTCAGATTTTACGAGTACATCTGAGTACTTTCTCAATATATATGTTGAACTATTTTTTAAATGCTTTGTTATTTCTGATAGAATACCACCTTACCATCCCTACACATAGTACATCCTCATTCTCTGATATCCATGACTATGATACCCAAACATGACAACAGGCAGCATCTTTTTCCAGTCAGAAACGCCCTGTTAAGCAAACACTATTTGTAGGCTATCAGTTCAGGGCATAAACCTGTTTGTTTAACAAAGATGTCCATAAAGAGCCAATTAGCAGTTAACCCACCAGTTAGACAGGAAATGTCTTTGATGTAATCTGGAGCCCATGCCACTTAACAGTGGCTGACAGTGCTAACTGCTAAGAACAAGAACTAACAGTGCTAACTGCTAAGAACAAGAACTGACAGTGCTAACTGCTAAGAACAAGAACTAACAGTGCTAACTGCTAAGAACAAGAACTGACAGTCTTCCTCTGTAGAAGTAAGGTGGCTCAAATCTGACTGCCTCCTACACTAGTATAATCCCATGCCAGCAGCCTGGCTAAAAAGTCCAAAGGGGATGCTGAGCCTGTTATGTGGACATGTGCTAACCCTCTCAACAACTAGTAGTCTACGATCAGAAAATTGTAAACTTATAATATCAGCAGATTGCTGATTGTAGAAGTGAACGAATACCTCAATCAGCCATGTACAGTTCGTCACAGTGACCCACCGCAGTTCTGAGTTTTCCAACTGTGGCTCAGTTGGTCCCTCACCATCTCAGCATTCCAGCCTCATCAGCCCCAGTTGAAAGGGTATTTAGCATAGCCGAGAAACTATTCTGCCCTGAACGGTGCAACCTGAAAGACTCAACTTGTGAACAACTCATGTTCATTCGGTGCAATTGCAAATAGATGATAAGATCATACGATGCCACTGAAATGAATGCCAACGAAATTAATTTCATTGTTGATGAAATACAGGTTTTTTTAGTTTTCCTCATAAAAAATTGATCAACTGCCATTGCATATTCACTTTTGCTGAGTTATATAAATTAGGTTAATTAATAATTTTAAATGTACTCGGCCCCAGGTCTGATATACACCAGGTGTTGCATTCCAATCGAGGTAATACTATTTCAATTTTCCGACACCAGATGGCACCACCACTGCATCACAAACAATACACAAGTATATTTAGTAAATATTCGTACCTTCAACCTCACAATCCTGGCAAAGGGTCAGAATTGCATTATTGCCAAAACTGACCTATTATGTAGGCATGTAATGATGTTACACAAGTGTGAATTATTGTAACTGGTTGTGTGCAATGAACGTAAGTGTGTTACGGTCAGCATGCATGTAACTGTAGAGGAGTGTGTTATTGTCTGTGACAAACTGTTTTTAACCAACACCTTGTTCCTTTCAGTTTGTGAGCTCTATTGTACAACAGACGTTGACCCAGAACAAGCAAAGGTAAACAGATTTCATTATGATGGAGCACCTCTATAAACTTGAGCTGCCATGTTTTGTGGCATGTGAACCTACTCAGCCAGCTAACTTAAGGTTTCCTACTGGCTGTCCAGTTGTGTAAACAATAGAACTTGCTGTACTGTACTTGCCCACATATGAAGCATGCCCTACACAGTAATCGTTGGATGACTTCACAAAGTCAGAGTTTAGTAGGACAGCCAGTCCCAACTCATTCACTGTATAATCTCATTAGCCCTATGTGATTTACTCTTTGTATTACTCAATAGCTAACCAGCCTCATTATACAAATACCCATGTCTGCCTATACCTGTAGTTATACATATATCCCAGTGTGACTGTAAACATATCACTTATATTACCAAGGTATGTGTTAAGATGGCTCTGGTGGCAAAGACATGCTTGTTTTGTTTTTGTTTTTCACAGACTGCCTAAGACATCAAGCAATACTCTAGTCCAAAAAGAATTGAGTTTCTAGGTTGTTTAGTGACATTTCTATGTTTTTAAAGACAATAAAAAAATATGTAAAAAAAATCACCTAAAAATTGCATTTTATTTCATTTTGAGGAATAGCCTGAAAGACAAATTTGCATGTTTGTAAGCACAAATATATTATTGTTATAGTTATAGCTTTGTTACTGGTGCAGTTTAAAAAAATGACATTAATGCTTCCTGGTTATCATTGATAATAGACATGTCACCAGATAGGCGTGTTTTGCATAAAATGTGACGTTTTTCACTGGCAAGTAGTTTGTTTTAATACAAATAGACGGAAACACCTGTTTTTGAGATATTCTCTTGTTTTCCCACCAACTAGGCCCTGCAATCTGTATTTGTAAAGAATGTTGAACTACTTTGGTTTTACGACTGGCCTACAGCCCCACGTGCTATTCTGTGTTTTGGTGGCACCTGATTGGTCAGGGGTTAACCCCGGATTACTGACAAATAGCAGTGTTGTAGAGCGTGGAATGGCATTCGGTTGCAAAACAAGAAGACTACTGCCAGCATTGGTTATTTAACATCGCGATCAGGGTTGGGTTCAATTACATTGATCAGTTACATGACTGGATAATTTTCAATTACAGTTACAATTACAATTATTTTGCATTTCAATTACAATTAGCATTCCAAAAGATATTCAATTATAATTGTCAATTACAATGGATTTTTTTTCGCTCAAAATAATATAAACAGAACTAATTATATATCTCGGATCATCCCACATTTATATCATTACCACACAATTGGTTTCTCAGCACCTTGCTGCCCTCAAGCTTACTAGAAAATAATTCCACAGTGAAAGGATAGTGTTAGTGCACAGCCTTATTTAACTAAATTAAGATAAGTACAGCTAGCCTGTGTAGCACTGGACCACAGGCCTATCATTTGTTCTCAGCCTCCTATTTGACACTTGTCAACTGCTGAAGCCTGCTACTGCTAGAGCTAGTGCTTCAGTGGGTCAGCTCTATATGCCCTCCCCAATGGAAGAGAAGCCATGTTTTTATCTCTCTATCAGTGCTTCAACAAGTCAAATAAAGACTAGTTGGCACTGTGCCTGTCCATGGGTGACTGATTGTTTGGAAAGACACTGCTAAATCCTTTATGCAACATGACTGTGCCAGGACAGGCAGACAGCTGTTATCTGCCCATGTTCACCAGAAAGAGTCACTGTCTGACTATAACACTCCCAAAATGGGGAGTATGAGAGGGAAGGTGATTTCAGAGGGAAACAGCCTTGGTTTTCATAATGAAAAAAAACAGTTCTGGGAGTTTCACCCACAATTGGAGAAACTATGGGAAAGTAATTGAATTGTAATTGAACAATTAAAGCAATTACAATGGCCAATTACGACACACACACACACACACACACACACACACACACACACACACACACACACACACACACACACACACACACACACACACACACACACACACACACACACACACACACACACACAAAATCAGTTACAATTACAATACTTTCAAATATTTCAATTACATCATAATTGTAATTAATTACGAATTATAATTGACCCCCAACCCTGATCGCGATGCAATTATGTAATCTTCATAAAACAAGATACTAGTATCAGAATAACCAAACTATATGAATTTTTTATGATCTGCATTCGTGGTGAGCAAATTTACACTCGAGGACATCTGAGCTTGTGTGAAACTGACGTCATCGTTTCTATGGTAGCGTCATTATAGTTTCCACGAATTTGAAGGGGAATTCCACTAAGACACATAAAGTATTAGTTTTTAAAGGATGGACTGGTGACATATGGCATTAATGCCATGTTTTCTTTTGTAGAAGATATGTTCATACCAACACCTGCTAATGTTCTGTGTAGAAAGAGTAAAGAAACCAACTGACACGATAAGCACCCGAGCGACCTTAAGTTAGATTCTTCTGTAATATAGTGTGTTGACAAGGCAAGGGAACAGTAAGCTAAATTGTTTTAATGGTGAAGAATGAGCCCATGCCAATACGTTTATGCTAGCTATTCTATGATTGGCTAAACGTGGTATTCACTGCGGGATTGAAGCCTTCACCTCAGGACAGAACATGGCGTACCGGTATATTGGTAGGCCTAGTGTAAAGAATATGGCGTGCTGTCATCGCTGTACATTTTTCGTGATGTACGGGAAGATGGCGGCGACGGTACATACGGGCAAAGTTAAATGAGTTTGTGAGTGCGTGCGTGTGTGTATGTGTGTGCATGCGTGTTGTTGCGCGTATCTAATGCATAAATATCAGAGTGAGCCTGCCTGCTCGCCCGCCGAGTATTAGTTGTTTCTTGGTGAAGAAAACTATCACAAGATACCATATTACATTATGAATCGGGACTATTTATTCTAAAATGTGAAGGCAAGTTTACAATTTTCCTGCTGACAGTTACATTTGTCATTCATTCTCCTATAAAACATGGAACTGATCACCATGAGCCGGGCGGGATTGTCGACTCCAAATGCCGGGAAATCGCTTCTTGGGGCATCTAGAAACCCATTTTTTTGGGGTGGGGGCCCCAGACCCCACGCCCATCATGGCAGGCTTTGTCTGCCAGTTCCGGGGTCCAAAAATTGACTACGCACCAAAATTATTTTTTCTGCTGGAAACCCTGACTTGAGTTTGTCAAAAGTGTGCCCTTTCTGTGTACTGTGTCAATCAATTACATAAATGTTTGATTGTAGCAGACAGGGTGGAGAAGTAATGTTGTTGTCTGGTTGTTGCAGTATTAGGCAGGCAGAGTAGAGTGGAGGAATAGTGTTGTCTGGTTGTTGCAGTACTGGGCAGGCAGGGTGAAGGAGTAATGTTGTTGTCTGGTTGTTGCAGTACTGGGCTGACAGGGTGGAGAAAATCTTCCCACGCAAGAACATCGGCTTCAGACTACGGGTTAGTCCCCCAATTGTCCCATCTCACAGACACTCCAGTTCTCTCATAGTTGCAGTATCATTAGCAATGAGTCGCTGTGCAAAACCAGGGCTCCAGTAATACATATAAATATGTATGTAATGATGTCTATTTTCCAACTGTATGCAGTGACATACAGCCAATGTAATGTCTGACAGCTGAGTCTACATTCTTCCCTGTGATTCTCTTGTGCATTATTGTGGTCTGTGCGTTGTAGTGTTGCTCTGCTCTACACGGTGTTGCCCTCCACTGCTACCTACCAGAAGCCCCCTCCACTGCTACCCCCTCCATCCACATTTCATCTTTCTCATTCCTGCTTTAAGATGGTAACTGGTTTCAGCTGTGACTGGTGCTGGGTGTTTGCGTGAAGCTGACATGTGTTTGTTGTTTGATAGGAGAAGATCTACTCAACCACCAGCAACCTGGACATCAACCACAACGAGATGGCGCAACTTCTCGCTCAGGAACTGGTAGGTAGAGAGACGTCTACGTGTGTTGTTGTCGTGCCTCAAGGTTTTCCACCGTACCCAGCATAGTCATTCGAGTGTTCACGCACGCATGCACACGTTATCACCATTATGGTG
This sequence comes from Escarpia spicata, assembly GCA_963995525.1. Taxonomy (NCBI): domain Eukaryota; kingdom Metazoa; phylum Annelida; class Polychaeta; order Sabellida; family Siboglinidae; genus Escarpia; species Escarpia spicata. The sequence continues at coordinate 22,062,805 of OZ023213.1, forward strand.
GTGCCATCTGGAGATTTGGTCACCACTCAGTTCTATCAAATAGGAGAACCATGGATCAGCGGCCATTGGTCCGGGGACGTGGATAAACGTAGAAAGAAGCCAGTTGACCTTGTGCCTCGTAGGAGATGCACGCAGGATTCGCACAGGTCCCCGAAAGTCTTGAATGTTCTTGGATTTGATTTTTTCGTTCGAGTGCCCTCGGATATTCTTGAACTTCACTGGATGTTCTCGAATGTTCTTGAAACATAGTTTCATGAACATTCAAGCACAATAGTCACGAGTTGTCAATGAAATAATTGTAATAATATATATTGTCGAACCCGTCAGTAATTTTTGTCTTACAAATCAGTGATTATAATTTCTTATAATTTTACAAAAACAACATGGCGGAAGATGAAAATTAGCGGTAACACGATTCAGTAGATCGCATCACATGAAATAGCAGTATGCATAATCGCTAGATGTCGCCATGTGAACGCGTGAACCAATCAGATGCGCTCTTTCTCCATGTGTGCAGTGACTTGCCGGCGTCCATATTGTTTATTTAAAATTTTGTTTCCTTCAAATGTTATTCAGTTTATGATTGACAATCGCCATGCCTTGAGTTATAGATGACAGTAGATTCAGAGAGAAGTGGTTTCTTGTCAATTATTATTTAAAAAAATTGGGTTGTGAACATATAAACGATCGCCGTGACATTCAGAAGTTAGTGCGATGACCGGAGCGGTATCAAAATAATGTGGGCATCGCCTGTCAATCGCATCACACACGCAGGCATTGCAAGCCTAGGTCAAATATAAAATGTGAGAAATCGAACGAAGGAAGGAAACTCCAGAGGAAATGTATTAGTAATTAGATTGACAATATATAGGTAATATTTTACTCCCCGAAGGAGGACCTTGAAGGCGGACACTGCTAGTAATTTAGCCTTTAAGCAAGTTAAGTAAAAGATTGCCAAAGCATATCAATAAAGGCAGAGCCAAAGACAACATTAAAAAAATATATATCACATAGACTTGCTAAGATTGACTTGTGCAGGTAATATCTCAGGCTCACTTAGCCTAATGAAAATGTTGGTGAAAACATGACACGCTAAGCATCACTGACATTGTGAAAAGCAATTTAATTAGAGTTTAATAATCTTCTGTGAGAATCTTCTAATCAAATCATGTCAAATAAAATACCTGCATACAATTACTTAAATGACAAGTAAGTTTTAGTAAATTCATAATAAAAAGGAGTGACACTGACTTAATCAAGTGGAAGTGTACAAATTAAAATGTTAATGAAAAGTCCTAGTTTTTACCACAAAAATGTTCTTGAATGTTCTTGAGTTTGACTTTGCTCATTCTGTATGAACCCTGGATGTACGTATAATACTCCATAGGTAGTATATTAATGTATAAATTGTTGTGTTTCATCGAGAACATTGCAATCTCAATCGAGAGAACTCATGTTCAAATCTTGTGCCGTCATGTCAAACCTTGGGCAAGTTCGTTCACTCCACATTGCTCCAGTTCGCTCAGCTGTATGAATGAGTGCCTGGCTATAGACAGTGGCAGATATTTGTGTACAAGTAGTCTTTGCGCAGTAATTGCAGTATGGCTGAATGATTGCCAGAGAAGTCGAGATGGTGTTTCATTGAACAAGTCTGCCGAGGGGTAAAGTTTAAAGTGCTTTGTGCTGTCCTGAGGACTGGATACTGCGCTATATAACAACTTACCTTTACCACATTGTTTGTGTTTTGTTTTGTAGAAGAAGCACCCTCGTGACGTCGCACTCCACATGAAGCTGTTACGGCTGTACATTGACCAGGGCCGGGTCAATGAAGCCTATGCACACGCTGTCGAGACAGAGCATCTCAAACCTTACCCAGAATCCCTTGAGTGGTACCAGTGTCTCGCCGATATATTCCAGGTACATTCAGGTTAATTTTTCCTCAGATAGTGTTAACATTATTATGGCTGGATACAAATTATAAAGAGCGTAAACTTTTGTTAAAATCACCAAATGAGTTGACTTTGATCATTAAATCAGATCACTAGTGAAAGTTATAACTTTGTGTTATAGTATCTGAAGACTTATAGATCCTGTAAAACATTTAGTAGTTCTGTGATGATTTGACCATACAAACAAGCTAGCATGTAAGTAGTACTAGATGGGCATGATTTGTTTCAACAAAATGAGCCCAAAACGGGAAAAATGTTTAGAACATTTTAAACATTATACTTTTACCCCGCGCCAGGAATACTCGCAGGAGAACGGGGGTGACATAAATGGAATGTTCCACGAGCATCTACTGGGTGTGTTATGTAACCTGTCAGCCGTGAGTCTGAGGAAGGCGAACATCTTCGACTGTATGGAGATTTTACACAAGTAAGTGTCTGTAAATTCCCCTTTGCCTTTAGTCTGTCTCGAGGGCATAGCTTTATCTAGAGATGTATCCAGGCGTATTTTTGATTGGCTCAGTTAGTTTTGGACGGGTGGAAGTTTGAGTGGAGGGGCTAAAAATTGTATATTATTGACTCCCACTGTTAGTTATATGTCCTTTATGCAGTGTGTGTCACTTGTGTATGCATGTATTATTTTGTACATGTGTGTCACTTGTGTATGCATGTATTGTTGTCACTTGTGTGTGCATGTAGTATTGTGTACATGTGTGTCACTTGTGTATGCATGTATTATTGACTTATATGTGTGTCACTTGTGTATGCATGTATTATTGTGTACATGTGTGTCACTTGTCTATTCATGTATTATTGTGTACATGTCTGTCACTTGTCTATTCATGTATTATTGTGTACATGTGTGTCACTTGTGTGTGCAAGTATTGTTGTGTACATGTGTGTCACTTGTCTATGCATGTATTATTGTGTACATGTGTGTCACTTGTCTATGCATGTATTATTGTGTACATGTGTATCACTTGTGTGTGCATGTGTTATTGTGTACATGTGTGTCACTTGTGTGTGCATGTATTATTGTGTACATGTGTGTCACTTGTGTATGCATGTATCATTGTGTACATGTGTGTCACTTGTGTATGCATGTATTATTGTGTACATGTGTATTTATGCACATATGAATGCACATTTGGACTGGATTGTGTGTTGCGGACATGCTTATCTACGGGACCTTTTTACTGGTAAAAATGTTATCCTGCATGAAGGCTTGCCCAAGGGTCAGTTTCAAACTGTTAATTTTACTACCAAAACTTGCCTCGTCATCTTGTGGTGTATTTTGGTTACAAAACTCAGCATATTGAATTGTGAGTTTGCAAAATATTCCCATAACAATATGGTGTGTACCGCTGGTGGGTTATGGTTTCTTAATCAGACATACCTGCTTGGTTCAGTTATGCCAGAAGAACTAGCTCTTATGTCATGGCATGTTGATAAAATGTAATGGTGTATGATCGCAATAAATGTACGTGTTTCATGTTGCCAACCATCTGTGTGGGTTGCATGGTTCCTCATTGTCAATTACAAAATATTTCCGTATATTAAAATGAAGTTTGATCAGACTCCAACTGTTGCATCTTGGATGTGATAGATACTACCATTACATACAAGACGGTTATCAGACGATGACAGACACAAAGTATCACTGGATTTTTGAGTTCTCGCAGGAATGGGTTATGCTAATGATTAACAACCCACGGGAAGTGTGATGTGTCATTGGCGTGGTTTCAGACTGGACCAGACTTTACAGAAGGTGTCAGAGATGCAGCTGCCCCAGGAGGCCTGGAGACAGTTCTTTGAGGAGATAAAAGCTCAGTTCTTTTACCATGCTGGCACACTGCTTTGCAAGAAAGCTAAGCAGGTATGTTGAACTATATGCTCGAAAACATGTTATCCACAGAAAACACAGTTTTCTTAAATTACTAATTTCAGTATGACGCACATGTCAAAAACGTAAAGGTAAGTTCTTATATAGCGCAAGTATCCAGTCCTTAGGACTGCTCAAAGTACTTTAAACTTCAGTGTTCTGCCTAGATCAAATTTGCAGGGCGTTACACCCAGCCCTTTTTCAGTGATGCCCAGGTACCAAAACAAGGCAAAACGAATGCCCTGGCTTTTTTACATGACCCTCTACACGATTGTGAATATTAAAATTTTAGAGTGCAAGCGCCCCGATCTCGAAATGCACCCCGATCGCGCCATGCGCGTGTTTCGATTGTTCAACAATCTAACTGGGCCCGTTTGGGATAGGAATGCCTTATGAGATTGGAACACTTAACTCTGTATCAGTTTGATTGTTTAAGTGCCCCTATCTCGACTCCTATCCCGATCGCCGTTAAATTCTTAATTGTGTGTGCAAAAAATATTTAAATGCTTTATGACGAAACAACACAACAACTCATTTGATAAATGCATCAAATTTTTATTATGGCAAAATGGGACAGTCCGGCCAGATCTCTTTGGGGCCAGCTGTGACAGCCTGAGAACAGGATGCAAGACCAGGATATTTCACATGACCGGACGTGATCCTGGGTCAGTTACTTGATCATGTGACTGCGGCCACATGACCAGAATCCTGGGTCTGCATCCCTCTGGGTGTAAAGCCGAGCCAAAAAGAGGTGGTGAGACCGAATGTCCCAAGAGGTGTTGGCACCGAATGCCCCAAGATATAAAAAAATATTAAAATGCGTTATGATTTGAGGAGGTGCCGACCTTCAAAAGTGGACAGACCAAGCAATGGACATTCTCGGAGCATCTCAACTATACATATCGCCAAGCAGTCCTTATTATGTTCATATCTTCAAAAGTTAAAATCTGATCGCCAGGAGACTTCTACGTTAAATTTGTTGCTAAATTCTTACTCGTGATGTTTGCAAAAATTATTAAAATTCGTTTTGATCTGAGGAGGCGCCAACCTTCACAACTCGATAGACCCTGTTCGCGATGGACTTTCGCGGGGAGCCTCGAATATACATATCGCCAAGCAGTCCTTATTTTGTTCGTATCTTCAAAAGTTAATATCTGATCGTCGGGAAACTTCTACGATTAGATTTTTTGAAATTCGTAATCATGTGATGCATGCACAAAATATAAATATACGTTTTTAATCTGAGGAGGTGCCAAACTTTGTAAGTCGATAGACCCAAGCCTGTTCGCAACACTTTCGTGAAGAACTAGCAGGACCGTAGCCAGCACACGTGATTAGAAAATTAATGTTTTATTCATACACTCTTTATTTGTTAATGTAATGATTTGTAATGACAACTAACAACGTTTATTATAACATGGCTCAACAATATCAGTGAATAATTGCGTATAGTGCTCCCCCTCAATATGCAATAACCCGCCAGCACATGACGTCGTTCATGCTCATTGCGAGGTGTGCCATTTCTAGCTCATGACGTCATGTATGTGTAGTGGACTGGCCAGGGGTGCCAAGGTTGCTGGCGGCAGGGTCTTGCTTTTGCCAAAGCATTTAGCAGTAGCTACCCAGCTACCTATAATAAATATTATCCAGAGGGGTACCATTAAACAGTGGCTTCAAACTAGTAATAGTTACTTTTCTGTTTGTTGACTGATTGTCAAAAATAAGAATATGTGGTAGTTTTTCTGTAAATAAAAATTGTTTTCCAAAATTAGCATGTCTATAATTATTTTAATGTTTGACATCATACTGTTTACTATTTGCAGTGCACTATATCTCAATTTCTGTTCAGCCTAGCCCAACAATATCTTGCATACCTATTGCTTATATAGGGAATATTAAATTATGTGATGTGATTAAATGATGTGGATTTATACATAACATGTTATGTTATGGTGAATATCATGTTTTGCTAAAACTTAAATAAAATCAAGACATGCTAATTTAACTAAATAAAACATGTTGTCTTGTCTGTATATATATATTATAGTCTTCAATTTGTCCACATTTATATGTATTTAAATGTCATTTTTCAAAATTACTATGTTGCTTGTACATCTTTAATTTTCAAAATCTAACATGACAGTACATCTCAATTTATGTTACCCTAGCCCAAAGAAATTTAGCACACATTACCTGTATAATATTATCTGTGTATATTGAACATTATGCAGATTGATGCAAATTAAAAAGTTATGTAAAGCTGAATATTGTATTTTGTTCTACAGATGTTTGCCCGAGTCTATATTATTATACATAAATGTGGAGTCGCACAATACTGGACCAAATTGGTGTCCTGTAATTTTCGCTATATTTACTCCATAACCAGCTTCTTTGTGGACAGTTCCTGTTGATAACAATTGTGCTGTATGTTAGGCCCATGAAGAAAGAAGAGACACAAAAATACATCATGCCTGTTTATTGTTGTTTGAAAAAAGTTGTGGTTGTGGATAACGTCATTACAGTGTCAACCATTTCAGGTCCAGAGTGCTCTGGTCATTCTTAACATTTTAAGTCTTGGTTGGATTCTGATGAGGTACTAGCATACATCAGTCAGGCAAATTTTGATTTATGAAGAGTTTCACATTCTCCTATTTTAGTTAAAAGACACCATGTTACTTACATCATGAACTTCACTTGGCATTGCGCCACATAACAGTGCGTAACGAGATCTTATCTTCTTCTTTAATTTTAAGTGTAGATGTATCTTGGTTACCATCTACGACAGTTTTTAATTTATTTTAACCAATTTGTTTTTTCCACTTGTTTTTGGTGTTTACGTCCTCCTTGTTTTGGCCCAGTATTGTGCTTCACCTGACATGTATACACTGTGTACATACTATACTGTTTGTAAGGTAGTATGATACTAAACTACAAGGTGTACACTGCTACTACGTCTCATGTATTTAATTCAGTCGCGTGTCGCAGGTTCATTTTTAACCAATACTCACTGCGCTTTATGGGCCCTAAAACGGCATCCTGCCCTTTTGAAGACCTGGGTAAGACACTGCACTTTACTCCCTGGCAGACCTGTTCAATCGAACACCCATCTCGAGTTGAGATGGGGTCAAATGCGAGATTCTCGACTTCTCTTGGAAGCAGAGTAGCGGGCAATAAAATAAATTTAAAGCACCATATTTACTATGTACGCTTGTGTTCTGTGACAGTTTCTGTCTTGCTTTGTAGTTGCGCCTGAGTTGGCGAGAGGCTTGCGACATGGCGGCTGCGTGCTTCGCAGTGAGTGCTACGGTGCTGCCCCTAGACACCCAGGCGAACTGGTTCCGACAGACGGACAACAAACAAACCTATGAACACTGGGCAAGAGTTGGTGCACTGCGGCTCAGTCAAGTTGGTCAGTGGCCACTACTAAATAACACTTGGAATTTGTATTAATTTTATAGCTCTTATAAACTATTTTTGATTTTTAATTAATCCACATTTAGTGGTTACGTTTAATTTATGCAGTTTTATAAAAAATGCCTGGGATAATTTTGTGTTAAGTGGATTCGAGCATGAATGAAATAAAATGAATCTATTATTAATGTTCCAGTTATATATAAGAGCTATGAAATGAATTTATCAATGAAATTATAATAATTATATATTTCTTTTTGGAATAAAAACATTACAATGATTACTATATTTCACGGTCATTAAAAGAGAAAGTGATACAGGCACATAAATCCTGGCAGTGTTGGCCAGTCATAAGATACAACAGAACTCGCATCTGAAGGTCACTTGATTGGTTTGGCTCATTTCAAAAATAGAATCGCTGTAACAAATATGCACCGTTGCTTTTTTCAGCATGTGGTAGAAATTTGCCAAAAAAGTTTTAGTAACTGATCATATTTCTTAAAGCGAACATTGGCTGATGTTGAGAGAGTTTGTTGGCCACTTAAGGCTGTTACAACTGGCTAGATTACATAGTAGAGGGATGGCTGTTTCACATAATTAATTTAACGTGGGATTTAATGGAAAAATCAACGAGACTGTGATGGAGTGGCAGTTCATGGGGTGTGTGTTTCTGAATGGTGAGACTTCCTGCTTGCATGTGTCCATGTTTGTTTTGAAGCAAGACTGCTATGTTTTGCTTCAGCTCATATGCTAATAGACATGCAGAAACGCAGAGACTGTGACTGGCAGCGGACCCTTCAAGCAGAGGTATTCACTAGAGAGGTTTGTGTTCATGTATCATGTTTGTATTGTTTTAGTTGCATACACACATGCATGAACGTATCCACGCAGACACGCACGCACACCATGCACACACACACACCCACACACACACACCAGGGCAGTTTTATGTGTACTTGCAGTTGTGCTTTATTAGCCCCATAACAAACAGATACATAGATACATAAATCGAAAACATACACACATACTCTACCACTGCAACTTCATGCCATCACAAAACATACACACATACACTACCACTGCAACTTCATACAATCACAAAACATACACACATACACTACCACTACAACTTCATGCAATCACAAAACATACACACGTACTCTACCACTGCAACTTCATACAATCACAAAACATACACACATACACTACCACTACAACTTCATACAATCGCAAAACATACACACGTACTCTACCACTGCAACTTCATGCAATCACAAAACATACACACGTACTCTACCACTGCAACTTCATACAATCACAAAACATACACACATACACTACCACTGCAACTTCATGCAATCACAAAACATACACACATACTCTACCACTACAACTTCATACAATCGCAAAACATACACACGTACTCTACCACTGCAACTTCATGCCATCACAAAACATACACACGTACTCTACCACTGCAACTTCATGCCATCACAAAACATACACACGTACTCTACCACTGCAACTTCATGCCATCACTAAACATACACACATACACTACCACTACAACTTCATGCCATCACAAAACATACACACATACACTACCACTACAACTTCATACAATCGCAAAACATACACACGTACTCTACCACTGCAACTTCATGCCATCACTAAACATACACACATACATTACCACTACAACTTCATACAATCGCAAAACATACACACGTACTCTACCACTGCAACTTCATGCAATCACAAAACATACACACATACACTACCACTACAACTTCATACAATCGCAAAACATACACACGTACTCTACCACTGCAACTTCATGCCATCACTAAACATACACACATACACTACCACTACAACTTCATACAATCGCAAAACATACACACGTACTCTACCACTGCAACTTCATGCCATCACTAAACATACACACATACATTACCACTACAACTTCATACAATCGCAAAACATACACACGTACTCTACCACTGCAACTTCATGCCATCACTAAACATACACACATACATTACCACTACAACTTCATACAATCGCAAAACATACACACGTACTCTACCACTGCAACTTCATGCAATCACAAAACATACACACATACACTACCACTACAACTTCATACAATCGCAAAACATACACACGTACTCTACCACTACAACTTCATGCCATCACTAAACATACACACATACACTACCACTACAACTTCATACAATCGCAAAACATACACACGTACTCTACCACTGCAACTTCATGCCATCACAAAACATACACACATACACTACCACTACAACTTCATGCCATCACAAAACATACACACGTACACTACCACTACAACTTCATGCCATCACAAAACATACACACATACACTACCACTACAACTTCATACAATCGCAAAACATACACACGTACTCTACCACTACAACTTCATGCCATCACAAAACATACACACATACACTACCACTACAACTTCATACAATCGCAAAACATACACACGTACTCTACCACTACAACTTCATGCCATCACAAAACATACACACATACACTACCACTACAACTTCATACAATCGCAAAACATACACACGTACTCTACCACTACAACTTCATGCCATCACTAAACATACACACGTACTCTACCACTGCAACTTCATGCAATCACAAAACATACACACATACACTACCACTGCAACTTCATGCCATCACAAAACATACACACGTACACTACCACTACAACTTCATACAATCGCAAAACATACACACGTACTCTACCACTACAACTTCATGCCATCACTAAACATACACACATACATTACCACTACAACTTCATGCCATCACTAAACATACACACATACATTACCACTACAACTTCATGCCATCACTAAACATACACACGTACTCTACCACTGCAACTTCATGCCATCACAAAACATACACACATACTCTACCACTACAACTTCATACAATCGCAAAACATACACACGTACTCTACCACTACAACTTCATGCCATCACAAAACATACACACGTACTCTACCACTACAACTTCATGCCATCACTAAACATACACACGTACTCTACCACTGCAACTTCATGCCATCACAAAACATACACACGTACTCTACCACTACAACTTCATGCCATCACAAAACATACACACATACACTACCACTACAACTTCATGCCATCACTAAACATACACACGTACTCTACCACTGCAACTTCATGCCATCACAAAACATACACACGTACTCTACCACTACAACTTCATACAATCGCAAAACATACACACGTACTCTACCACTACAACTTCATGCCATCACTAAACATACACACGTACTCTACCACTGCAACTTCATGCCATCACTAAACATACACACATACACTACCACTACAACTTCATGCCATCACAAAACATACACACGTACTCTACCACTACAACTTCATACAATCGCAAAACATACACACGTACTCTACCACTACAACTTCATGCCATCACTAAACATACACACGTACTCTACCACTGCAACTTCATGCCATCACAAAACATACACACGTACACTACCACTACAACTTCATGCCATCACAAAACATACACACGTACTCTACCACTGCAACTTCATACAATCGCAAAACATACACACGTACTCTACCACTACAACTTCATGCCATCACTAAACATACACACGTACTCTACCACTACAACTTCATACAATCGCAAAACATACACACGTACTCTACCACTACAACTTCATGCCATCACAAAACATACACACGTACTCTACCACTACAACTTCATACAATCGCAAAACATACACACGTACTCTACCACTACAACTTCATGCCATCACTAAACATACACACGTACTCTACCACTACAACTTCATACAATCGCAAAACATACACACGTACTCTACCACTACAACTTCATGCCATCACTAAACATACACACGTACTCTACCACTGCAACTTCATGCCATCACAAAACATACACACGTACACTACCACTACAACTTCATGCCATCACAAAACATACACACGTACTCTACCACTACAACTTCATGCCATCACTAAACATACACACGTACTCTACCACTGCAACTTCATGCCATCACAAAACATACACACGTACACTACCACTACAACTTCATGCCATCACAAAACATACACACGTACTCTACCACTACAACTTCATACAATCGCAAAACATACACACGTACTCTACCACTACAACTTCATGCCATCACTAAACATACACACATACACTACCACTACAACTTCATGCCATCACAAAACATACACACGTACTCTACCACTACAACTTCATACAATCGCAAAACATACACACGTACTCTACCACTACAACTTCATGCCATCACTAAACATACACACGTACTCTACCACTGCAACTTCATGCCATCACAAAACATACACACGTACACTACCACTACAACTTCATGCCATCACAAAACATACACACGTACTCTACCACTACAACTTCATGCCATCACTAAACATACACACGTACTCTACCACTACAACTTCATACAATCGCAAAACATACACACGTACTCTACCACTACAACTTCATGCCATCACTAAACATACACACATACACTACCACTACAACTTCATGCCATCACAAAACATACACACGTACTCTACCACTACAACTTCATACAATCGCAAAACATACACACGTACTCTACCACTACAACTTCATGCCATCACTAAACATACACACGTACTCTACCACTGCAACTTCATGCCATCACAAAACATACACACGTACTCTACCACTGCAACTTCATACAATCGCAAAACATACACACGTACTCTACCACTACAACTTCATGCCATCACTAAACATACACACGTACTCTACCACTACAACTTCATGCCATCACAAAACATACACACGTACTCTACCACTGCAACTTCATACAATCGCAAAACATACACACGTACTCTACCACTACAACTTCATGCCATCACTAAACATACACACGTACTCTACCACTGCAACTTCATGCCATCACAAAACATACACACGTACACTACCACTACAACTTCATGCCATCACAAAACATACACACGTACTCTACCACTACAACTTCATGCCATCACTAAACATACACACGTACACTACCACTGCAACTTCATGCAATCACAAAACATACACACGTACACTACCACTGCAACTTCATGCCATCACAAAACATACACACGTACACTACCACTGCAACTTCATACAATCGCAAAACATACACACGTACTCTACCACTACAACTTCATGCCATCACTAAACATACACACGTACTCTACCACTGCAACTTCATGCCATCACAAAACATACACACATACATTACCACTACAACTTCATACAATCGCAAAACATACACACGTACTCTACCACTGCAACTTCATGCAATCACAAAACATACACACATACACTACCACTACAACTTCATACAATCGCAAAACATACACACGTACTCTACCACTACAACTTCATGCCATCACTAAACATACACACGTACTCTACCACTACAACTTCATACAATCGCAAAACATACACACGTACTCTACCACTACAACTTCATGCCATCACAAAACATACACACGTACTCTACCACTGCAACTTCATGCCATCACTAAACATACACACGTACTCTACCACTACAACTTCATGCCATCACTAAACATACACACATACATTACCACTACAACTTCATGCAATCACAAAACATACACACATACACTACCACTACAACTTCATACAATCGCAAAACATACACACGTACTCTACCACTACAACTTCATGCCATCACTAAACATACACACGTACACTACCACTGCAACTTCATGCAATCACAAAACATACACACGTACACTACCACTGCAACTTCATGCCATCACAAAACATACACACGTACTCTACCACTACAACTTCATGCCATCACTAAACATACACACGTACACTACCACTGCAACTTCATACAATCGCAAAACATACACACGTACTCTACCACTACAACTTCATGCCATCACTAAACATACACACGTACTCTACCACTGCAACTTCATGCCATCACAAAACATACACACATACATTACCACTACAACTTCATACAATCGCAAAACATACACACGTACTCTACCACTGCAACTTCATGCAATCACAAAACATACACACATACACTACCACTACAACTTCATACAATCGCAAAACATACACACGTACTCTACCACTACAACTTCATGCCATCACTAAACATACACACGTACTCTACCACTACAACTTCATACAATCGCAAAACATACACACGTACTCTACCACTACAACTTCATGCCATCACAAAACATACACACGTACTCTACCACTGCAACTTCATGCCATCACTAAACATACACACGTACTCTACCACTACAACTTCATGCCATCACTAAACATACACACATACATTACCACTACAACTTCATGCAATCACAAAACATACACACATACACTACCACTACAACTTCATACAATCGCAAAACATACACACGTACTCTACCACTACAACTTCATGCCATCACTAAACATACACACGTACTCTACCACTGCAACTTCATGCCATCACAAAACATACACACATACATTACCACTACAACTTCATGCCATCACTAAACATACACACGTACTCTACCACTGCAACTTCATGCCATCACAAAACATACACACATACATTACCACTGCAACTTCGCACAATCACAAAACATACACACATACGCTACCACTACAACTTCGCACAATCACAAAACATACACACATACACTACCACTACAACTTCGCACAATCTCAAAACATACACGCATACACTACCACTGCAACTTCATACAATCACAAATACTTTTATATATCTGTTTCTGATGTATAACAAAATTATTTCACCTAAGACAAGAATGATTCCATGTGAGGGAGCCTCCTACTGCTTGTGTGAGTGTACAGGTTGTAAGCTGAGTTCAACAACAGTGCAGACAACACGTGTGTACATAAATGTGTCCCAATTGTTATCTGTGGCATTACTTTGGCAGGGGCAGGAGCGGCTGTTCCAACTGCTGTTCAACACCCCCCACCTGCAGCAGAACCGTGACAGGTCCTATCTGCTGAACTGTTCTGCCTTTGATGACATCAGCATGGCGATACCATCCAATGACACACTGCAGCTGTATGATGATAGTAAGCTGGCAGGAAAGAGGGATTTTGCCATTAGTAAAAAATAATATTTAAGTGGTAAACGTCACATTTCAGACAAAAAGTTTCCTGTGTATGCTTTTGACAGCTGTCAACACGAAAATACTTTGCATATATCATATACATATCGCAATTGTAGTAAAATGTATTGCCTATTGCATCATGGGAAATAACATGATGTGTTGATACAACCTTACTCTGCATGTGCAGCGTCATAGTTGAATATTCTATGCTGGACACATCTGCAGAATGAGAAAAAATTCCTTCGCTGACTGCCTATACACAGTTTTGATCCTCCTGCGTTTGGTTTTTACTGTTTCTTTTGTTAATATTTCTGACAAAGTCCAGATAGTAGTAGCTCATTATTATAGCACATGACGTAGTTTTTGTAATTTTATTATAACAAAGCATTCCTTTAGTAGTAAAATTATACCTCGTTCATATTTTATGATAAGGATTACAAAGTTATGATTTTTATTGGAAGAGTGCGCTACAGAGAATTTTCGTTGGCAGGTCGCAGAGTTAATTTGGTGTTGCCACATGTATGTTACGTGTATAAATGTGAACAGGGTCACTTCGTGTTGCAGTCAGCGATCAACTGTTACCTCAGAGTCTACATCGCATTGTGTGGAAGGCACTTCATCACTACAGCGCGCAGGACAGCCGGCAACCACAGTGTAAGTCATCTCTGTATTGCATCTCTTGGCAATGTCGTAGGGTTATACGAATTTTATCAATCGGATGTTGTGCATCCAATGTGAGTATTATTTCACAAGTTAAAGTATTTGCAGTCAGATAGGAATTTTAAAAACAACACAGTTATGAGTACAAGAATTCAAGTTTACATTTTTTAAATAATTGTTTTCAAGTTTTTGACAACCGGCAAATTACACTGCAGTCAACCCACTTTGTAAAGATGCTAACGCCAAATTATTCACAGTGTTAGTTTCCAAAAAGGCAAGAATACCAAAATTGCTGCATAGTCTTCATAAATCTGTGTTTAAAGTTTCCGACAAGTAACAAATTATGCAGCATTCAAACCAAAAAATTGCTTCTAAGGCACTTGTTAAATATATACTAATCCCAAATTGTCTCATTCAAAATATTAAAAGTTGTGTTTTGATTCCAAAAAGGCAAGAATACAAAAATTGATTCATGTAGTTTTTTCTCCAGTCAAGCAAGCAAATCTTACTGTCTGAACCAACAGGATGTGTCACAATAAAATTATTTATGTAGCATTATATTTACCATTTACTCTTGTTTTCTATAAAGGTTTCTTTCTTATTGTCAGATGACTTCAAGGTGTTCGCTGATCTATATGAAGGAGGTGTGAACATTGACCAGACTACTGCCCCAGAGACCCTCTGTCAGTACGACATTGAGGTAAGAATGTACTTGTTTTAACAAGATTTATTACCCAGAGAAAACGTGCAGGTTGTAAGTAGAAATGGAAGCATTTGGTTTATCGAGAGTCAACATTTTTATGCGAACCTGCCCTTCTGATGTAAGACTGTGTATGTTGGCATCTAAACCTAATGGTAGGTTCTATGTCTTTTTTGGTATAGCATGATGAAATCGACATTTTATTTTGTTATCTTAATTGCTGAATGTTGCTTCACAGTCTAAAACTTAATTGAACTCAACACAGCAATTTTAACAACATGTTTTATTCAAACGTTCATTTCTATAGACAGTGTAATTAATTTCATGTATTTTCATGCACTGGGTGTCAAGATATCCAATTTTTTGTGCAAGCTGCACACAGTGCAATTCACAATTGTCCGCCATCTTCAAATTGTCTGCCCCCAGCAGGGTGTAAAATAAGAAGGCTGTCTACCCAGTGAAGAGTTAAAGTCACCCTCAGGTCTGGGTGATGTAAATAGCAAAGTGATCATTTTTACGCGACTAATTTCCTATACTTTACTGTTACAAAAATGATTTGTTACTGTCTAAGGGTGACCTTAATTGCGGGGTGGCTGTATCACCGAGGTGACCATAATGTGAGGTTCGACAGTACGTCCAAAACTGGTAGTCAGTTTTGTAAAATAATCCTCAGTTATGACGGACACTTCAATAAATCGTGTGTGCGGTCACATGGCAGGCGTTCCTGTGTCTTGCCATCCATTGTGCCGCGCTACGACTCGCTGAGTATGAGCGGAGTATCCCGGACGAATCGGGGCAACCACGTCTGCTCCCAGCATCCATCTGTGATACCCTCACACTGCCCCAGCAGGAGGACTGGTGGCAGGCAACGTACTCTCTCTACACCAACTCAAACAGGTACGTCCGATCAGGCTTGGTGCTTATAATAATAAGTTAATAACAATAATTAACGTCTTTTGCACCAAAATCCTCGGAAACCAAGCTCGGAGGCGCATCAGAACAAAAGGGTTGGTCAATATCAGAATCAATAAGCCATATTAAAGTTGTCAACAGATGGATAAATGGATACGCCAGGGGCTAAGGTGGATACGCAAGGTTACACAGGTAAGTTTTTAAATGAGAACTGCCTGGTAAGAGTGTGGCCAACTGATGGATGTGGTTCACAGGTTAAGCAATGCCCTGTAACAATTCACTACCAAAGATTTCAAGCATTCCAACGTTGCTGGCTGAATACAGTTCTTGGGAAATAAATCACAGAAATTGCCTAACTTGCTTCTTCTTAGGGGCTACATTTGTGTGAAATACTTCCGGCAGTATAATTGTAGTTTGACAACAGTTGCTCCTATGTTTGACTGCAGTGTTGTTGTTGCGCGGTACCGACTGAATGTCATTGATATGAGACAAACTACCACTTTCTCTGTGATCGTAGACTTTATTTAAGTACGCATGTATTTCAGCCTCCATATGACAGTGCATCAAATTCTGCCTATCACCATGGTCTTGGATGAGTTTATTTACTTGTGTAATTAATAATTTTCTTTGGCTTTTTATTTATTACATTTTAAATCTCCTTTTAAAGTTTGTGTGTGCAGTGATTAGCGACAGAAACTAGGCGTGACGTATCAAAGACGTCTAGTTATTATGACTCTAGTGAGGACCTGGGTCGACTGCGACTGACCGTGTCCAGTGGTCTTGGGGTAGTGAGGATGCGAGGTCACCACGGCCTTGACCCTCGTCTTGGCATCCACCTCGCGAGAACGTTCCAACAGCGGGTAAGTTCCCGCGATTTACACAAGTTATTTTCTTGTTTCAACCAACCCCTTTGAAAGAATAAGAAACCATTACATTAACTTTCAAAAGTGAAATATTTCAAATATATACCAGGTGAAATTGAATGACATGAACACAAAAATTGTATGTTAATTGCTCAATTAATAAAACATTTAATATAACAAAGCTATATGAATTATATTTTACAAAAAAGGAAATAGTTTTATGCATTTTAGAAACTTGGCAAGTTTTGACAATTGTTTACCATTTTAACATTAAATAATTGGCTAAAAGAGTGAGTTTTAATGAATCACATTTGTATTGCGTTATTGATTATAGAAGGTATTATTTTTGTGAAATATTGTGCTATTAGCTGGTTGACACTAGTTCCCCCAACATTCTTCTGTCGGCTGTCCTCTTGCCACTGTAGTGCCTGTGTTTGTTGTGTAGTTGACATCGTGATATCCAGTCTGTTGTAACGTTCGTTGTGTTCTGACAGTGGGAGGATGCCATTGAGGCTGGTAGTCCGGACATTGACCATCGCCAGTCAAGAGCTCTCTACTACTGGAGGAGTGTTGTCGACACACTCAGCGACCTTGACAGGTTGGTGCTTGTACAGTTACGGTAAATTTACAGTTTAAAACACATTATGTCCTGCCTTCCTGTATTTGTGGCCAGCTTTTGAAAGCTTTTTACTCCTCTGCAACCTCCAGTTGGCGGTCGAAATTTATTGTCTAGACAACATAATTTCCCATGGTGTTTGTTGTGCATATGGGTCAAACAGTCTGGCTAGATGCGTAGTACATTTTGGCTACGTTAGGTTGAAATGCTTTGTGATCTGTTCAACGCAGAAATTGATATATTTTGTGTATGATGTCCGGTGCTAAAGGCGGGAGGCTCACTAGCGTGTTTCCTGTAGAATTTCAACCCCTCGTGTATGACCAAAGTACCTTTGAAGAAGGGGTGGCCGCTCAAGAGGGGAACTACTGTATTTTTTACATTTCAAGATCTACTGTATTTTCAAATCATTGCTATGTTTTCCTAATAATTGGAGTGTTGTGGGATTTATCACTATAAAATTATTTCTGAAGTAGACATCTCTGTTACTGACTAATGGGGATCTGATTATGGTGTGGTGTCAGTCACGTCACACCGTAATCAGATTGGTGAAATTGGCAAATTC
Source organism: Escarpia spicata (assembly GCA_963995525.1). NCBI lineage: Eukaryota > Metazoa > Annelida > Polychaeta > Sabellida > Siboglinidae > Escarpia > Escarpia spicata. The sequence goes on from OZ023213.1 coordinate 22,081,637, forward strand.
CATAGTACGATGTTAAAAGTCGACAGTTGCTACTTTGCATTAACTCCAGTCAGTAGATGACGCCAACTGAAATAACGGTGGATTTAGTTTTAGATATTCCTTTAACCTTTACTTTTACCTACTGAATGCCTATACTTCCTATAACTGTTAGATGAGAAGTAGACAGGCACATTAATGTGACGTGCCGTGGTGCAGTGGCCACAGCTTTGGACTCTCAACCGAGAGAGCGCGACTCCTGTGCTGCCATGTCGAACCTTGAGCAAGTTCGTTCACTCTACGTTGCTCCAGTTCATGCAGCTGTATGAATGAGTACCTGGCTATAGACAGTGGTAGATGAATTATTCCCAGAGAAGTCGAGATGGTGTTTGATTGAACAGGTCTGCCAGGGAGTAAAGTGTAAAGCTCTTTGAGCAGTCCTGAGGACTGGATAATGCTCTATATAAGAACTAACCTTTATTTGAAGTGTAATTGACTGTTTTTCGTTGCCAGGCAACAGAAACACGGCCACCGGATCCAGCGCCCTTTAACGCAGCTGTTCCCCCTGACTGACTCGGCCCCCCTGTCGGAGGGGGTGCTCAAGGAGTGTGCGGACGAGGGGAGGTTCCTTCTAGGGCGCATTGCCATGACCGAGGGGCGCACAGAGGAGGCCATCAACCAGTTCAAATTGGTTAACACGCCCAGTGCGAACCTTGACCTCGGAAAGGTTGGTAGTCGAGTCTGTTGTTTTACGTTGCGCGGTGGTTGATAATTGTGGAATTCTACACTTTACTGCGGTTTTTGCGAGAGTGTGGAAAATTGACAACATCAACATTACATAGAAATACGCATTAAGTATTGTATCGAGTATTCATGTGAGAGATTCCACTTAAATTAATTGTTTATTAGGTGATTTCAACAAAACTGTATGGAAGTTGCACAACCAAGATGTCATGTCGTAGTGGATGTTGTTGTGTATTACCAACTGGATTTGTTTCAAGTCTTTAAGGTGGTAAAGGTGCCTATGACATGCTTGTTTTGATTTAAATAAAATTAATAAACGTTTTGTAGATAAACTAGCAATTTTTTCTCAGACTTTGCGTAACACATTAACCCTCTCGTGGTCAGAACGCCCGAGTCAGCCCGACTCCCACTCATGGCCAGAACGCCTGAATACGCCCGAATACAGGGGCACATTTAAACTGGTACCGCAAAACAGTGTCATCCAATAACGGCAATTTATTTCAGCAGTTAGCATATAATAATATTGAAGTTTTACTGGGAAGCGTCAACAGTTAGAAATGATTACGATTTCCGTGGCTAAATAGCGCCAACCACCATGCAGTTTTGTAGTCGAACGCAGCGACACACAATTTCCGGTCCCTCTTTTACGCCACGCAGTGAATATTTTAATTTCAGCCAATGAGATTAAAGTTCAACATTTGCTGCGGGCATCAACATGGAAGCACCCAGGAATTATTCCAAAACACGCGTCCGCAGGCGGTTTCTACAATTAAATGCTAACTTTTAAGCGATCTATTTTGTTGTAAAGAAGTATTAATGCGCTGCGTGACGAAGCGGGTGGTGTTTTTTAGCTTTGATGTAATTTTCGACATTGTCGTTATGTCGGACTCCAGTGATTCGGAATTTAATGGGATTATCGAATCGGGTTTATAACGAATGCTGCCATCGAAGGGGAATGTTTTGCACTATGGTTACGCATTTTAAATATAACAGCGACTTCATAGTTCAGACGGGATGATTTCTATGATCACAAAGAACGCCATTTTGTATCAAATCTTTAAAATACATGCACTCTGAAAAACTGAAATTATTTCAGTTCTATTTACCATAGACATTTAATTAGTTTTCCATTCTGTAGCATAGTAATTTATTAACATTTCATACGCAGCATGTAACCGTTAATTATTAATGAAAAATATTTTTTTATGAATTGTTTAAAATAATTTAAGTATTTTATGTTTGTCGAACTTTAGCAATTCATATTTAGGTAATAAATTGACATATAGCCAAGTTATAACTTTGTAAGTATTGTAGTTTTTTAAAAAGTTACATTAAGTAATACTTCCTGGTTATTACTGATAATACAAATGTCACCAGATGCATGTTTTTTGCTTAGAAATGTTGCTTTTTCACTGCAGGTGGCTTATTTCAACACGATTTGACAGATACTTCTATTATTGAGATTCCCCAAAGGTTTTCCTGCCAAGTTGGCCCTACAATCTGTATTTGTAATGACAGATGTCTAATGATATCGTGTTACGAAAGGCCATGCGTTGAACTTGTTGTGGTAGTCAAGATTGATTGACACCCAGCTGGCATCAGTCACGTGTCATTGCAACTGGTGGCAGAGGTCAGGCATTGTCGCAGAATAAACAACCCTACCGCCATGTCATGACTATGGAAACATTGTCAGTTTCTAAGAATCTGAAAATGGACTTTTCACAGACACTAAAAATACTAGTTTTTAAAGGATGGATTGGTGACATATGGCGCTAGTGCCATGGTTTTTTTATAGTACACATGTTCATACTGACACCTACTAATGTTCTATGAAGTAAAAAGGGCAAACAACTCTCATCAACTGGTGCCTGTTTATCCAGTAATAGTTAGTAACTCCTATTAGTAACTTATTTGGATCAGTTGTTTTTACATTTAATATCTGTTACATTTTATAATTTTGCTCACATGCTTATTTATTTTTATACATTACGGTAAACATATGTATATTATGCTATGAAGTAAAACTACTTTATTTGGTCATTATACTTATTAACAACTGTGTTTATGTGCACCTTTGTTTTAGTAATCCTATTTCTTACAATATATGCACATTTCATACCTGTACTTTTATTTTATCTTATGATGGAAAATAAATAATTATAACCTGCTGTTTGGTTGTTCCAGGCATACAGGGAGCTGGCGGCCCGTGTCGTCAGACAGCCACAGTTGGGCGATATGAACACTGACAGACGTCTCCAGCAGGTGGCGCTACTTACCAAGTCGAGGGACGTCCTCTACAGTACATTTAGCAATGTCGCTCGCAAGAACAACCAGGTGAGTGGGGAGAACATATGTCTGCTTGTTTCTTGAGTGGCTGATCTACTCTATTTGCATTCACAGAAATTTTAACAGACACCCAAGCATCATTTAGGAAGCAACTCTGTCAAAGAAAGTTTTTTTGTAGGTTGTTATTTAATTAATGTAGCAAATTAGTTTATGGTGATTATATGTCTGGTTGTTTCATTGCAGGAGTTGTATGCAAGCATCTCTGCTGAAGTGGAGTTGGTTGAGGGGGAGTTGAATGATCTCGGTGTTACAACAGGTTGGCTTTTATTTGCATACATTGGCCATGTCCAAACTCTGATAGTTTTTGCTATTTTTACAGAATAAAAGTCATCATGGGTTCAAAATATGTGAGTCATTAAAGCTTCTGACCCCATGAGTTTAAATACAACATACGTTTGTTCGTCACAAAATAGGTTAGTAGGTTTGGGTTTTTTACCTGTAACCATTTAGTTTTTTTATTTGTACAGTTGCAAGTTGTGTTTGTCTTAAAGAGAACTGAATTTCCCACTGAAAGATGGCACTTACGTTGTATGATGTAAATATGTTGTCATGTGTTTCAATCGAAGTAATGAAAAACAAATATGGAATGACAACTAATTAGACGTATCCGACATCAATGCGCCAGTGATATTTTATAATGTAACGTGTTCAGCCAAACAAAGTTCACGATAACGATTCAGACGGCCTGTCTGAAGTGGAATTCAAATTTAAGAAGAACAAATTCCGGTGAACACCAGAAACTAACCTATTGCTAAAAAACCAGACCTGACGAACAGTAAAAAATTTCCAATTATTTTAAATTGAAAGTTGCAGAAATGTTTGCACCACCAAATATCAAGTCTAAGCGATTGTTGGACATTTTATTGTAATTGTTGGCGATATTATTCGGAAGACAACATTTCAAAAGTGTGAAAAAGTCCTGCTTTGGAGGAAAATGTCCTGCCATGATTCGGCGACTCCAGGACACTTTGAGCACGGGATCCGTGTACATACAATGTGTACACTTTTGTATTTTCCAGGAACAAAACCCAAGCAGCTTGCTGGTGGTGATGAGTTGGACACGAGAAGAAAGTCCCCGGAGAGGGTGGCATCTTTTTCCCCCCACAGCCCTGTCACGCCCCCGTCACCAGCCAAGTCAGAGGTGAGGCTGTGGGGTGAATGTGGGTCGGGGGTCAAATCCACACATGTGTTTAACCTTTTATACCTTACACCACTTTAATTAAATGTGCTCCGAATCCCAGCAGTGGTGTCACAGAATCAAGATGTGGGCGCACCTAGTTTTTGACATGTCACTTGTTTCTGCTTTGTTTCCTAACATTGCAAGTTGTGCTTAGTTTAAAGATAATATCATTTTGCACAAGACGGGTGCAAATATACTAATCTATTTGAAAGTAAACATGCAAAACACAATACGTTGTATCCGGGTGGCTTTCCACAGAATGCCACAAACTCTTTGTTGATACTTTTAAAAAGTGCTCATTAAAAAATGTCCAATATGAATGCACATGACAAATACCCGTAGTGCATAGCAGATGCACTAAAGAATCTAATGACACTTATTGCATAATTATCGAGAAGATGACACTGTGTATCGTCAAAGTTGTTGGCTGGATACGAGGGGTTGGAGAAGTGGGCGACCAAATACAGCAACTTGTGTCTACTTGAGCGATGGCTATTTTAAGATTGTAAATACTGGTAAATGCATACCTATTCAAACCCACCTAATTTTACCTTTATGTGATAATTTCTACAGATACTAAACTTGTATGCAATGTTGCAGATATGGCGTATTTTAATTACATCTCGAGTATTTGAAATTTAACAGAAAGAATGCATATGTATTTGCCATTTTAAAATATAGCATACTAGTATTTAAACTTTGAAGGTGGAACATATTTCTGTTTGATCCCTCCAGAACTGTAGATACAGGGTAACAAATACTGAGAAGAGTAATTGAACTGACAGATCTACACTATGAAAAATGCATTTGCGAATGTGTTTTTATAAAAATCCTAGACATATGGAGATTCAGAGGAGATCAAATAGACATGTTTAAAATATGAAATGGTTAATCTATTCTGTGTTGCAGAGAAACACACCGAGACACTCGGAGCGCACCAATACGCCACAGCCAACCAACACTTCCGATTCCTATAATTTGACCATCTTCTGCCTTGTCAACCAGCTGGAAGAGAGTCGCAAAACAATCGAGAAACTGAAGGTATGAATGAATGACGTGTCGATCATCTGAGTAAACTTTGATCCTGTTCCATGGTTCCCTTATACTCGGGGGACGCTAGGGAGGGTCAAGCTCTTGTAAAGCGGCACTGCTCTTGCTGGGGTAAGACCACATTAATGATTCATCTGCCATTATCCAGTTAAAGAGTGTCCTTAAAATTGCGTTTTGATGAGATGTGTTGGTCCAGTGAATACTGAATGTACTACTGCTTTAGATCTCTCATGAGGTATATCTGCGACAGTCGCTCACGTATTCGCACAGCAGTTATTTTGCAGAATGCACCAATATTTCAAAATCCATCACCAGATTGGGGTAAAATTGAGGGGTATCAGGTGGATTTTTCTGAAAAACGAAGTATGAGAATTTAATGAATTTTCCACAGCACTTGTGTTAATGGATGTTAAATATGCTGAGAAATGTTCAAGAGGATTGTTAGACTTTCATCTTCCTCTGACTTCCTCAAATCTACCTTCATGCAGCCTTCCCGTCACAGCCGCTGCCTTGATATTTCTCTACCTCTACGAAATTGTTGTTTTCCTTTCGCTGTTGTCTTCACTCCCTTTTCACTTTTCTTGTCCCTTCCCAACCCACTAAGTCTCCACAAAGTTCCACTACCCATCTCACTCCCCCTCTCTCATATTCCACCCTATTCCCAATCCTGCCAAGTCTCTCGTCACGTGACCCTATCTCGGTGATACACAAATTTGCCATTGTATGTATGTACATAAATAATTTAGCTGGAACTAAATCATATGTCAGTTACGATCTTTGAAGAAATATCTCGCCCCAAAATTTCACCGAGAACGTGAGTAGCACTTCCTCAAAGCCGTTCAGGATGAACTGGTTGCTGAGGGTGCAGTGTTAGACGTCACGTGAAGACTTGTAAGGCAGGTGTGGAACTGGTTGCTGAGGGTGCAGTGTTAGACGTCACGTGAAGACTTGTAAGGCAGGTGTGGAACTGGTTGCTGAGGGTGCAGTGTTAGACGTCACGTGAAGACTTGTAAGGCAGGTGTGGAACTGGTTGCTGAGGGTGCAGTGTTAGACGTCACGTGAAGACTTGTAAGGCAGGTGTGGAACTGGTTGCTGAGGGTGCAGTGTTAGACGTGACGTGAAGACTTGTAAGGCAGGTGTGGAACTGGTTGCTGAGGGTGCAGTGTTAGACGTCACGTGAAGACTTGTAAGGCAGGTGTGGAACTGGTTGCTGAGGGTGCAGTGTTAGACGTCACGTGAAGACTTGTAAGGCAGGTGTGGAACTGGTTGCTGAGGGTGCAGTGTTAGACGTCACGTGAAGACTTGTAAGGCAGGTGTGGAACTGGTTGCTGAGGGTGCAGTGTTAGACGTGACGTGAAGACTTGTAAGGCAGGTGTGGAACTGGTTGCTGAGGGTGCAGTGTTAGACGTCACGTGAAGACTTGTAAGGCAGGTGTGGAACTGGTTGCTGAGGGTGCAGTGTTAGACGTCACGTGAAGACTTGTAAGGCAGGTGTGGAACTGGTTGCTGAGGGTGCAGTGTTAGACGTCACGTGAAGACTTGTAAGGCAGGTGTGGAACTGGTTGCTGAGGGTGCAGTGTTAGACGTCACGTGAAGACTTGTAAGGCAGGTGTGGAACTGGTTGCTGAGGGTGCAGTGTTAGACGTCACGTGAAGACTTGTAAGGCAGGTGTGGAACTGGTTGCTGAGGGTGCAGTGTTAGACGTCACGTGAAGACTTGTAAGGCAGATGTGGAACTGGTTGGTGAGGGTACAGTGTTAGACGTCATGTGAAGACTTGTAAGGCAGGTGTGGAACTGGTTGGTGAGGGTACAGTGTTAGACGTCACGTGAAGACTTGTAAGGCAGGTGTGGAACTGGTTGCTGAGGGTGCAGTGTTAGACGTCACGTGAAGACTTGTAAGGCAGATGTGGAACTGGTTGGTGAGGGTGCAGTGTTAGACGTCACGTGAAGACTTGTAAGGCAGGTGTGGAACTGGTTGGTGAGGGTGCAGTGTTAGACGTCACATGAAGACTTGTAAGGCAGGTGTGGAACTGGTTGCTGAGGGTGCAGTGTTAGACGTCACGTTAAGACTTGTAAGGCAGGTGTAACATTCGCTTCTCTGTTGGAATGTCAAGCAAATATATTTAGGCAAATATTACCTGGGAAAAGAGTGACATTTTACAGTACAAAGTACTCTGTTAGTGAGTGTTAAAAAATTTGCAATTAATATACATACTGTTGTTTTGTTTTCCAGGAGAAGGTTGAACGACTTGAACTGCGGAGCACCCCTACATATCACCCCTCATTTCCCGGGTACCCTGGTGGCTCTCCCATGTACTACCCCGGGCCCTACCCCCCGGCCCCAGGTTACGGAGCCCTGATGTCTGGCATTCCCCCGACACCGCCGTTTCCCATGATGCAACAGTCGCCCGCGGCGATGTATCAGTCACCACAGTTTGTACCAGCGGTGTCATCTGGCGGCGCGGGGGATGTTTACAACGGCGGGGTGACAACAACGCATTACAACGGCGAGGAGTTTGTGACGGTCGAAGAAGTCGACACGCCCCAACCGCCAGCTGATTGGTCGGCGGCTTATGGCCCCATAGCGCACATGATGACACCCCGACCGCCGATGCCTATGCGTCCTCCGATGCCAGGGGTAGGTTTGTTTACCCCTCAAAGCGGATACGGGCTTTCCAACCTCCCGATGCCTCGACCTGGGTTCTTCGCTCGACATGGCGCTACGCAACCACAACTGCCGCCACCGCACATCCCGCCGGAGATTGCAACGCCACCTGGTGGGGTGTTACAGCAGGACACGGCATGCGGACCGAACCGCAACCGGAGTGTGCGCGGGGTGGCGCCTCCTAGGGCCCAGACGCAGGAAATGCCATGGATGCCACAGTTGAACGACTACAACGTTGAGTTCCCACCCGAGACACAAGACCTGTTTGTTAGCAGCACCCCGTATCTAGGGCACTATCAGGAGCCCCAATCGGCGACCGACGCCCCGAAGACTGACGCCCTGCAGAAAGAATCTACCGCCGAGGTCAAGGGTCATGACGCAGTGTCATACGATGAGCAGGATTACGAGGAAGAGCACGTATCATACAGTAGAGACGATTCACACGATCCGGAGTTCACACCAATCGTACAGCTACCGGAGGAGGTGGAACTGGTGACCGGAGAGGAGGATTCGACTCCGCTGTTCTCGAGCCGCGCCAAGCTCTACCGCTTCGTCGACTCACAGTGGAAGGAACGCGGCGTTGGCACCATCAAGATACTCTACAACGCCATGCTTGGGCGCACGCGCGTCGTCATGAGGCGCGACCAGGTGCACAAGGTACATATAGTCTTGGTCTTCCTCCTGATTCCCTTGTGTCCTATGTATGTTGTACATCTTTTCCCATCCATTGCGCTTCATCAGCAGCCCACTCTCCAACTTTCATCTACCTCCATCTTTCTCAAATCCATGTTTATATAATTTGTCTCTCAGCGGTGGTCTTTTCCTGTGGCTTTGATGTATCGCTGCCTTTTCTTGTCTGCCTGCATCCATTCTTATCAGATGGTTTGTCCCCATCATCCAGCTTCCTGCCAATCTTCCTGTTAAACTGCGCTGCCTCCTGATCTCTTCCACGATGTCATTCGTTCTCTTTCTGTCCACCCTCTTTGTTCATGTAATTATCCGAACCCGGTTATTCTCGTAAACTAATAGTTGGTCATCATTATTATCAGTTGCTGTGTTTGTTGCTGCTGACGTTCCTTCAGTTTCCATGGTGATATGTGTCTAGCAACACTTCTTCCTAGACCATTAGGGATTATTTCTGCCGACGTTTCTGTCTTGTTGTCACAAGCTCTGTAGTTTTCTCTCTTGTGTCGCACGGCCTCTAAAATTTTCCACAGGATCCCCCCCACAGTGCTTGCTGCTCTAAGGATATCTTCATAACTGTTTCTATCAACAATACTCGAAGCAGCTTTATTTGATCAGTTGTGATCATTTAGTCATTGAGTATGATTCACTCGTAGCACGGATTTGCAGGACGTTTTCTCATTTCATACACTTTTGTTAGTTAAATGCTTATCAAGTGCCTAATATTTAACCATCACTTAGTACATTGCCGTTGTTTGGTTGTGAGGATCAGTCGTGTAATATAGGCTGGTTTACAACCATCACTTAGTACATTGCGGTTGTTTGGTTGTGAGGATCAGTCGTGTAATGTAGGCTGGTTTACAACCAACACTTAGTACATTGCGGTTGTTTGGTTGTGAGGATCAGTCGTTTAATGTAGGCTGGTTTACAACCAACACTTAGTACATTGCGGTTGTTTGGTTGTGAGGATCAGTCGTTTAATGTAGGCTGGTTTACAACCATCACTTAGTACATTGCGGTTGTTTGGTTGTGAGGATCAGTCGTTTAATGTAGGCTGGTTTACAACCATCACTTAGTACATTGCGGTTGTTTGGTTGTGAGGATCAGTCGTTTAATGTAGGCTGGTTTACAACCATCACTTAGTACATTGCCGTTGTTTGGTTGTGAGGATCAGTCGTGTAATATAGGCTGGTTTACAACCATCACTTAGTACATTGCGGTTGTTTGGTTGTGAAGATCAGTCGTTTAATGTAGGCTGGTTTACAACCATCACTTAGTACATTGCGGTTGTTTGGTTGTGAGGATCAGTCGTGTAATATAGGCTGGTTTACAACCATCACTTAGTACATTGCGGTTGTTTGGTTGTGAGGATCAGTCGTTTAATGTAGGCTGGTTTACAACCATCGCTTAGTACATTGCCGTTGTTTGGTTGTGAGGATCAGTCGTGTAATATAGGCTGGTTTACAACCATCACTTAGTACATTGCGGTTGTTTGGTTGTGAGGATCAGTCGTGTAATATAGGCTGGTTTACAACCATCACTTAGTACATTGCGGTTGTTTGGTTGTGAGGATCAGTCGTTTAATGTAGGCTGGTTTACAACCATCGCTTAGTACATTGCCGTTGTTTGGTTGTGAGGATCAGTCGTGTAATATAGGCTGGTTTACAACCATCACTTAGTACATTGCGGTTGTTTGGTTGTGAGGATCAGTCGTTTAATGTAGGCTGGTTTACAACCATCACTTAGTAGATTGCGGTTGTTTGGTTGTGAGGATCAGTCGTTTAGTGTAGGCTGGTTTACAACCAACACTTAGTACATTGCGGTTGTTTGGTTGTGAGGATCAGTCGTTTAATGTAGGCTGGTTTACAACCATCACTTAGTACATTGCGGTTGTTTGGTTGTGAGGATCAGTCGTTTAATGTAGGCTGGTTTACAACCATCACTTAGTACATTGCGGTTGTTTGGTTGTGAGGATCAGTCGTTTAATGTAGGCTGGTTTACAACTCAAGTTGCATCTTGATTTGACCCAACGTTTGGGCAGAGAGGTAATATTAAGAACGGAAGTGATTGCTATGTTTAGTGGAGCGCAGTGGTGCAGTGGCTAGAGCTTCGGACTCTCGTGTGAGAGAACCCGGGTTTGAATCCTGTGCTGCGTTGTCAAACTTTGGGCAGGTTCGTTCACTCTACATTGCTCCAGTTAATGCAACTGTTTGAATGAGTACCTGGCTATAGACAGTGGTAGATTATTTGTGTACGAATAGTGTTCACACATTAATTGCAGTGTGGCTGAATACTTTCCAGAGAAGTCGAGATGCTGTTTGGTTGAACAGATCTGCCAGGGAGTAAAGTGTAATGTGCTTTGAGCCGTCCTGAGGACTGGATATTGTGCTTTATAAGACTTACCTTATACTTGTTTATGTTGCAGGTGTGTGCGAACCACCTGGTGCAGCCCGGAGCATCCATCACATACAAGGACGAGGAGAAGAAGACTTTGTTGTGGACGGCCCTCGACTTCACCGACGACGATGGACCACACATGGAGAACTTCTGCTGTCGCTTCAAGACAGCGGAAACAGCGGCCCAGTTCAAGGACATGTACGAACAGTCCGAGGGACTTTCTGGCATGTCAGACGACGCCGCAGCAACCAACAAGCCACCAGCTGACAGTGCGACGGCATCGAAGGATAAGTCCGCTGAGAAACCGAGTCTTTCTGCGCTGTTCGGAGTGAAGCCAGGAAGCTGGGAGTGTGAAACGTGCCTGGTACGTAACCCGGCTGACGTGACTGTTTGTCCCGCATGTTTGACGCCCAAGCCGGGATCAGAGGCAGCCAGCAGAGACAAAGAGGAGAAGCCAGTGGCTGCCATCAGTATGAACGCAGGAGGTGGCTTCAAGTTCGCAGCGGCAGGTGGTATGAGTGCTCAGTTCGGTGGTGTCGCATTCAGCTCGACACCAGTGAAAAGTAGTGAGGAGATATCGTCGTTTCACACCCCGGCCACATTCGCGTTTGGCACTCCAGCTGCTAGCGCCAGTCCTGCGGTGGTCAGTGGCCAAAGTAGTGGTCAAGCACAGGGAGTGACCACAGACAAACCATCCCCGGCAGTGACGTTGTTTGGAAAGAAAGACGCCGAGTCCAAACAGCCATCTGCAGAGTCAGACCAAACTGTACCAGTGAGCGTAGGATTTACCGGGACATTTGGACAGCCAGCTATGACAGTGGTGTCCAGTGCCCCGTCCACCTCATTTACATTCAGTGCGCAGTCGACATCTGGAACGCCGTTCAGTTTTGGCACAGCAAATTTCGGTGAGACAGTTTCATCGGCAAGCATGACACCTACTCAAAGCAGCACCACCGAAACGAAGACAGTCATTGGAGGGTTCTCATTCGTTGGATCCAACATCACACAGACAGTTGTCGTAACCACGGCAGCTCCGGTTAAGGCCTCCGCCAAGGCCACTGACAAACCAAACCCGTTTGCCACATTCAGTTTTGCCAGTCCAAAGGCTGAGGTTGTTAGTACTGTAAGTGATGGGGGATCGGTGAAACCATTCGGCATGTTTGGCAGCTCTGCAACATCGGCTGCACCAATCTTTGGTGGATTCGGTGCCGCAACGCCGACAGTGCCTGATAGCAGCACTACTACCAGCACCTCTTCAATATTTGGCGGTGCCACTTCGGCACCAGTATTTAGCAGTACTGCCGGCACTACCAAAACCACCAGCGCCTCATCAATATTTGGCGGTGCCGCTCCTGCACCAATATTTGGCAGTACAGTCAGTACAGCCGAAACCACCAGCGCCTCTTCAGTATTTGGCAGTGCCACTTCTGCACCAGTATTTGGCAGTGCCAGTACAGGTGCAAATACATTCTCGATGTTCGGTGCTGCCACTCCCGCCCCTATATTCGGAACTGTCAAAACTGAGGATAATCCCACTTCTGACACCAATAGTGGAATGACCTTTGGAAATTCCGCATCAGCCATGACCTTTGCCAGTGTTGCTGCCAAGGGTGAATCACCGGAAGCGTTCTCCAGGAAATCGGAAAGTGCAACTGGATTCCAGATGGGCACAGGGAAATTATTTGAGTCTCTCACCAGTCCAAATGGACGTCATGATACATCAGAGGGACACACTGAAGACTACGAACCGACAGCAGAGTTTGAGCCGGTGGTGTCTCTGCCCCATGTCATCGAGTTGAAGACAGGTGAAGAGGACGAGGATAAGATATTCGGGGAGCGGGCTCGACTGTACCGACTCGACAACAACACAAAACAGTGGAAGGAACGTGGCATCGGCATCATCAAGATCCTGAAGCACCAACACACGAGGAAGCACCGCATTGTGATGCGACGCGAACAAGTGCTCAAGCTATGCGCAAACCACAACCTCGTCGCGGACATGACGCTGCGACCACTCGCAACGTCCGATCGCGCGTGGTGCTGGTTTGCACGTGATTTCGCCGAAGACGACAGCAGCGGAGAGGGTACGCTTGAGCATCTCGCGGCAAAGTTCAAAACGCCCGAGATCGCCGTCAGATTCAAGGACTTGTTCGAGGACTGCGTCATGCAGGCGACGAATGCATCATGGGATACGTACGAGAAACCCGACTCGACGACGGAGGATAGCACTGACGCCGTCGTGGCATGTGGGAATCTCATGGATATATTCCGGTTGAAGAACGGCGAATGGCAGTGTGACGTGTGTTTGGTGAAGAACATCGCAACTGCTGTTCAATGCGCCGCATGCACGACCCCGCGACCCTCCAGTGAGGTCACGTCGTCCAGTAAGCCAGTGGCGACACCTAGCGTGAAGGGTGGCACGTTGAAACTTGCGGAACTGCTCAGTGCGAGTGAGCCAGATGAACCGATTAGGAAAGGGGGAAAGGAGCAAAGCTTAGCGGAATTCTTCCGTATGAAAAACGGCGAATGGGAGTGTGACGCATGCCTGGTTAAGAACAAGCCGGCAAGTACAAAGTGCGCCGCCTGCGAGACGCCGAAACCGGGATCAAACCAAGAATCCACAGTTTCCTCATCGTCGGTTTCGTCCAGCCACCCGCTGAACACCAGCTCCACTGGCGGCTTCAATTTCAGCTTCGGCGGTGGCGATGCATCGAAAAGTGTGACGCCATCTACTGGTTTCAGCTTCGATCGATTTGTATCATCGAGTCCCGGGACGTTTTCCTTTGGTGGGGCAGATGCCAAGTCAAGCGGCGTGCCGTCATTGTTCGGAACACCCGCCGTGGCGACCAGTGGTTCGACCCCATTCACTCCGTCCGGGTTCACGTTTACTGCCAGTCTGAGCACGCCGACGAATCAGCCATTGGATTTGTCGAAATCGCCGCTGCAGTCGCCAGAGCTTTACCATGAGGAGGAAACGAATGTGTACTTTGAGCCGGTCGTGCATCTTCCGGATGATTACGAGGTGAAAACAGGCGAAGAGGATGAGGAAATCCTCTACGTGCACCGCGCAAAACTCTACCGATTTGATGCCGGCGAGTGGAAAGAACGCGGTCTCGGCGACGTGAAGCTGCTGTGCCACCGCGCCACGCGTCGCACACGTGTGCTGATGCGGCGTGAACAGGTCCTGAAGATCTGTCTGAACCACCAGGTGGCGCCGGAGCTCGAGTTGAAGCCGATGGCGGGTGCCGACGGATGTGCGTGGGTGTGGCATGCCGATGACTTCGCCGACGGATCGAGCAAGCATGAACAGTTCGCGATCCGGTTCAAGACAGCGAATGATGCAGAAGAGTTCAAGGCGGTGTTTGATAGCGCGAAGGAAGGGCGAGAGACGGGAAGTGTGGGGCCACCACCGTCTTCTGCCATCAAGGCACAGCCGGCTGAGGACGATAAAGGTAGGTAAAATTGTAGCATAAATATAGACATACAATATTAAAACAAGTTATTTTTTGGCATCGAATATGACTGACTGCTCTGTTCAATATACTCTTATATAATTAATTTGTTTAGCAGTTTTACATAGTTTTACCTGTACATTTATGTTTCAACCTCGCTACCCTTAGAAAGATCAAATGTATATTTTATAAAGTTAGGGTTAGTGAATAATGAATGTTTATTATTATTAATGACCGTGGTTGAATGTTTCAGCAGTTGCTGACACCAGTGACAGCGATGACGTCATCATTGTGTACGAAAAACGCCCCACCCCTGAGCAAATCGAAAGGGCAAGGGCATGGCAGCTTCCCGATACATTCTACCTGTACGAAGACACCCCTCCATGTCCAGGCTGCATCGGCTGTGACCCTGACGACCAGGGAACATGCCCCAGTCGCATCCCTCGCCCCCTTGGGAAAGCGCCCTCCAGTGAATCAACAAACACGAAGGCACCCCAGTCTCAACTTCTGCGACAGCCATTGTTCAGTGCCCCATCACTGGGGAAAGGCCCCGATACAGCCCCGAAAGCGGAGAAATCCAGTTCGCTGCCACGGTTCACCGGGTTTGGGTTGACGAAACCCGCGGAAGGATCCCCAGTTAGCAGCGGGGCCGGAACGGGCGAGGCTGGGAAGAGTCAGCTGAAGGAACTGCTCTTTGGGGGTTCAAAACTGGGTCAGGTGATTCCGTCGGTCGTGTCGTCGGGTTCAGGGTCCAAGGCTGTGGAGACAACTACAGACAAAGCAGGTCGGTTGGTTTGTTTACAAGGAGTGACTCTGTAATGGGTCACTCATTTTACATTAGCAAAGGAGCAGTGTAATTTAGATATAAGAAAGTTCTCTCAGTCTTGTTAAATCTTGTTAATGTCTGAGGGAATCGTCATTGTAGATTAAGTGGTAATTTGTGAGTGGCTCTGTGAAATACATGTAAGGGATGTCCCCTGAGACAGTTACACTAATATTCTTAAGTTTTTACACTTTAATAGAAATTTGTGCTCTGTCAGCACTAGGAGGCGCCACCAGGACGCATGCCAGTGTGTCACAGAAATAGTGTCCTCTGTATGTGATATGGCTATGGATTTCAGCATTTTTAAAGCATATTAAAATGCATAATTTACATTCAGTAAATGGATTCTGTGTAACAATAGATTTATTATGAGTCCATTATCTTGGTGAAACTGCCTTTATTCTCTTCTTGTCACAACTCCTGAGTATGTAGCTGTTATTTTGGGTAGCTTCACTCTACTTTGCCTGTGTCTATTGGAAGATTAATTAATTAAGCCTTGTCTAGGTGGATATTGACACTATATAAGAACACACATTATTGCAAGGTGGAATGATTGCTGTCAGTTAGATTTGACACTTAATGTGTACAATAACAGTATTTCACTTGGTATGTGATCAGTGTGCCACCTTGATGTTTTTTTTCAGCGACCTCGTTCAATATATTTAATTAATTTGCCACCTCACAGATACTTATCCTGCTTAGAAGAGCACATGGCAGGCTACACATGACTGATGTCGACGGCACCAACGATTGTTTATTTTAGAAAGTTGCAGCTGTAATGTAGAGGAATCTTTTTTGTCGAGACTGAAAAATGCATTTATTTGTTGGTGTTCTAGGATCAGGAGGTGGGATTGTGTTTGGCGGCGGAAACAAGTTCTCGGGTGAAGGGTTTGCGGGATTGGCGGCCCAAGCTTCCACAGGATATGCCTTCGGGAAGAAATCAGGTGAAAATAATTAAGTTGGTCGGCATCAAAAGTCATAAAATTATCCTAGACTTTTAAAAATTAATTTAAGCAATTTTTTATGTTATAAACAGGCTGCGAAATAAGGCCCGTCTGATCGTCCCAGACGAGTAGTTTCAGTGACCAGACTAGTCCATGTTCACAGGAGCAGTCCCATCGGACTAGCTGTGGTTATGTGAATTAATTTACACTGTATATATGCTAGTTCGGTGTTGTGATGGAATAAAACAAAATAAGATAGCATTTGATCACACGCAGCTAAATATTCCGTACGACTGTCGAATAGGAAACTTGCTGAACGCGGTGAATGGAAATGGCAGCTGTTTACATCCGGTTAGAATAGGTAGTGCCACCTAGCAATCACAGACCTGCCTACCATTCCGGATTGTCCGGAATCATTCCGGAAAGTCACCTCAAATTACGGTGAGGGATGAAAATATTACATGTTGGGTAATCACTGAAATTTAGGTTCCACTATATTCAACAGGTGGCAGCATATGTATGCAGCATGTTGTGACATGGTTTTTCATTCGCTGAGTCTGGTCGTAATGTAACCAATAGGAAACAGCGTTATGACAAAATCGCATTTCCGCGATCAAACAAAACGAAGTCACGCGGCACGAAATGATGGCTGACAGCGAAACGACGCCACCGCCAACCCAAAAGAAATGTGTAATGCCAAAATGTAGTGAGTGTTGTACTTGTAGTGTTAGGCCAACTGACTGTACTAAGACTAAGTTAGTGTATTTATTGAGGAGTTTAGTGTATCATTTATAGCCTATCATACAGTTACTACAGTCTAGGCGATGTCGATGACAATGTAATGGTTTTGGTCCATCGCTACCCCCCCATCTATCATACTAGAGTTGAGTAGGCTAGAGTGTAGGTGGTGTTGATGACAGTGTAACTAATGGTTTTGCCCCAGTGTAATGTAATGGTTTTGGTCCATTGCCACCCCTGACCTTCAGTGTTGCTTCCATAGATGAGCCGTTTACGTTCTTTGGTGCAATAAAACCAAACATTACAAAGCTGTTTCTGTACACCCCTGACCTTCAGTGTTGCTTCCATAGATGAGCCGTTTACGTTCTTTGGTGCAATAAAACCAAACATTACAAAGCTGTTTCTGTACACCCCTGACCTCCAGTGTTGCTTCCATAGATGAGCCGTTTACGTTCTTCGGTGCAGTAAAACCAAACATTACAAAGCTGTTTCTGTACACCCCTGACCTCCAGTGTTGCTTCCCCAGATGAGCTGTTTACGTTCGTCGGTGCAATTAAACCAAACATTACAAAGCTGTTTCTGTACACCCCTGACCGCCAGTGTTGCTTCCATAGATGAGCCGTTTACGTTCTTCGGTGCAGTAAAACCAAACATTACAAAGCTGTTTCTGTACACCCCTGACCTCCAGTGTTGCTTCCATAGATGAGCCGTTTACGTTCTTTGGTGCAGTAAAACCAAACATTACAAAGCTGTTTCTGTACACCCCTGACCTCCAGTGTTGCTTCCACAGATGAGCCGTTTACGTTCTTTGGTGCAGTAAAACCAAACATTACAAAGCTGTTTCTGTACACCCCTGACCTCCAGTGTTGCTTCCATAGATGAGCCGTTTACGTTCTTTGGTGCAGTAAAACCAAACATTACAAAGCTGTTTCTGTACACCCCTGACCTTCAGTGTTGCTTCCATAGATGAGCCGTTTACGTTCTTTGGTGCAGTAAAACCAAACATTACAAAGCTGTTTCTGTACACCCCTGACCTTCAGTGTTGCTTCCATAGATGAGCCGTTTACATTCTTTGGTGCAATAAAACCAAACATTACAAAGCTGTTTCTGTACACCCCTGACCTTCAGTGTTGCTTCCATAGATGAGCCGTTTACATTCTTTGGTGCAATAAAACCAAACATTACAAAGCTGTTTCTGTACACCCCTGACCTCCAGTGTTGCTTCCATAGATGAGCCGTTTACGTTCTTTGGTGCAGTAAAACCAAACATTACAAAGCTGTTTCTGTACACCCCTAACCTGCAGTGTTGCTTCCATAGATGAGCCGTTTACGTTCTTTGGTGCAGTAAAACCAAACATTACAAAGCTGTTTCTGTACACCCCTAACCTGCAGTGTTGCTTCCATAGATGAGCCGTTTACGTTCTTTGGTGCAGTAAAACCAAACATTACAAAGCTGTTTCTGTACACCCCTAACCTGCAGTGTTGCTTCCATAGATGAGCCGTTTACGTTCTTTGGTGCAGTAAAACCAAACATTACAAAGCTGTTTCTGTACACCCCTAACCTGCAGTGTTGCTTCCATAGATGAGCCGTTTACGTTCTTTGGTGCAGTAAAACCAAACATTACAAAGCTGTTTCTGTACACCCCTAACCTGCAGTGTTGCTTCCATAGATGAGCCGTTTACGTTCTTTGGTGCAGTAAAACCAAACATTACAAAGCTGTTTCTGTACACCCCTGACCTCCAGTGTTGCTTCCATAGATGAGCCGTTTACGTTCTTTGGTGCAGTAAAACCAAACATTACAAAGCTGTTTCTGTACACCTCTGACCTCCAGTGTTGCTTCCATAGATGAGCCGTTTACGTTCTTTGGTGCAGTAAAACCAAACATTACAAAGCTGTTTCTGTACACCCCTGACCTCCAGTGTTGCTTCCATAGATGAGCCGTTTACGTTCTTCGGTGCAATAAAACCAAACATTACAAAGCTGTTTCTGTACACCCCTGACCTCCAGTGTTGCTTCCACAGATGAGCCGTTTGCGTTCAGCGGTGCTGGCACCACTCTGTTTGGCGGCGCCGCAAACACGTCGACAGCGACTGACCAAGACAACGGGGATGAGAGTTACGTCTCACAGGAGGCGAACGTCCACTTTGAGCCCGTGGTCAGTCTACCCGAGGTGACTGACCTGAGGACAGGAGAGGAGGGGTGTGACGTGTTGTTCTGTCAGCGCGCGAAACTCTACCGGTTCACGGACAAACAGTGGAAGGAGCGCGGCATCGGGGAGATGAAACTGCTGCGGAAAGCGGACACAGGTGTGTGGTTAACGTTGATGTTAACCCTTTACGCCTCAATTTGGTCAAACTTCAAGTCGGCCAGACCCAGCCCAAAACAACCGAGTATTGCTGTATTGTGTGGTGGCGCCATCTAGTGGATGTTTCTAAACATTAGAAACTGTTTGAACGTATGAACCTCACAGTTTCATGTTTCGGGTCAAATAATTGGGGAAACGGGGACTTATCAATCAAAAAAGCGGCTGAGGTCTAAAGGGTTAAAGCGAGGTTGTCTGTGTCATCACCGGAATCATCCTCTCGTGTCACGGGTGGTCATTATTAGCAGGAAGTTGAATTGGGATTAGGTGGGAAGTGATTGAACATGCCAACATGAAAAGACAATTGTGGTTAGTCCTTCGTGCCCCCCCCCCCCCCGTGTAGTGCTCCCAGGAAAGAGGGTGTTTACTGTATGAATGTTTTGCAGGCACAATATTAATTATGAACAGTGCTTTGGGCTTATTAAACACTGTTTTTAAGAGTAAACTGTAGAACATTATTTCAGTATTGCATACGATTGAGTTACGCGTTCCATTTTTGAATTAACTGCTATATCCTATAAAAATCTCATTTTATAGTGTTATTTATTTATTTTATCTGTGTACCTGCCATGTGATATAATTGTTTAGATCTTACATGTCTAAAACACATATATATATATTATATTTATCTTACCATGTCATTTGCTTTTAATTGCATGTAACTCCAACGAATGTTACAGCATAAATGTGGTGCTTTATAAATGAATGAACATATAACGTTAAGTACGCTGACATGCATGCATGTGTGCGTGCAGGTCGTGTGCGTGTGCTGCTGCGGCGAGAACAGGTGTTGAAGCTGGCGTGCAATCACAATTTGACCCCTGACATGACCTTACAACCCCTCCTGACCTCCGAGACTTCCTGGTGTTGGTCCGCGCAAGATTATGTTGACGGTGAAGGTCGTCATGAACAGTTCGCGGTCAAGTTCAAGGTCAGTGTGGTGAAAGCCGAGCTATATTGACAAATCAGCAACAGTCTACTTTATGTGATTCGTTGCAGTTCACAGTCTCAGATAATTTTTTTTATTGTAAATAATTATTTTTGCTATTTATTTGGTATAAAAGTTCTTTAAATTGTCTGAAAATGTACAATTATATACATGGTGTGTGGAGTGCTTTAAATCGGACCTTCCATTTTTAGGCCTTGACAAATTTGATTTAAATGTTGTTCCTTTAAGCGGATGTTCCTCTATATAGCGAAGGTCCACTGTAAATGGCCCTATATCTGCCTGTAAACTCATGTTTGAAGACATTGGACACCGTATCCCTTCTGTGACATGAGTTGCCTGTGTTACAGACAAAGGATATCGCTACAGAGTTCAAGGACATCTTTGAGCAGTGTCAGCAACAGTTGGTTGCCGGCCCAGGTAAGACAACGTAATTCTGTAGGAATGTGTCTAGTACTGTCTATGGAAGTGCATTGTGAGATCACTCAGAAGGTTGTTGAGGTCCTGTGTCTGTATTTGCTGGAGTCATGTCTTGCTACAGTTCATGTTTCATTATTCATGAAATTTACTTTTATTATACTAATATTATTTTACCCAGTTAGTACTTTTATGTCTGGAGATATGAGACTAAAGTTTGTTGGCAGTTGGCTTTGGTTTTAAGTTGCACATGTTTTATGGTGAGGGAGGCAAGCATGAAAGAGTATTGAATGTTATAAAGAGTACTTGAGGTGTGATGCCACCGGGCCACAAATTCCTTGTACATTAAACAAATGCTTCTTGGCAATAAACCGTCTACTACTGCTTAATTGATGGATCCATTATTTACTGCAAAACACTTGCATCGACTGGTGTCAATGAGATGTCAGTACATGACCACTCATTATTTGGCACCTCCAGCTTGTATAATTAGCCGTCTGTATGTGTGTGCAGGCATGTATGTATTATATATATATTATATGTGTATGTACACTCGACGTACTGTTTATGAATATCTCCACTCAAAATAATTATTTCTATTCATTATTATTTGCAGCTGAGGAAGATGACGATGATGACGATACAGATGACGATGATGACGATAGTGAAGAGACGCATTTGGAAGAGTTGGTAAGACTTCATTTGTCTGTTTTAAAGTGACGCTATCTAATCTGACACTACTGCGAACCACTTAGAAGGGTTTGTCAATAAATAGTTCACCTCAAAGACCCTGTTACCTGGATTTGTCTCCCGCCAAATCTCTGCACATACAATCCTCCCATTTTTGACTCGCCTGTACTCATGTACTTTATCCTGTTGGTATAGTTAGTCTGAGTCGCCTCCTGTGCCGTCAGACATACAAGGCAGAGAGCATTTGCAGTCATTCTGTCGAGGTCCTGTGCCTTTATTTGCTGGAGTTATGTCTTTCTTGTTACAGTTCATGTTACATGTCTTTTAGTCGTCCTTGTCTGTTTCTCGGTCGTTTCATGCCTGCTTTGGTGTTCTCGTTGGCAGTATTCTAAGGACCTGACCCAAATAACACAATTTTGTTGATATCGTCTTCATTGTCGTGGTGTTTTGCTCTCTTTAGGACTTCTTTGTTGGTGATAAAAATCCTGTTACTCTCATCCTTGTTCCCTGCTGGGGAAAGGGTCAGGTACAGTATGGCTGAACCACTCTCTGTGTCTCCTCCTTGTTCCCTGCTGGGGTGAGGGTCAGGTACAGTATGGCTGAACCACTCTCTGTGTCTCCTCCTTGTTCCCTGCTGGGGAGAGGGTCAGGTACAGTATGGCTAAACCACTCTCTGTGTCTCCTCCTTGTTCCCTGCCGGGGTGAGGGTCAGGTACAGTATGGCTGAACCACTCTCTGTGTCTCCTCCTTGTTCCCTGCTGGGGTGAGGGTCAGGTACAGTATGGCTGAACCACTCTCTGTGTCTCCTCCTTGTTCCCTGCTGGGGAGAGGGTCAGGTACAGTATGGCTGAACCACTCTCTGTGTCTCCTCCTTGTTCCCTGCTGGGGTGAGGGTCAGGTACAGTATGGCTGAACCACTCTCTGTGTCTCCTCCTTGTTCCCTGCTGGGGTGAGGGTCAGGTACAGTATGGCTGAACCACTCTCTGTGTCTCCTCCTTGTTCCCTGCTGGGGTGAGGGTCAGGTACAGTATGGCTGAACCACTCTCTGTGTCTCCTCCTTGTTCCCTGCTGGGGTGAGGGTCAGGTACAGTATGGCTGAACCACTCTCTGTGTCTCCTCCTTGTTCCCTGCTGGGGTGAGGGTCAGGTACAGTATGGCTGAACCACTCTCTGTGTCTCCTCCTTGTTCCCTGCTGGGGTGAGGGTCAGGTACAGTATGGCTGAACCACTCTCTGTGTCTCCTCCTTGTTCCCTGCTGGGGTGAGGGTCAGGTACAGTATGGCTGAACAACTCTCTTTGTCTCATCCTTGTTCCCTGCTGGGGTGAGGGTCAGGTACAGTATGGCTGAACAACTCTCTTTGTCTCCTCCTTGTTCCCTGCTGGGGTGAGGGTCAGGTACAGTATGGCTGAACCACTCTCTGTGTCTCCTTGTTCCCTGCTGGGGAGAGGGTCAGGTACAGTATGGCTGAACCACTCTCTGTGTCTCCTCCTTGTTCCCTGCTGGGGTGAGGGTCAGGTACAGTATGGCTGAACCACTCTCTTTGTCTCCTCCTTGTTCCCTGCTGAGGTGAGGGTCAGGTACAGTATGGCTGAACAACTCTCTTTGTCTCCTCCTTGTTCCCTGCTGGGGAGAGGGTCAGGTACAGTATGGCTGAACAACTCTCTTTGTCTCCTCCTTGTTCCCTGCTGGGGTGAGGGTCAGGTACAGTATGGCTGAACCACTCTCTGTGTCTCCTTGTTCCCTGCTGGGGTGAGGGTCAGGTACAGTATGGCTGAACCACTCTCTGTGTCTCCTCCTTGTTCCCTGCTGGGGAGAGGGTCAGGTACAGTATGGCTGAACCACTCTCTGTGTCTCCTCCTTGTTCCCTGCTGGGGTGAGGGTCAGGTACAGTATGGCTGAACAACTCTCTTTGTCTCCTCCTTGTTCCCTGCTGGGGAGAGGGTCAGGTACAGTATGGCTGAACAACTCTCTTTGTCTCCTCCTTGTTCCCTGCTGGGGTGAGGGTCAGGTACAGTATGGCTGAACCACTCTCTGTGTCTCCTTGTTCCCTGCTGGGGTGAGGGTCAGGTACAGTATGGCTGAACCACTCTCTGTGTCTCCTCCTTGTTCCCTGCTGGGGTGAGGGTCAGGTACAGTATGGCTGAACCACTCTCTGTGTCTCCTCCTTGTTCCCTGCTGGGGAGAGGGTCAGGTACAGTATGGCTGAACCACTCTCTGTGTCTCCTCCTTGTTCCCTGCTGGGGTGAGGGTCAGGTACAGTATGGCTGAACCACTCTCTTTGTCTCCTCCTTGTTCCCTGCTGGGGTGAGGGTCAGGTACAGTATGGCTGAACCACTCTCTGTGTCTCCTCCTTGTTCCCTGCTGGGGAGAGGGTCAGGTACAGTATGGCTGAACCACTCTCTGTGTCTCCTCCTTGTTCCCTGCTGGGGTGAGGGTCAGGTACAGTATGGCTGAACCACTCTCTTTGTCTCCTCCTTGTTCCCTGCTGAGGTGAGGGTCAGGTACAGTATGGCTGAACAACTCTCTTTGTCTCCTCCTTGTTCCCTGCTGGGGAGAGGGTCAGGTACAGTATGGCTGAACAACTCTCTTTGTCTCCTCCTTGTTCCCTGCTGGGGAGAGGGTCAGGTACAGTATGGCTGAACCACTCTCTGTGTCTCCTCCTTGTTCCCTGCTGGGGTGAGGGTCAGGTACAGTATGGCTGAACAACTCTCTTTGTCTCCTCCTTGTTCCCTGCTGGGGAGAGGGTCAGGTACAGTATGGCTGAACCACTCTCTTTGTCTCCTCCTTGTTCCCTGCTGGGGTGAGGGTCAGGTACAGTATGGCTGAACAACTCTCTTTGTCTCCTCCTTGTTCCCTGCTGGGGTGAGGGTCAGGTACAGTATGGCTGAACAACTCTCTTTGTCTCCTCCTTGTTCCCTGCTGGGGTGAGGGTCAGGTACAGTATGGCTGAACAACTCTCTTTGTCTCCTCCTTGTTCCCTGCTGGAGTGAGGGTCAGGTACAGTATGGCTGAACAACTCTCTTTGTCTCCTCCTTGTTCCCTGCTGGGGTGAGGGTCAGGTACAGTATGGCTGAACCACTCTCTGTGTCTCCTCCTTGTTCCCTGCTGGGGAGAGGGTCAGGTACAGTATGGCTGAACAACTCTCTTTGTCTCCTCCTTGTTCCCTGCTGGGGAGAGGGTCAGGTACAGTATGGCTGAACAACTCTCTTTGTCTCCTCCTTGTTCCCTGCTGGGGTGAGGGTCAGGTACAGTATGGCTGAACAACTCTCTTTGTCTCCTCCTTGTTCCCTGCTGGGGTGAGGGTCAGGTACAGTATGGCTGAACAACTCTCTTTGTCTCCTCCTTGTTCCCTGCTGGGGAGAGGGTCAGGTACAGTATGGCTGAACAACTCTCTTTGTCTCCTCCTTGTTCCCTGCTGGGGTGAGGGTCAGGTACAGTATGGCTGAACAACTCTCTTTGTCTCCTCCTTGTTCCCTGCTGGGGTGAGGGTCAGGTACAGTATGGCTGAACCACTCTCTTTGTCTCCTCCTTGTTCCCTGCTGGGGAGAGGGTCAGGTACAGTATGGCTGAACCACTCTCTTTGTCTCCTCCTTGTTCCCTGCTGGGGTGAGGGTCAGGTACAGTATGGCTGAACAACTCTCTTTGTCTCCTCCTTGTTCCCTGCTGGGGTGAGGGTCAGGTACAGTATGGCTGAACAACTCTCTTTGTCTCCTCCTTGTTCCCTGCTGGGGTGAGGGTCAGGTACAGTATGGCTAAACCACTCTCTGTGTCTCCTCCTTGTTCCCTGCTGGGGTGAGGGTCAGGTACAGTATGGCTGAACAACTCTCTTTGTCTCCTCCTTGTTCCCTGCTGGGGTGAGGGTCAGGTACAGTATGGCTGAACCACTCTCTGTGTCTCCTTGTTCCCTGCTGGGGAGAGGGTCAGGTACAGTATGGCTGAACCACTCTCTGTGTCTCCTCCTTGTTCCCTGCTGGGGTGAGGGTCAGGTACAGTATGGCTGAACCACTCTCTTTGTCTCCTCCTTGTTCCCTGCTGAGGTGAGGGTCAGGTACAGTATGGCTGAACAACTCTCTTTGTCTCCTCCTTGTTCCCTGCTGGGGAGAGGGTCAGGTACAGTATGGCTGAACAACTCTCTTTGTCTCCTCCTTGTTCCCTGCTGGGGTGAGGGTCAGGTACAGTATGGCTGAACCACTCTCTGTGTCTCCTTGTTCCCTGCTGGGGTGAGGGTCAGGTACAGTATGGCTGAACCACTCTCTGTGTCTCCTCCTTGTTCCCTGCTGGGGAGAGGGTCAGGTACAGTATGGCTGAACCACTCTCTGTGTCTCCTCCTTGTTCCCTGCTGGGGTGAGGGTCAGGTACAGTATGGCTGAACAACTCTCTTTGTCTCCTCCTTGTTCCCTGCTGGGGAGAGGGTCAGGTACAGTATGGCTGAACAACTCTCTTTGTCTCCTCCTTGTTCCCTGCTGGGGTGAGGGTCAGGTACAGTATGGCTGAACCACTCTCTGTGTCTCCTTGTTCCCTGCTGGGGTGAGGGTCAGGTACAGTATGGCTGAACCACTCTCTGTGTCTCCTCCTTGTTCCCTGCTGGGGTGAGGGTCAGGTACAGTATGGCTGAACCACTCTCTGTGTCTCCTCCTTGTTCCCTGCTGGGGAGAGGGTCAGGTACAGTATGGCTGAACCACTCTCTGTGTCTCCTCCTTGTTCCCTGCTGGGGTGAGGGTCAGGTACAGTATGGCTGAACCACTCTCTTTGTCTCCTCCTTGTTCCCTGCTGGGGTGAGGGTCAGGTACAGTATGGCTGAACCACTCTCTGTGTCTCCTCCTTGTTCCCTGCTGGGGAGAGGGTCAGGTACAGTATGGCTGAACCACTCTCTGTGTCTCCTCCTTGTTCCCTGCTGGGGTGAGGGTCAGGTACAGTATGGCTGAACCACTCTCTTTGTCTCCTCCTTGTTCCCTGCTGAGGTGAGGGTCAGGTACAGTATGGCTGAACAACTCTCTTTGTCTCCTCCTTGTTCCCTGCTGGGGAGAGGGTCAGGTACAGTATGGCTGAACAACTCTCTTTGTCTCCTCCTTGTTCCCTGCTGGGGAGAGGGTCAGGTACAGTATGGCTGAACCACTCTCTGTGTCTCCTCCTTGTTCCCTGCTGGGGTGAGGGTCAGGTACAGTATGGCTGAACAACTCTCTTTGTCTCCTCCTTGTTCCCTGCTGGGGAGAGGGTCAGGTACAGTATGGCTGAACCACTCTCTTTGTCTCCTCCTTGTTCCCTGCTGGGGTGAGGGTCAGGTACAGTATGGCTGAACAACTCTCTTTGTCTCCTCCTTGTTCCCTGCTGGGGTGAGGGTCAGGTACAGTATGGCTGAACAACTCTCTTTGTCTCCTCCTTGTTCCCTGCTGGGGTGAGGGTCAGGTACAGTATGGCTGAACAACTCTCTTTGTCTCCTCCTTGTTCCCTGCTGGAGTGAGGGTCAGGTACAGTATGGCTGAACAACTCTCTTTGTCTCCTCCTTGTTCCCTGCTGGGGTGAGGGTCAGGTACAGTATGGCTGAACCACTCTCTGTGTCTCCTCCTTGTTCCCTGCTGGGGAGAGGGTCAGGTACAGTATGGCTGAACAACTCTCTTTGTCTCCTCCTTGTTCCCTGCTGGGGAGAGGGTCAGGTACAGTATGGCTGAACAACTCTCTTTGTCTCCTCCTTGTTCCCTGCTGGGGTGAGGGTCAGGTACAGTATGGCTGAACAACTCTCTTTGTCTCCTCCTTGTTCCCTGCTGGGGTGAGGGTCAGGTACAGTATGGCTGAACAACTCTCTTTGTCTCCTCCTTGTTCCCTGCTGGGGTGAGGGTCAGGTACAGTATGGCTGAACAACTCTCTTTGTCTCCTCCTTGTTCCCTGCTGGGGTGAGGGTCAGGTACAGTATGGCTGAACAACTCTCTTTGTCTCCTTGTTCCCTGCTGGGGTGAGGGTCAGGTACAGTATGGCTAAACCACTCTCTGTGTCTCCTCCTTGTTCCCTGCTGGGGTGAGGGTCAGGTACAGTATGGCTGAACCACTCGCTGTGTTTTTTTCTTTCCAAAGTTTTCTGTCCATAGCTCCCTCTCTCCACGTTTCATCCTCCCCCGATCTTCTCATGTTCCTTCTCATGCAGTCCTCCCATCTCAGCTGTGGCCTTCCCATTTTCCTATGTCCATTGTGTTGTTCTGCTATTTTTCCTATGTCCGTTCTTGCCAAGATGCCTGCCCACCTCATTCGACGTCTCAATGAACCTCCTGTTAGGCTGCATTACATTCCAATCTCTTTTCTCGGGTCGTTCATCATTCCATCTGTGTAACAATCTGCACAAACATTTATCCAGAAAACTTGATAGTTTCTGCTTTATTCTCTTTGTTGTTTTCCACGTCTCAGAGCAACAGGGATAACATTTTGTCTGGAAGCTTGTTAGTTTCTGTTTAGTTCCTTTGGTTGTTTTCATGTCTTGGAGTAGCATGGGTAGAACATTTCTGTTCAAATTTGTTATTTTGGTGTTAGTATTTGTATTTATGATTTGTGGCCCCACCAGTATATACCATTTATCCCCTTTGAAATGAGTTTGTTTATTTGATTCCAGTCAGCGGTTCACAGTAGCACAGTGGGGGTCGACACAGCGCCATCAACCCACCTCGACACTGTTAGTGACACACAGACACAGCGTGTCAGCGGCACTAATGTAAACGCTGACGAGCAGGACTACACACCACACGACTACGATGATGATGACGACGATGACTCACAGGAACAAGCCGAGCAGTTGTTCTGGAAACGAATGACGATGTCCTACATAGAAGACGGGAAAGCAGTGGTACAGTCGCACATTCATCAGGGGATTAAACTGAGAGAAAAGGAGATTAAGAGATCAAATAGTGATTTAATGGAAATGAAAGTGGATCAAATTGGGATTAAGAGGAGATCAAATGGATTAAGTGTTATACAACATAAATTATGCCTACCAAAATGTGTTTTAATGATGAAATATTTTTTGATGAATTTTAAGTGTTTCGGGGGGAATCAGTTTGTTTACATGGCAGCGCACTGTTTGTTTACATGGCAGTGTAATGTTTGTTTACATGGCAGTGCACTGTTCGTTTACATGGCAGCGCACTGTTCGTTTACATGGCAGCGCACTGTTTGTTTACATGGCAGCGCACTGTTTGTTTACATGGCAGCGCACTGTTTACATGGTAGCCACTGCTTTTAAAGACGGGCCTCAGGTCCAGTTACAAATGAAATGGCTGTGTGCACCAGGTGATACGGCATGACTCATCACGTCCCGTTGGGTCATGACCTTTCTCGCAATTATCCGAGCTTGTTATTCTGGGATTTGAGTGACAGCTTCGCAATTTTTGCAGACAAACAATTAAATCACTATTCTATGTATTTTAATATGTTGTGAAATGCCACGAAAAAATGTTGATCTGGTACTGTATCAAATAAAATATATTATTATTTTTGTGGTAAATATGTGTGCTTGTGTTGCAGCTCAAGGGCCAGGGCGAACTGTACATTGTTGTGGATGAG
The DNA here is from genome assembly GCA_963995525.1 of Escarpia spicata. Lineage (NCBI taxonomy): Eukaryota > Metazoa > Annelida > Polychaeta > Sabellida > Siboglinidae > Escarpia > Escarpia spicata. Next base: position 22,110,595 of record OZ023213.1, read on the forward strand.
GACGTAGCAGGACTGCGCGTCTACATGGTCGAAGATGCAGGCAACATGTTGTGTAATCACGTCATCTGCTGCGGTTACACGATAACGTGAGTTCTCCTTCCACTCAGTATCTTCTTATGTTTTCTTGTTATTTCCCTCCGTCTCTCTCCGTTGTCCGCAAAGACCTTTCATTATTGGCTGTTCACACCTACCTCCTAAAGTCCCTTTTCATGCTGTCATTCCATCACAACTTTGGCCTTCCTCTTCATCGTTTGCCTCCTTGCTCTTTTTGACAGTCTGTCTTCATTCGTTCTTTGCATGTGTCCTGCCCATCTCATTCTCTTTCCTACTGCTTTCATCTTTAGGTATCTTTTCATGCCAATCTCTCAGTTCCGTCATCTTCCTTCTGTCTTCTTGCATTACTGTACGTATTCTTCGGACCCAGTTGTTGTCTGCTACTTACGGTAACGTAAGTTGTCCAGTCAAATTCCTCTTATTCAGCATTTGGATCAAAGCGCATCGACTACGAATCGATGGAGGCGGTGGTGGAGTACCACAAATAATCGGATAATTCTGTTGGATGTGCCCGATTATTTGTGCTACTACACCAGGTGTCAGTGGTTAATGTTGGAATGACGAGAGTAAACATGTGCTAAGTGAGAATGAGCAAACAAATCAGGGGCAGCACAAAACAGCCTCAGATGTGTGTACTGACAATACAGTTATATATGCCTTGAGGAAATTTCCATTTTTAAAGTAAACAATTATTATTGAATTAAATGTGCCATCAACCTATCTGTAGCAGGACTTTCAGACATTGGCGGTTGTTTTGCTTCGTAGAAAAACACCCAAGATGAAGAACTGTTGCGAGTGGGCTGCCCAAGATTTCTCAACCGATGAGCCGATACCCAGACACTTCCGAGCATCGCTGAGTTCGGCAGAGGCAGTCGAGGAGTTCATCTACTGTTTCCAGCAGGTGGGTAGGGAAGTAATGCAAGGATACTATGATTAAATCTGCTTTTCAGTCATAACTCAAACATGCAGGTAATTTGCTAGTCACTTATGGAAGCATTGCTAGAACAATATGACAAGTTTGTGTACTTTAAATGCGTACTGAGTTTGTTTTGTTTATTTTTACCTCCTCTTTATATCCACGTGTGTATATCTTGTTATTAGTTAGTATGTATATGTTTTTTATGTATGCACACCTGTATGTGGGCTTTGTATTATATTCTGTATTTACCTTTATTATTATTACAATATTATAAATGTGATCTTGGATTGCAGACAATATGCTGGACTTTTTTAAAAAGTTATAAAAAGCATTACTTTTTCCAGTGACTTTATTTCCACCCCCCACAACGCCTTCTTCAGCAGACTGAATTTATGGTCGTGTCATATGGAGAAAGATCAAGGAGGCCATTAACATCTACAGGGGGAAGCCTTCTCTGAACAGAGACATTGGCCAGGAGCTCCCACCAGTCATGCTCCAGTTTGTGTCACATGATGCAGGTCATGTGACACGACCGTAAATTCAGTCCGCTGAAGAAGGCCGGCTGAAATTATACAGAAAAAAAAAAAGTTTCTTGAGAGGTAAATATACTAAACATGAATAACCAAGAAACCGGATCGTCACTACATTCAAGGAACTCTTGCCTTGTTACAGGGAGTCCAGCGTGCCCAGGAATCACAGTTGTACGAATCGATGCCGGAAATGGTTCCTATCCACCCCGGCCAGACGTCAGATGGCACCACTGCATTGTAACTGCGGCGAATACTACCACTTGCGCAACCCTAAGGGTGGTCGCAGAAGTAGGCAAAGAAACAACTGTAGTGTTTTGTATTGGGTTGAACCACCAGGCAACTTAGGATTTTGAGTGATCCGAAATGGCTAATAAAACCACAGCAAACAGCTGCTGGATTCAACTGATGTGACATGGTTGACCAGACATTACCCATCATGCTGTGTGCACGGTTCTCATATCTACAGTAGCGTCAATGTGCTTTAATGCATGTTTCACTTTATGTATGGCGTCACTGTCGAGTTATTTCCCCCTGTGATGTGGTAAAAACCAAATGACCACTGTCAATACATAACTACACATGGCCTGACTCTACGACCACAGCCAATGCAGACGTTGTGTGTAGACTTCATGTCGGGCTGTATTAGGTGACATCTTTTGCAAACAGATTATGTTTGATACAACAAATTTGAAGCCTTGTCAGTTCTGAAACTGACACATTTGTCTGTGTTCTAAACGAAGTGAAAAGACTGATCACTTTTTGTCACTAATAAGAAGAAAACAGTTGTGCACGGATGCTTTGAAATGATGTTATTGTAAATGGTATTCTAGGAACATGTGTAACGTTATTAATTAATTTTGTCACTTGTATTATGGACCTGGTTAATCTTATGATAAACCATGTAAAATATTTACCGGTAGAAAGTACACGCTGGCTACAGAGCCACATGCAGATTGCAGGCCGATTCTTCCTACTAATGTTGCATTATCTTGAATTTAGGAAATGCAACCACATTTAGAAGAATATTTTTTGATATGCTGTTTTTTTCTAAAGAAGGCTTCAGCACGTAAAGCCTTCGAATTGAAGTGTAATGTAAAGAACCGTAATAACTCACCATATAGAATTGAAAAGTATTGGTTGCAAATATTATTGTTCTGTAAATTTTTATTTAGATTGCATGCATCCTTGAGTCTAAAAACGAGGCTGTCTGTTCCATTTCTCAGAATCAGTAATGGTTCTTCACAGTGTTAGTGTTTTGTTCACGATGTCAACAGTGCTGGATTCATGTTGCAAGCTCCGTTTTGGACTTACTAAGCACAATTTGGCGGGCAGTAAGTGTTCAACATATTTATTCTTGTATTAAGAACATATCAAAGAGGAACAGACAGTCTCGGTTCAACATTATAGTCGTTGGTAAACACAGTGAATATAAGCAGCTTGTATTGTCTGGTATCTTCCTCTGTGAAACCATAGTTCTAATTATTATTACCATGTCATGATGCAGAATTACAAATTTTTGTTTTTTATCGTAGTCATGTTATTTAGTATAAACTATATCTGTTGTAAGGTCTCAATTGAACCGAGTTTTAATAAACAATTTCTAGATATAATTCTACCATTATCTGTTGTTTGAATATTGACTTTGCCGATCAGAGTGCCATGTTACCACGACAGTGGAGTCAAAACAAATTAGACTATAATGAATTAAAATTATGTGAAAATGTTGTGGTTCATTAAATTACATTTGTGCTATAAAGATGTTACAACACATAATTTATACTGTATAACATGATAACTATAAAACAATCTGTAACTGTATCTTTAAAAGCACCTAGGTAAATCCGGTCTACGTGGGGGCATCTACATATTTTGTATGCAATAAGGGGGTAACAAGAATTTTGTATGCTGAGAACACATAGGGGGAGGGGTCAAGGTTAATACAAGGGGAGGGTCATTTGTTCACAATTTTATGCATGCATAATTTCTAGGTGCTCCCTTGTTGGTCAGTAAATGTCTGCTGTCGTGCTTTGTATTTAGGGACAATTCAATAACGTGTTAACTTGAGGAGGCAGGAGATTTGAAGAGATCACTGACTAGATGTAGTTGGTACATTTCCTCGTCTCATGTTCTTTGTGAATATGGTGTTTCATAAATAAACTTTTCATAAAAGCTGCATGTGTGTGGAGTCAATTGTCATTGTGGATTCAACTGTGACAAAGTCAGTGTTCTAGAATTTTTTCACTGACAAAAATTAATTTTAGAGTAAAGTTGCCCTATATATGTATGTACATTCATATAGAACCCAGTGGGTCGGTCCAATGATACAGTGTATATACTGCCTGCTCAGTGCCTCTCACACACCCAACTGGGAAGCAACTCCAGCCGCTGGGAGCAAGATCCAGTGGGTTAGAGATAGAGACCATCACTCTGTGGGTCCACGACAGGTTACACATTTACCTCCTGTGTGGAATCCTTTACTTACCCTGGCAGAGCCACCATATAGACGGAACCAACAGCTTTTAGTCTCTTCCGAAAGACACCGGCAACTTGATGTGAACAAAAACACCGTCCTTTCAATCAACATTCCGGCACTCTGCTACCGTTCCCCACAAACAGTTGCCCTCTTTACAAACCTTTTGCCATGGCGTTGTAGACATGGGCCATTTACTGGAAACTGTTAAAACTCGAGGAGAAATAGACTGTTTAGTCAAAATAATGTTATGGCAGACAAGTTGTGTTTGAAGCACATAAACATTTCTACTGAGATTTTAGGGCAGGTTGCATTGTTGAAAGTGACCCCAGCAGTGTTCCACAGCAGTGTAGAGACGTGAGGCATCCGAGGAATTATGCAGAACTAGGATATATATACACATTAAAATGTGCAGTGATATTGAGAGAACATCAGTAAAAATACAACTTGTTCCGAGGCAAATATGTATACATTTATTGTCCAACCATCTCACTACACAGCTACGTGGTTGTAACATGTTATTGTGTCAACATATACATGAAATGTGTTCAAAGGAGGGACTAACTGATCTTAGTAATTGACAGTATTCTTTGTACGTGTGTGAATGCGTCTGTGTGTACCATCTGTGGTGTGTGTAAAAACGTGTATGCCAGCCCTGGTATGTGTGTGTATGCCAGCCCTGGTATGTGTGTGTATGCCAGCCCTGGTATGTGTGTATGTGTGTATGCCAGCCCTGGTATGTGTGTGTATGCCAGCCCTGGTATGTGTGTGTATGCCAGCCCTGGTATGTGTGTATGCCAGCCCTGGTATGTGTGTATGCCAGCCCTGGTATGTGTGTATGTGTGTATGCCAGCCCTGGTATGTGTGTGTATGCCAGCCCTGGTATGTGTGTGTATGCCAGCCCTGGTATGTGTGTGTATGCCAGCCCTGGTATGTGTGTGTATGCCAGCCCTGGTATGTGTGTATGCCAGCCCTGGTATGTGTGTGTATGCCAGCCCTGGTATGTGTGTGTATGCCAGCCCTGGTATGTGTGTATGCCAGCCCTGGTATGTGTGTATGCCAGCCCTGGTATGTGTGTATGCCAGCCCTGGTATGTGTGTATGTGTGTATGCCAGCCCTGGTATGTGTGTGTATGCCAGCCCTGGTATGTGTGTGTATGCCAGCCCTGGTATGTGTGTGTATGCCAGCCCTGGTATGTGTGTATGCCAGCCCTGGTATGTGGTGTGTGTGTATGCCAGCCCTGGTATGTGTGTGTATGCCAGCCCTGGTATGTGTGTGTATGTATGCCAGCCCTGGTATGTGTGTGTATGTATGCCAGCCCTGGTATGTGGTGTGTGTGTATGCCAGCCCTGGTATGTGTGTGTATGCCAGCCCTGGTATGTGGTATGTGTGTATGCCAGTCCTGGTATGTGTGTGTATGCCAGCCCTGGTATGTGGTGTGTGTGTATGCCAGTCCTGGTATGTGGTGTGTGTGTATACCAGCCCTGGTATGTGGTGTGTGTGTATGCCAGTCCTGGTATGTGGTGTGTGTGTATGCCAGTCCTGGTATGTGGTGTGTGTGTATGCCAGTCCTGGTATGTGGTGTGTGTGTATGCCAGCCCTGGTATGTGGTGTGTGTGTGTATGCCAGTCCTGGTATGTGGTGAGTGACGTTTGAAAAAGTTCATTTCTTAATGCAATTTTATACATTATTATTATATGTATAATACATACATAATTAATGAATAACACAATTCATTGTTAGAAAATAGTATACACCCTTCACGTTGTGGGTAACAAGAATTTTAAGCTATTTTACTGAAATATTTGCTAATTATACACACACAACACAAGATGCATAAGGCGGTCAATCCGTGTCAAATCACCCAAAGACGGAATTTTCAACCTCACCCCCTCAGATTTGGCTGGAATTGCGGCCCGCCCATTTTGGCAAAAATCACCCAAATTGGGCGTGGTGCCCTGTATTTGAACATCCATAAATTAGTAACCACTGGTCCAATATTGATGGGAATGGCATCTCTGGAATGGAAATTGCCCAAGGATTCCAAATCTGCCATTATTTGTTATGCATGGGTAAATTAAAGTGTGATGACCTTTTGACCTTGTTGCCCTCGTGACCTTGAAATGAAAATTGGCCAAAATTATAGCCCAACATGTTTTCTATGAAATATAACAGAACCAGAGGTGTAATGTTCCCATCAAGATAGAACCAGTGGTTACTAATTTATGGACGTTAAAATATAGGGCGCCTTTTTGTCAAAATGGGTGGGCCATAGCACCCAAACCACTAGTCCAATTGAGCTAATCTTTGAAAATTAAGTTTGTTCAGCCAAAATCACCCTAGAAACCAAATTCCAACCAAATCTGAGGGGGTGGGGTTAAACCCATTCGGTAATTTGACACGGAATGACCCACAGATCAAAATTCAAAAATGTTACAATTAATACTAAACACAATATCTTGTAAGGTAAACCCAGTCATTACCGTGGTAATAACTCCAGATAATTCAACAAGTGGCACCATTACAGGATCTTATTTAAAACTATCAGTAGTTCACATATTTGTAGATAAAGCTGCAAGTAAAGAATTACGTCATAACCTGAAGTTACACATCCCAACTTACACATGTCTGCCTCAATAAGGCAAAACTGTTGCTAAATCACTTCCTACTTGCTTACTACCACAACGGACAAGAGAGCTTCAACTTGCTTACATCTACGACTACGGAGTGTATTCGTTTGAGGCGCACTACAGCACTCGATTTGGGTTTTGGTGCATTGGAATTATCCTGCAGAAAATGATTTCTCAATACTGTTTTTTTTGTAGGTACCAATTTAAAAATGATGTAGCTGCATGTGTTTAAGACAGCACCATATGTGACTCATTTTGTAGAGGGTCACAAATGGTCGTATTGCATAATCGGAACAGTGCACCACCAGAAAAACGAATGCACCCACGAACTGAGAAATCATGCCACTTCAGTTGTCATGGCAACGTGATCAACAGGGTTGGACGACGTGTTTGAGGGTTGACTGTTGTCCCCAGCTTTGGGACAGTGGGGCAGGGCGATCTTGTGGGGGTTGATGGTGGTTGACTTGGTGCTGTCGTACGTCTTGTAGATACCGATGAGACGGTCGGACAACTCAAACATGTTGTGTCGCAGGGAGATGATGATGAACTGAGCATTGGCTGTCCGCTCCTGAAACACAGGCCTCATTTAGAATCAGCCTCTAATCCAGAAATATATTTTTGCCAAAAAAGTGTGCCTTTTAGCGCGCGAACAGCTTGTGTGGAATCCATTTTTGGTCAGTTTAGTTTTTTCAATGACAAACCAGTGTCATTTGAGCCATTTATTTAATTAATACTGATCCAATCGATTTCCTTCACTACCAGTTGTGCCAATGATAGTCACTAATGCAGGCCCCTAGACTTGGAACTATTATTTAATCTAGTGGTCCCCCAAGGTCAGTTGTAATTACCAGTCTTGACCAGTTATCTGCCAGTCTTGAAGACAGGCAAACAGGTCTCTGATTAAGCCCCTGTTTTTAAAGTCAAACAAGTCTGCGAAAGCCCCTGTTTAGAATACTGCATACAAGTGTGGAGCCCACATCTTAAGAAGGATTAGATTCACCAGAGGGCAATTAAAAGGAGGGAGTCTGTTAGTTTTCCATTAATTAAAACTTGTTCCCACAGTGGCACCCCCTGAAGATGAGTGGTTCGTCATTCACGGTTTCCACAGGCTTAGAACTGAAGGTTATGGGTGTCCGCCATTTTATTTTTAAAAAATATGTCTGTATCCCTCGTGACTTGAAGATCACGTTAATGTCGCTCCTGTCTCAATTCTGGATGTAAAAGAACCACCGAGGACGACAAGCACCCTGGCAGTGACCACCCTCAGTGCCAGCATAGAGGCTTGGAAATAATGTTCTTAAAAAGGCTGACTATAGTTGAATGAGACCTCATAAGACCATTACATTATAACCACAATAAGACAGACTAGTCATTTAATAGAACGTTGCCGAGTGCTAGAAACAACTAGATATTAGAACCCTGCAGAGAGTAACAAGTACCTTGATGTAATGGCCGACAATCGAGACGTTCTTGAAGTCGAGGGCTGCATCGATCTCATCCATCACATACAGGGGGGTGGGCTTGTAGTGGTGGAGGGCAAACACAAGGGCAAGGGAACTCAAGGTCTTCTCCCCTCCTGACAGGTTCGAGATGTTCTTCCAAGACTTCTGGGGAGGCCGGACACTGGCACAGACATAATGGGCAACATTAGTCAGGCATTACATGGTTTTATTTATTTAATTACTGTATTTATTTGTATTTTACTAATGTTAGTTAATATTTTTAGAAACATTCCAAATGTATTTATGCATTTTATTAATTACCTTATACATGTATATATTAAATTAGTATGATTATTATATTATATGTTGCTTAGACGAGATACATATATTTTTATTTAAAGTAGCTTGTATACTATTTGTAAATAATGATAATGTTTATTTAGTAGTTTTATAAAACTGCATTCATCTTGTATATGCTGTAAAGTGCCACGAACAATTTAAAGTTGGATCTGGCGCTATCATAAATAAAATAAAATATATTATTAGTTATTGCCAAATTATTTGTTTGACTCAATGTGTACTTAAAAACAGTCTGCGGCATTGTCTATAAATTATGTATGCACAAAATTATGCCAAATAATATCCGTCCCGCTGTGTGCAGTAAGCTCCAGCTTAAGTCCGACACCCCACCCTCTGTGAACTTGCTTGTGAACTGCCAATTGCCCACTCTCTTGGCCAACTTACTACAGCATCATACCATCATTCTTATCTCCTTTCTACCCTACCCCATCATTCCAGGTACAAACATGCATATGTTATCAAATATAACATGTTATGGAAGTCTTGCTGTCCAAGTAACACCAGTCTGCGCCATCATCCACTGTTGTACCTCACTTCAGAGGAGAACCGTGTGATCACAACACAGACTGAAGCAAACTGCAGAGCTATTTGGACCATAAAAACGGTCATAAAAACTATATCTATATAATAATGTTTGACAGTAAGAGCAGACAACAAACTGTTTCTGAAGTAAGTTTTTATATAGCGCAGTATCAAGTCTTTAGAACTGTTCAAAGCACTTTACACATTACTCCCGGCAGACCTGTTCAATCAAACACCATCTCGACTTCTCTGGTAAGAATTCAGCCACACTGCAATTAATGCGCAGACTAGTCGTAGACAAATATCCACCAGTGTCTATAGCCAGGCACTCATTCATACAGCTAAAGTGGATCGCTCCACAACATGAGCTAACAACACAGACTGCAGCAAACTGGAGCGCTATACGAACCACGAAAAGTGTCATAACAACTATATTTAATAATAATACTTGACATTATGAACCGACAACAGACTAGCTTCTTGGCCACACACCTGAACATGATGCCTTCGGAGAATGGATTGAGCGAATCGACGAGCTCCAGCTCGGCATCGCCCCCTAGTGTTATCATCTGGTATATCTCCTTCAGCTTGTACGTAATCTTGTAGAAGCCGTCAAGGAATTCTGTGACTCGTGTCTTGATGAAGCGTTCAAGGTCACTGCGTTGCCGATTGCGAATCTCCGTGACAGCGTCAAGCTCAGCGACTCGCCGCAAATACAACTCTTCCTGCGAGGGCGCCACCAGTCACACAATAGCTTATTACAATATTAATAAAACAAATTGGAATTCGCATAGGACCTGAATCAGCTTAAAATAAAATGCTCTTGGTTGCTTTAGATAAAACTGCATAAATTAAGTAAAACCATAAAATATTTTTAATAATTAAAAACAAAATAGTGTAAAAGTCCTGTAAAATAAATCGATAACATGTTTAATTCTATATATAATTAAACTACAAAATATAGTAATTGAGTTTTATCTTAACAAAATTACAGCAACAGGAGATGCAATCTACCGACTGATATTAACGCAAATTAGCAACTGCTAACTTTCAACATTATCTTACAAAATGTTCCTATCTGATTAGAATACACGCCATGCCACATTCAGATCCCTACACAAAACTGTACAAATTAGACAATGTTGATATTCCAGTGAGAACTGACCTTTTTTCGGTAGGCTTCAATGGCGGCCATGTTTGGACTGAGCTGCTCTAGCTTCTCTTCCATCACTGTGATCTGATACTGAGTGTCTTCCTTGTTCAATGTCTGCAGAGCCTCGGGGGCGAGGGTGGTCAGCTGTTGGGTCTCTCCCCGACTCTCTCCCTCTCCCTCTCCCTCTCCCTCTCCCTCTCCCTCTCCCTCTCCCTCTCCCTCTCCCTCTCCCTCTCCTTCTCCCTCCCCTTCCAAACCATCCACGTTAATCTTGTGTAGTGTGATTCGATTCATCTACAAACAGACAAACAACTCATCAGTCATGTTGCAGTTATCATATATATATATATATATGATTAATATACATATAACCAGATATCGCCTTATGATGAGAAACAATCTAGAGGATGACAATCTAGAGGAAGACCGGCAAGACGGCGGAGAGATGAACTAGACGAGTACTGGAAGGGCACCATCTGGCAGAGGATAGCACAAAACAGGCAGATCTGGAAACGTGCTGAGGCATTTGCCCAACCACGGGACACTACGGCAGCACAATGATCGTGATCATGATATATATATAATTTTATTTAAGTTACAGGCTGATTAATTCACAGTGCTTTTCAGTACACCAAGTGTCATCTGCCAGTTAATCAGTCCAGCCAATGAGATGCCATGTTTCCATTAAAATGTTTCCTGACTGAACTTTCATGCAGTATTCGGATGTTGCGTATCTCACCAAGTTTAACAAAACGGAATGCGACACACTGTTACAAAGCGATGGACCAAAACCATTACATTACACTGGACCAAAACCATTACATTACACTGGACCAAAACTATTACATTACACTGTCATCGACATCGCCTAGACTGTAGTAACTGTATGATAGGCTGTAAATGATACACTAAACTCCTCAATAAATACACTAACTTAGTCTTAGTACAGTCAGTTGGCCTAAAACTACAAGTACAACACTCACTACATTTTTGCATTACACATTTCTTTTGGGTTGGCGGTGGCATCGTTTCACTGTCAGCCATCATTTCGTGCCGCGTGACTTCGTTTTGTTTGATCGCGGAAATGCGAATTTGTCATAATGCTGTTTCCTATTGGTTACATTACGACCAGACTCAGCGAATGAAAAACCATGTCACAACATGCTGCATACATATGCTGCCACCTGTTGAATATAGTGGAACCTAAATTTGAGTGATTGCCCAACATGGTCACAGTCCGTAATATTTTCATCCCTCACCGTAATACCGTAATTTGAGGTGACTTTCTGGAATGATTCCGGACAATCCGGAATGGTAGGCAGGTCTGGAATTATAACAATTCCAAACGCCACAATGTAACAGTGGCTGTGAAATGTACCTGATGTAACAGTACGAGACGGCGGCACAAGTTTCCAAAGTCCTAAAATATGTCATGCATTTTATACAGTGGTCATTTGGTAGTAGCATGTGTCAAGTAGAAAATAAACTGCTATAGTGGCACCACCTAGTGACTGAAACATGTTAATACAAACTGATGATAATAATGATAAAACTGCAAGTCCCACAGAACTTATTGGTTGGCATGGTTTGAACCAATGCTAATGGTTTTTGACTTTGCGAACTAATAAAACCACCCCTAAATCAAACTACTCTCGCCTGATGTGATTCTGACAGAGTTCACTGTATCTAACCCACAATCCCAACAATATCATCCATTGTCCAGTTGGTCAGTGTCTCACCTCCTTTGTCCAGTGCTTGACCTTTGCGTGGTTATCTTTGATGACCGACTCGTATTTCTCGAGTTCGTGTTTGATCTCGATGTTTTCGCTCTGTAGTTTCTGTTCGCGCTGCTGGAGCGCGTCCTGTTCCTTCTTGAGGGCTTCCAACGATGTCTCCACAGTCTTCATCTTCTCCTGTTTAGAAGAAGAAGAATTTGTTTTATTTGACCCATCAAACATTTCAAATGACACATACAACACATCAATGTCTAATTATAATTTTTAAATGTACAAGTTAATAACCTTATGCTAAGCATGGTATAATGTAAGGTAAATAACCAAATAAGGTCAGGAGACTCCTCTGAGACTGTGGTATTCGCTCTCGAGGAGCCACCTTTTGTGGTAGAAATTCAACTGAATCAATAGATCACCCAAATCAAATTCTTCCTGAAAAAAATCAACATAATAAGAATCTTTGATTATGTATGTATGTACGTACATAAAATGTAAGACTCTGTGTGTGTACGTGTGTGTACGTGTGTGTACAGATCCGTGCACGCAATTTTCAGTATTTTGGACTAACTTTCTGTAATGTACATTTTTTTATGGCGAAATTCTGTTTTCGGTGCTGTTCGCTGGCCGTGTTTTGCGGTCTGAACAATTCGGCGAATGTTATCGCCACCGCCATAACGTGGTTACATGGCGCTAGCATGATACACAAGTTTTAGCAAATTATTTAATATCCACAAAGAAGTTGGCCAGGTGGCAGCACATTTCCCAAAAATAAAATGTTGCCATATTTAGAAAGCCGTGATTCCGCAACAAGATGAACAAATATGTATTTCCATATTAACCATTCCATTCCATAACAAACACGGACAACTACGGAGAGTGCACAAGTCTGTCAATGTCACGACACTGTTATAAGGTGTACCATAAAACATAGGTGAAAAACAGCACTGTGCCCAGTGCACTCATACGAGGATGTTTGATATATATATTTAGTAAATTTATGCTACTCAGTTCACTCGCTCTACGGTCACCTCGGTAATACAGCCAACTCACAACTACTCAGTTCACTCGCTGTACGGTCACCTCGGTAATACAGTCACCTCACAACTACTCAGTTCACTCGCTGTACGGTCACCTCGGTAATACAGTCACCTCACAACTACTCATTTCACTCGCTCTAAAGTCACCTCGGTAATACAGCCAACTCACAACTACTCAGTTCACTCGCTGTACAGTCACCTCGGTAATACAGTCACCTCACAACTACTCAGTTCACTCGCTGTACGGTCACCTTGGTAATACAGCCAACTCACAACTACTCAGTTCACTCGCTCTACAGTCACCTCGGTAATACAGCCAACTCACAACTACTCAGTTCACTCGCTGTACGGTCACCTCGGTAATACAGCCAACTCACAACTACTCAGTTCACTCGCTGTACAGTCACCTCGGTAATACAGTCACCTCACAACTACTCAGTTCACTCGCTCTACAGTCACCTCGGTAATACAGCCAACTCACAACTACTCAGTTCACTCGCTGTACAGTCACCTCGGTAATACAGTCACCTCACAACTACTCAGTTCACTCGCTGTACGGTCACCTTGGTAATACAGCCAACTCACAACTACTCAGTTCACTCGCTGTACGGTTACCTTGGTAATACAGCCAACTCACAACTACTCAGTTCACTCGCTGTACGGTCACCTCGGTAATACAGCCAACTCACAACTACTCAGTTCACTCGCTGTACGGTCACCTTGGTAATACAGCCAACTCACAACTACTCAGTTCACTCGCTGTACGGTCACCTCGGTAATACAGTCACCTCACAACTACTCAGTTCACTCGCTGTACGGTCACCTCGGTAATACAGTCACCTCACAACTACTCAGTTCACTCGCTGTATGGTCACCTTGGTAATACAGTCACCTCACAACTACTCAGTTCACTCGCTGTATGGTCACCTTGGTAATACAGTCACCTCACAACTGCTCAGTTCACTCGCTGTACGGTCACCTTGGTAATACAGTCACCTCACAACTACTCAGTTCACTCGCTGTACGGTCACCTCGGTAATACAGCCAACTCACAACTACTCAGTTCACTCGCTGTACGGTCACCTTGGTAATACAGTCACCTCACAACTACTCAGTTCACTCGCTGTACGGTCACCTCGGTAATACAGTCACCTCACAACTACTCAGTTCACTCGCTGTATGGTCACCTCACAACTAGGTAGGCAGTGTTCGCGCTGATGCCGTTGTGGGGCGATATTACGCAGTTTTTCGAGGCAGGACACGGTTTTTCACGTTTCACTGCGTACCACCGACGCGATTTTTCACGTTTCACTTTGGTTCTTCAAAGTTATTTCTAATCCTACGTTAGACAAGTCGCTCACAAAGAAATACAACAGATATCCAAATTGTGTGTCGACAACCGCACTTTCATTTCACAATGAAATGGTGCTGCCACCTAGCGACCAAACTGTGAAACACTGAATAGTAGTTCTCACTAATGCGTGTCAGTACGGTCTGACATCTTGGCATCGCCAGCAGCTAAGAAACCAAAAGGAGATCAACAATTTGATACTGACTGGCTGTCAGAATTTAGTCTTACTTTAACAGTCACCTGTCTATTCAGGTCACTCTGACCCGGTCCTGATGGTGACCTTAATAGGGAGGTTTCGCTGTACAATCATAGAAGACACGCAGATCATTGTGAATAATTGTACAATTACATACATATGTACATATACTACATGAGCTATAAAAAACTGGCTGGACTTGGCCAAAAAGTAGGGGAACCCAGATACAGGATAACATTTTACCTTCATGCAAAACACAATCACATTTACTGTGCATTGGGGACTAGCATCTTGCAAATCAAACAATGTCACAAAATTGTTGGTAGTTTCATAAACTCAGGATCAACATTGAAACCCAACAAGAAGGGTATAATCTAAGTGCTAACACCAGCATGCATCAGTGCGGCTCACCTGCGCCTCCTGGTAGCCATCGAGTGCCTTAGTGGCGTCGACCTCAATCTGTTTGAATTCGTTTTCCAGTTCCTCCACCTTCTTCGAGGTTTCTTCTATGTCCTCCTTAATAGACACGATCCGGTCCTGGCACTTCTTCGCATTTCTGTCACAGACAGAGTAATGTATGTATGTACATTCATATATGGCACCCAGTGGGTCCAATGATACAGTGTATACACTGCCTGCTCGGCGTCTCTCACACACCCGACCAGGAAGCAACTCCAGCCTCTGGGAGCAAGATCCAGTGGGTTAGAGATAGAGACCACCACTCTGTTAGTCCACGACAGGTTACACGTTTACTCCCTGTGTGGGATCTTTTACTTCCCCTGGCATAGACACCAGATAGAAGGGACCAATGGTTTCAGTGTCTCTTCCGAAAGACACAGACAACGTGAGGTGAATGAAATTGCCTAAGTTTTGAAAGGGCGGCAGTTGGAAGTGCAAGCAGGAAGCAGTGCTGACGTGGTAGAGCGCCGGACTGTCGACAAAGTAACATATGGCAAGCTGCAACGGTTCAGACCACAAGGTACATTTCACAAAGCTGAAGAAAAGTGAAAAATACATTCAAAGGGGTGAAAGAATCAGTTTTTGCATTTTTCGAAACTATAAATAATTTACTACCAGCAAGTAAATTGCTTCCAGATTCGGTTAATGTGAATTTACTACCAGAATGTTACTGAAATGGCCCCCTTCTGACCTTACAGCAGAGAGTAAATTCCTAAGAGTTGGTGTGACAATCTAGAAATTATGAGTTCCAATGTTTTTGTAAATCTAGCAACAGAAAGGAAATTTAAATACTAGAAGTTGTTTGGGCTGAATGTAAATATGCTTAGCCTAAAGTGCCTGACAAGTAACAGTGCTGACATTATAAATAATATGATATCAGACAGAAAACCAATGCAGAGATCTCAGATTTGATATAAAGTTTGAGAAATGAGGATACCGAGTAATAATCGTTAAGACAATTTGTTGCGACCTAGTTCAGTCATCATGAATATTCTCCTTTTTGTTGCAACGGTTGATCTATGAAATGGATGTTAAAACGCAATGTCTGACTGATAAAGAGGTGGACTATCTTACAGTCCTTCTGTTTTAGAAAAAATTAAATCGTTAAATCGCTCTCCTGAAAGCTCCAAGGAAGTGACTCACTTTCCCGGCATGCGTGATCAAAATGATTAACAACTTCAAGAACTGTATCAAAATTCATTTATTTCTTTAAGAAAATCAAGAATAAAATTCTGTGTGATCACCGTGACTGTCCAGAGATAAATGCATCTGTGTGATCACTGTGACTGTCCAGAGATAAATGCATCTGTGTGATCACCGTGACTGTCCAGAGATAAATGCATCTGTGTAATCACTGTGACTGTCCAGAGATAAATGCATCTGTGCGATCACCGTGACTGTCCAGAGATAAATGCATCTGTGTAATCACTGTGACTGTCCAGAGATAAATGCATCTGTGTGATCACTGTGACTGTCCAGAGATAAATGCATCTGTGTAATCACTGTGACTGTCCAGAGATAAATGCATCTGTGTAATCACTGTGACTGTCCAGAGATAAATGCATCTGTGTGATCACCGTGACTGTCCAGAGATAAATGCATCTGTGTGATCACTGTGACTGTCCAGAGATAAATGCATCTGTGTAATCACTGTGACTGTCCAGAGATAAATGCATCTGTGTAATCACTGTGACTGTCCAGAGATAAATGCATCTGTGTGATCACCGTGACTGTCCAGAGATAAATGCATCTGTGTAATCACTGTGACTGTCCAGAGATAAATGCATCTGTGTAATCACTGTGACTGTCCAGAGATAAATGCATCTGTATGATCACCGTGACTGTCCAGAGATAAATGCATCTGTGTAATCACTGTGACTGTCCAGAGATAAATGCATCTGTGTGATCACCGTGACTGTCCAGAGATAAATGCATCTATGTGATCACTGTGACTGTCCAGAGATAAATGCATCTGTGTGATCACCGTGACTGTCCAGAGATAAATGCATCTGTGTGATCACCGTGACTGTCCAGAGATAAATGCATCTGTGTGATCACCGTGATTGTCCAGAGATAAATGCATCTATGTGATCACTGTGACTGTCCAGAGATAAATGCATCTGTGTGATCACCGTGACTGTCCAGAGATAAATGCATCTGTGTGATCACCGTGACTGTCCAGAGATAAATGCATCTGTGTGATCACTGTGACTGTCCAGAGATAAATGCATCTGTGTGATCACCGTGACTGTCCAGAGATAAATGCATCTGTGTGATCACCGTGACTGTCCAGAGATAAATGCATCTGTGTGATCACCGTGACTGTCCAGAGATAAATGCATCTGTGTGATCACCGTGACTGTCCAGAGATAAATGCATCTGTGTGATCACCGTGACTGTCCAGAGATAAATGCATCTGTGTGATCACCGTGACTGTCCAGAGATAAACACATCTGTGTGATCACCGTGACTGTCCAGAGATAAATGCATCTGTGTGATCACCGTGACTGTCCAGAGATAAACACATCTGTGTGATCACCGTGACTGTCCAGAGATAAATGCCCCCCTCATATCATGTAATGTATGGCACCACAATGGCGCCACCACCCGGGTAAACCGGAACTACTGTCCTGCAGTGAGTGTCATATATTGTGCGGGTGACAGAGAAACATATGTATTTTCTTTGCATAACATATTTTTCTTACTTAAATGAACATGGCATGTTCAAGATGTGGTAATAACTGCAATGCCATTCACTCTCCTGTCTGAAGACTGACATGAGGAGCGCGAAGGAGTGCCGGCGTGATCGCACCTCTCAAAACAGAAGGTCTGATCTTACCTGACTGCTGTCTTCGTGGCGACGTTGGCCTTGGTCATCTGACTTGTGAGTTGGTCGATCTGTTGATTGACTCGACTCACCCTCAGTTCCGCTGCCTTCAACTTACTGCTACCAATCTCCATGATCTGATCCTGCAGGCTGCAGCATAGTATTAATGTTTATTTCAGACAAAAGTCCATTTGTACACATAAAATACAAATAACACAACGATACAGACACACGTCATGGAATAAACAAGGTGGTTAATAAAAAAGTCTAAAATGTGCATTCAAGTATACAATTGCAGTCCAACATTCAAACATAGGACTTCTAAAATGTATATAAGTATAAAAATAATTCACACAAAGTGTATTTTCGGACTGTTGAAGAGAACTTAAACTGAATACGGATGAAAGCATGTTCTTAAAAAATTAACATAGTTTGTAGCAAACATAAAACTTGCATTACAGCGTGATGACAAATTATGTAAAATTCTTAAACTATTGTTATATGAAAGAGTAATACATTTTTTTATGTTTTTTTTTAAATTTACACCAAAGATTTGAGGTGTACATAGTACCACAGTGTCACAGTAAGAGTGAAATAGGGACGTTTTAATGACATAAAGGCTTTATCAAAGTCACATCACGTAAGTCATCCGTGCAAGCCATGGATGGTAGTGGCCTACACTACTCCTGGCCTTTATCCAACACTATGTACGGAAGATAAGTGAATAATTTGTACTTTGCCCCCATTTATATTTTTGTGCTATGATTCCAGGAACCAGCTTAACATCAAACAGCAATTCAAGGAAATGCCTGTTATTACCTGACCGAGGTAATAACACACCATTCATCTTATAATGCTAATGTCTAAAGTCATCAGGTGGTCGGTTGACGGACCCAGCAATAAATCCACCCTTCAACAAGTTTATACCCTGGAAGGTACTGATACTGCTGTAGTAAGCAGCACCCCCTGGCATGCGAGAACGAGGTACGTTATACTGCGCAGAATCCAGTCAGAGACCTTTGGTGTTTTCACCTCATCCCCTGGCAGACATGTTCATTACAACACCAACAATACTGCGTGAAAAATTTTGTTTCTTCAAATACCTTATACAAAGAGATATTCATGTATGTATAATATATACATATACAGCCGAGTGAACTCGCAAAAATGTGGAGTGAACGACATTGCCCAAGTTTCTAATATATCAATGGAGCGTGGCAGTAACAGTATGAGCTGGTTGTCCTTACTTGCGTACTTCAGTCTCCACCTTTGAGGCTGCCTCTGACGCTTTGTCAAACTCTGAGACAAACAAAGATAAATGCAATTTAATTCTATTGTGGCATCAAGATTATGTCTAATGTCAGTTTCTGGTAGTTATGCTGCTTTGGAATGGTTTCTGTAACATCTGGTAAACGTTCTGCCGAAAGAAGAAGGTTCTGCTTAATTTTATATCATTCTGCGTGAGATAATTAAGCGACAACAACAACGTGCCAGCTCATTTGTGAAAACATGATATTCAGTTTTGATTAAAATGATGGAGAAACTAATTAATTATTTCCTATTGGCCCATAACCAAGAGCGGGTTTAGAATGGCAGAAGAACACAATAGGCAGAGGATACTCATTGACAGGGCGGAATAGATCAAGGGATCACGGAGGGAGGAAGAAGAGGTAAGTTCCCTGTGTTTCCTGGTAGGCATTGAAGAAGGAGGAGCTGAGGAAGGATGCTGGCGTAAAAGAAAGCTTCAAGAAGAAGCTGGTGAGGAGTTGACTGAAGTGGGCGCGACACAAGGAGTGAATGGGACAACAGCAAATGAATATTGTAGAACGGTTAGCGAATAAAAATATTCAAAGGATGATGTCGATTAATCATTAAAAAACTCATTTATACACCGATGCACAGACGTATGGAATAGACTCCCACAGACGGTGGTTGAGGCTCCATCGATGCAGTCGTTTTAGAGGAAATTAGATCAGATGTGGCAAAATCACCCAATTAAATTAGACTGTACAGCCCCACCCCTATCACCAGATGCATGTGCATAATGCAGTCTGAAGACAAATGTTAGAGCTGGTATAAGAGACAGTACAGCCTAAAAACCACATGAGGACAGGTGGGACAGAGAGGAGACTGAGATAAGAATAGAGTGGAGACAGGTGGGACAGAGAGGAGATTGAGATAAGAGGAGAGTGGAGACAGGTGGTACAGAGAGGAGACTGAGATAAGATGAGAGTGGAGACAGGTGGTACAGAGAGGAGACTGAGATAGGAGGAGAGTGGAGACAGGTGGGACAGAGAGGAGACTGAGATAAGAATAGAGTGGAGACAGGTGGGACAGAGAGGAGATTGAGATAAGAGGAGAGTGGAGACAGGTGGTACAGAGAGGAGACTGAGATAAGATGAGAGTGGAGACAGGTGGTACAGAGAGGAGACTGAGCTAGGAGGAGAGTGGAGACAGGTGGGACAGAGAGGAGACTGAGATAAGAATAGAGTGGAAGCAGGTGGGACAGAGAGGAGATTGAGATAAGATGAGAGTGGAGACAGGTGGGACAGAGAGGAGACTGAGATGAGAATAGAGTGGAGACAGGTGGGACAGAGAGGAGACTGAGATAAGAATAGAGTGGAGACAGGTGGGACAGAGAGGAGACTGAGATAAGAATAGAGTGGAGACAGGTGGGACAGAGAGGAGATTGAGATAAGATGAGAGTGGAGACAGGTGGGACAGAGAGGAGATTGAGATAAGATGAGAGTGGAGACAGGTGGTACAGAGAGGAGACTGAGATAGGAGGAGAGTGGAGACAGGTGGGACAGAGAGGAGACTGAGATAAGAATAGAGTGGAGACAGGTGGGACAGAGAGGAGATTGAGATAAGAGGAGAGTGGAGACAGGTGGGACAGAGAGGAGATTGAGATAAGATGAGAGTGGAGACAGGTGGTACAGAGAGGAGACTGAGATAGGAGGAGAGTGGAGACAGGTGGGACAGAGAGGAGACTCAGATAAGAATAGAGTGGAGACAGGTGGGACAGAGGGGAGATTGAGATAAGATGAGAGTGGAGACAGGTGGGAGAGAGGAGACTGAGATAAGAGGAGAATGGAGACAGGTGGGACAGAGAGGAGACTGAGATAAGAATAGAGTGGAGACAGGTGGGACAGAGAGGAGATTGAGATAAGAGGAGAATGGAGACAGGTGGGACAGAGAGGAGACTGAGATAAGAGGAGAATGGAGACAGGTGGGACAGAGAGGAGACTGAGATAAGAGGAGAATGGAGACAGGTGGGACAGAGAGGAGATTGAGATAAGAGGAGAATGGAGACAGGTGGGACAGAGAGGAGACTGAGATAAGAGGAGAATGGAGACAGGTGGGACAGAGAGGAGATTGAGATAAGAGGAGAATGGAGACAGGTGGGACAGAGAGGAGACTGAGATAAGAGGAGAATGGAGACAGGTGGGACAGAGAGGAGACTGAGATAAGAATAGAGTGGAGACAGGTGGGACAGAGAGGAGATTGAGATAAGAATAGAGTGGAGACAGGTGGTACAGAGAGGAGACTGAGATAAGAATAGAGTGGAGACAGGTGGGACAGAGAGGAGATTAAGATAAGAGGAGAATGGAGACAGGTGGGACAGAGAGGAGACTGAGATAGGAGGAGAGTGGAGACAGGTGGGACAGAGAGGAGACTGAGATAAGAGGAGAATGGAGACAGGTGGGGCAGAGAGGAGACTGAGATAAGAATAGAGTGGAGACAGGTGGGACAGAGAGGAGATTGAGATAAGAGGAGAATGGAGACAGGTGGGACAGAGAGGAGACTGAGATAAGAGGAGAATGGAGACAGGTGGGACAGAGAGGAGACTGAGATAAGAGGAGAATGGAGACAGGTAGGACAGAGAGGAGATTGAGATAAGAGGAGAATGGAGACAGGTGGTACAAAAGCAATGGCGGGTAAAGAAAAATAATTAAAAACTGAGGCCAGCCTCACCCCAGCCTACAGGATAAAAAGGGAAAGCAACTACATCCATGATCTAGTACCTTTCTTGTTGGCTGCGACAGTCTTACGCAGGGCCGACAGTTGTTTCTCGTCCGGGGCAGTTGCCTTCAACTTCACTTCCTGTTCCTTCAACTGCTTCTTGACCTCAACCTCACGCTCCGTCAGGGCCTGGCAAAGGTCACAAGGGGTCAATCACAAAGGTCACCAGGGGTCAACCACAAAGATTACCAGGGATCAATCACAAAATATACTTTAAACCAGTTAAAAGTCCCTCCACAGTTCCCTTTTTAATTCCGCTTGCCAGCAAGTGGGCGCTTGCAATAATGTCACTACCTTATTGGCCATATATATTCGGACACCCTATGTTTCAGACACCTAAACATATGTAAAATGAATAGTTGTTAGTATCTTAAGTTTAGGTAAAAATAATTTTGCTTTGTTCCTATGTAATCAGACACCAATTATCGAGTATGCGAGTAGTGAAGTTTCTCCCACTTTTCTTCCGAAGCAGCCGCCAAAATGACTACACCTGGGCTGGGCCAGTTTCACAACTGACCTGTATGTCCATGGTAACCATAGCAACAGACCTGTGTGTTCATGGTAACCATAGCAACTGACCAATGTGTTCATGGTAACCATAGCAACTGACCAGTGTGTTCATGGTAAACATAGCAACTGACCAATGTGTTCATGGTAACCATAGCAACTGACCTGTATGTCCATTATATGCACAGCAACTGACCAGTGTCTTCATGGTAACCATAGCAACTGACCTGTATGTCCATGGTAACCATAGCAATTGTCTGCTTCTTCCGTACAATGTCCTTCTGCATTGCTTCAACGGTCTGCTCTAACTTCGCTTTGTTGTCACGGCAACACTGCAACTCATCCTTGTTCTGCAACCAAGCAACCACTGAATCTATAGCAACATCCCTTGACCTTTTTGCGCTCGTAACCATGGTTATAAATTACTCTCGCTTCAAGCGACCTTGTCTGTTTCATTACCGTGATTTATGTTCTCAAGCTACGTTCATGTAAGCAACCAGCACATTTGCATCCACTGCTTACTGTACAAAACCCTATCCCACTTCGATCATCTAGTTCTGATTTACTTGTTGTTCCTAGAGTGAACACTAACATATTGTACCTTCCAAACTGCGAACATTGTTACAAGCTTACTAAACACAACTTGGTGGGCAGTATACCTTCAACATAGTTAGTATAGTCTTAAGAACATTATATTAATTAATAAAAGAAAAAGTAGAAACAGCCTCCTTTTAAAAGTTATTAAATGCTACTTGCTGCTGTACACGAACCTGTTGGAGCGTCGCCTCAAGTCGTGTCAGTTTCTGAGGGTCAATGTCATCAACCACCGTACAGCCCATACGCCCCTTCAACACCCGCGTACCTCCCCCACTCATTGTTCCTGCAAACACGGTGCGAACATTCACTCAGCCGTATAAATGAGTACCTGGCTATAGATCGTGGTGGGTATCATCTTATGACTAGCTCAACACTCTGTTAGCCACATGCATCTGGCTAGATATAGTCGAGCTTGGTTTTCAGAGTTTTCCTTCTCTAGAGTTAGTGTTCAGTACTGATTGCACATTTACCCCCTGTGTGGGATCTTGTATTTCTCCTGTCATAGACACCGGACATAGACACCAGACATAGACATTAGGAACCAACGGCTTATAGCGTCTGTTCCAAAAGACACAGGCATTGTGGGATGAACAAAATTGCCCAAGTTTCAAAATGGCGGTCAGTAGTTGTATTTGAACCGAGGTCTCCTTGACCGACAGTCCAGCGCTTTACCGCTTGACCACAGCTCCCCACCATAGATATCAACTGACCAAGCTTCAAAACTGCAAATGGATTTGAAACCAGTGTAACAGTCTAGCATATCTTCCTGGATATCTCCCCCACCCTGGTTATTCCCCCCTCGTTACCGTGAGCAATAGGTTGATGTGAATAGAGCTGCATGTTTTGCGACTGAAGTGGCTTGGTTAACTAATTAGTCTAAATGTATGGAGTTGTATCAGTTGATAAGAACATTTACAACATATGTGTTCTGTATAGAACAATCACAAACTCATGTATTTCTTCTTATTTCTGGAACTTATTTAGCAGGGGAAGACATCGAGGGTTGTGTGGGAAGAAACCCTATAGGTTATCTCCCCCCATTTAATTATAACATACTTGCACTAAATTACACCCTCAGAACACACCAAAGGTAGCAGATATAAACCACCATTACAGTATTTTGAACTTGTCCCCCCAGTGGCACCTTCTGGAGGATAGTGGCTAACTACTAGTGGCCATAGGAGAACTGAATGTTATGGGTGCCCGCCATATTATTTCTGAAAACTTAGAATTCCGGCCTTTTCCATGTCATTTAGAAAATTCCGGCTTCAAGGCCTTGATTTTTAACTAGTAGAATTCCATACTATTCAAGGATTTCCAAGCCCTGTATGAACCCTGTTTAACAACCACAACTGTACACAAGGCTTACCGGACATCTCAATCAGTTGTCCAGCCAGAGTGACCACTCTGTAGCAGGTCTTTCCGTAAGCAATTCGCATCGCCTGGTCAAGATCGTTAGCGACAAGGGTATCACGAAGAGCAAAGTAGAAGGCTGGACGGATGTCCTTGTTGTTCACCTTCACAAGGTCAAACAACCGTGGCACGTTTTCGGGGCTGAAAACGTAAAGAGAAAAATTATTCACTGAAAATATTTTACTAAAATGTACCACTATTAATTGTGCTACCATGTTTTATCGTAATTAATTATTGGTTCTCTGATAGTATAAAACTTCAAAAAATTTGTTTGAATAAAATCTATTCAATCTTGCATGTTTCCCTTCTTCCGTCACACATTCAACTTTCTCTTTCCTGTGCAGTTTTCCAGAACATCTGTTCTACTAAAAAGGCTGTAAAGTTACCTTTCAACATCCTTGTTGCTGCTCTACTCAGCTTTTTGGGACCAGCATCAGCCTTATTGTAAGTAAGTAAATCGCAGGAAGGTTGTAGTATCATCAACAGTTACAGTGGTTCCAACCATCCCGCGATGTCCTTAGAGCTGCTGTCATGTGACAACCACCAACATGGTCACATGACAACAGAGAACAATACGTAGATGAAGAGATCGTGAGGTCACGATAACTCTGTAGAGCAGAACCAAGTATTGTGGAAGGTAACATCCTTCCTCTTTGTTAGTTTACCAGAACTACACCTTGTGTAGTAAAGAAATACCACTGCACTCTCCTTAATTGTTATATATGTAACAAGTAATTGTATACAATATGCTATGTAATTATGTATTAGGTTTGTATTTTTGTACTTATTTACTAACATTGAATTATGATTATTATGAATATTTATGATTATTTGATTTATTTTGTATTAAAAAGGGACTCCCATGTCAGCGACATGTCATGCCTTAATGGTACTCTCCTTGACCTTCACATTTATGTAAATTATTTCAATTTTTTGTTCATACAGAATGAGTGGATACATAAGGAGAGACTAACGTGTTAAGTGTCTGGTTGCAATGGCTCCTCCACTTCTCCATCTTGTCAAGGGCAATGAAGGTCGCCATGCCCACATTGTTCTTCTTCAGAAATTCAATGCCTTGCATTGCAGTCGTCATGTTATCAACGACGATGTAATCAAGTGCGTCGGATGCCGTCGAGATAGCCACGTCGTATTTGTCATCAATGGCTCCGAGGTTTCCCTGAGGAGAGACGATATTCAATATAACATCAATAGAAATTTGTGAAAGTTATAAAAATCTGCAGTGAGAATTTACAAAAAAGGTTTGTGACTCCTTATACTTTATCTGCCGGGTTTGCGTATATGGGGCTGGCTGTAGGTTTGGAGGCCTTTGAGGGCACATGTACAGAGGAACCTCTCTATTAAGGTCACTGTGGGGACTGTGCAAAGGTGACCTGAATAACAAGGTGATCATATTAATTGCGAGGTGGCTGTATTACGGAGGTGACCGTAAAGCGGCATTCTACTGTATGTTCAGTTTTTCAAAATTCTGAAATTTTGGGGATCAAGATTTCAAACACTCTACGGAAATGACAGCAGGCGTGACCTTTGACATCACAGCAGGGACGACTTGTGATAATAAAGTTCTATGTATTCCAACTCCTGCTATGTAATCAAACGCCAAGTTACAACAAATGCATTGCATTTTTACGGTATAGAAATGTTCATTTTATAAGGCAGGACATTAACATATGTTATTACTAAGCTGTTGGTTCCAATTTCTCCTACCAGACGGCCGACTACTCCCGGCAGCTCTCCGCTATGTTTCAGC
The DNA here is from genome assembly GCA_963995525.1 of Escarpia spicata. NCBI lineage: Eukaryota > Metazoa > Annelida > Polychaeta > Sabellida > Siboglinidae > Escarpia > Escarpia spicata. Next base: position 22,136,586 of record OZ023213.1, read on the forward strand.
TGCATCAGAGCCTCAAGGACATTGCCACGACTGCGGGACGACTCAAGGGACCGGCGAGTTTCTTCGACTTGCACACGAATTGTCTTAACCTACACATACAAACGAACATTCTTTCAAAGAAAACTCACGGGTGCAATGAACGAATGAATCTTTATTTCAACAAACAGTAAAACTAAAGTATTGATGACATCACTTAGTACAATTAATTGATACTATCAATGGTTGGTTGATTCATGCTTCTGATCAATTGATCTCCTGTGTGATCATTGATTGTTTCAATTATATAAAAATTAGTTTTGAGTGATGTTTCGGTTTCATGAAGAAGATACCACTGACATCGTTCTGCTATGCTTATATTTTGGTCGGAAACCGAAATTTGAAAAGTCAACTGCCACTGACGGGTAGCACTAGAATAGCCAGTTTGCGATCAAACGTTTCTTAGAAAGGCCACAAACCAATTATACAATCGATCATCGATCGGTTTCACCAAACTAATGATGAATTATGAAAATCAAACCAATTTCCATTATTACTAATAATCATAACTGTAAATTGTTTCAAAAGAACATATATGTGTTTGCTAAGGCGAATTCTGACAGAGGTCTCATCCATAATTTGGATTGTGACGTCTGACTCTGGGTGTGTCATTTGCATGCCTACCTTTGTAGCAAGAGCTTCCTCTTGGACTGACAACTTCTGAAGCTCGACCTTTGACTTCTCCACAGCTTTCTCTGTTTCCGGCACCGACTTCTCTGTATCCTTCAATGTTCTGTCACATGCAGTGAAACAAACAAAATATATATAAGTATTTAAAATGAACAAATGATATATTTCGATCAGATGGTTCGTCCGGAGAGCACGGCAGCAACATGTGCTATATCTGCCACTGAATGTCCCCGCCCAACTTCTCATTGATGTATCCAGTACGTCGCGGTTTGCCTAAGTCACTATCAAAATTTTGCTCATGACCTACATCAAGTTTTCCCTTTGCCACCAAAGCTGATAATGGTTATACAGTAGTCCCTCTCTTCAGCGGACACCCTGACGAGAGGACAACCGCTATGTTGGGACTGTTTGTCAATGTACGGACCGTTTGCCATGTTAATGTCCTTCTGATGAGGGGACACCTCGCATACGCGGACAGGATATTTTGGTTATATGTCCCTCCTAAGACGGACAGTATTAATTAATTCTAAGATTTTTTGCCGAATTTGTTTAGAAAATGGCGGACATACAACTTGGTGTGTGTCAACGGTAACACCAAGTACACGTGTACCCGTAACAATGAGCTTGTCTTCCTTGCTGTAATCGTTGTTTGTCTAAACTACGCAGAGTTCCTTTAATTACGGTCTGTAAACTTTAGGCAGAGTGAATGTGGAAGGGATTGTTAATTTTGTGCTATTATCAATCATGTTTGCAGCTGGTGATGCCATGATGCATTGATGACTTCCCCATTCGCGCCTCCAGCCCCAGGGCCCAGTCAGGGCATCAGCTTGGTGTCGCCTTTTCATCTTGTAAATTGCAATTAAGATTCACAAATACAATGTATAAAAGGATCACCTAAATTTTTTCAATATAGCCCAACATTAAGCCTAAACTGAGGTGAAATAATAAACAAGCATCATCAAATTATGCTGCGCTACGCCAAACGGCAAATATTACCAGTGCCTGGAAAAGATGAACTGGTTACCAGCGTATGAAACGGTGGAACGCATTATCAAGTGATGCACAATTTGTGCATTAATGAATCTTTACAAATTGGATGACAAATGAAGTGAGACAATTAACGACTGCACCGTTACCGTTTTTAATATTTAATTAACGTTCACGCTGCATGTAGCAACTGATTTAAATATTCGCTTGATCATTTACAGGTTATTATTTTAGTTGGTAGGGGGCAGCCAAAATCGTCAACTTGCGAATTACTTACGAAGAATTTTAGCTAAAGAATATCTAAATCGTTCGAGAATACCAATTTAAAAAAATTTGTAATGGAGATGTTTTGTTCAAAATTTGTGGTTGAATGCTGCCATACGCACAGCAAATTCTACTGCAATGCCAGACCGATACCATTGCATAGACTAGTGGCAGAGAGTGAATGACCAGTGCGCGGTTGAGGAAAATCTCAGATCAACAGAGGGAGTCAGGCGGACGGTGCCGGGCAGGCGATATAACTTCATGACCAACTGTTTATTTGTTAATACATCACAGTAATAATAAACATATATCTATATATATATATATATAGTGTTTAATTCCTATCAGTCAATACGTTGCCATATTGCCACACATTTACCATGTGTCGGTTGTACTGATCTGAACTACGGCACTAAGATGCCTGTCCCTCCGATGAGTGGACACCCGCCATGTCGGGACACTTATGCTTGGATACAGATGTGTCTGCTGAAGAGAGGGACTACTGTATATGTGAATTATATTACTATTGCTGCATGACATCTCACAAATCAAACATTAGTGTATACAGTTGTCACTTTCAAAACTTTGCCTTTTACGGTTTTGTCATAAAGAAACACTTCTGTGGCCAGAATTTCAACAAAATATACGACAAAGTGCACGAACATGCACGTGTTCCGCATCCATTTTTCTATCGCATGACAGAGTTTTTGCTAGGCAACAGGTCACATGAAGGATAGGTAAATTGCAGAGTACTTCAAACTGGACACGGATGACTGCTGGTTACCTGGCTGATGACACTGAACTAGGACTTAATACGTCTTTGATTGCTGCTGCAAATACAAAAAGTTGCAGAATCTCAACTGCACAGTGTAGCTTTTTACGGTATATCCGGGGAGCTAAGTCACGTGACATTTCCTGCATATATAAAGGCATGACACCATTTTAGCTTCCCACTTTGAAATTGTCACGGAAAAAAGGTATTACATTTGTCTCTTACATATTGTTCGTTTGCTCTGATTTAAGAGAGTTTATTATATCCTGCGATAATTTGCGGTTACATTGCATTTAGATCTGTTGTTCCCACCCGCCTACCCCATCTGCACCTAGGTGATTAATTTCTAGTGGGATTTGTTTGCTGCATCTGACCACTAGTATGTCTTGGCAACTTAACATGTCATGTTTACAATTGCAGGTTTTTAGTAGAATTCTGTTTGGCGTTTTTACATGTCACATTGTATATGAATGTTGGATATTTGTATAGAATGTTGGTAGTTATAAGGTTTACATTGGTCAATTCCAACTGACCTCACGGGCGTTTTCTGTTATTCATCTCCCTACATGAAGTAGCGAAGGGGTTTTGGGGCGCTTTGACGCTTTCCCCTTCTGCATAGGGTTATAGTTTGGCAATTCATGGGTGAGTTCCACCACCTGTGTGTGGTTGGTTCCCCTCACCTTTGCTGTAATTTATTTATTAGAATTATATAGGCTAAGGCACTTCATGTATATATTGTATTGTATGGTTTAATGTTTGGCTTAATACAAAGCTCTGGTACAAACTTACATCTGCCTTGTTATTTACAGCAAACTAGCTACGATTCTGAGTCAGTAACACCACTACACTAACAGGGAACACTGTCCCACATAAATGATTTTTGATGTACAGTGGCAATATGTTAAAATAGATACGCAGCTTTATAAATAGCTTGCCCAAAATGAGCAGTTCCCTAACATCTTATCACCATCCAACATACTGATAGTGATTTTCCAGAAAGTGAACCTGACATCATATAAATGGATGATAAAACATGTTATCTACCATGTTAGCCAGATGATCGCCTACAGAAATAAACAGCATGATATATAGCGTCAACTCACATTTTGGCTTCCTTCAGTTTTGTAGCAGTCGTCTCTAAGTTCTGCTTCAAGTTGTTTAGGTTTGTCTGTTCCTTCTCTTGGTTGCTCAGATAGATGTCAAGTTCTGTCTGGGAGATCTTGTACTGTTTACCAGGGGAAACATTTCAGGTGACACCATCTATTAGGACTGTAATGCACTGAATGAATAATGACATTAATGACAGGGAGAGCATTGTACAATTATCATAATATGCACATGATACAAGCAAATATATTTCCCAAACTCTTTATTATGTTAGAAGTTGTCAAAAGCACAAAGTTGGAACCGTTTCCATTTAACCCATTAATGACAATTATGACTGTATAGATACTTTTTCAGATGTTACAGTAATTTTCCATGTATAGTACGCATTTTTCCCTTCATATTTTACTTAAAAGCCTGGGTGTGTATTATACATGGTGCTAGTGCAAAAGAAAATTTTCTCGGACTGGACATAAGCCAGAAATATGTGCTCTGTGAAATGTAGCTTTTTAGGCATAGCACAGAAAGTGTCACCACTCATTTTATACAATCTATCACGCGTCATAAGCATGTTAGACACACGTTTCATAAAAGAAATTTTGTGGTTAACACAGTTTGGCGCGTACGTCATGGCAGAAACACAGTCCTGACAGTCCGCTAGGGGTTCCATGTAGTTCTACAAACACCCGCTTGGGGTCACTCATAGTTGTACAAATATCCACCAGGTGGAAGAATGACTGCGTAGATACGACACACGAGGTGACATCGTGTGCAATGTGCCGGTGGCAATGCTGTAACTATTTATTGTTACAACGCTAGGAGACACAAATGTTATTCCGAAATGCTGCATCCCTGATTTCCACGTTCCATTAACTGTGATCCTCTGTTATCTTCAGCAAGGGGAGTTGGAGGCAATTCCCAAGAAGATGGAGGAAGACAAGGAGTTGACGAAGAAGAAATTAGAGGATTTAGAAGTAGAAAAAAAGGTGGAAGATGGGACATTTTTACGATTCTGGTATGGATTCAAGGATCATCAGGCAAACAAACTTTGATGAAATGACAATGGCCAACCCTGAGCCGCGCTTAAAACAAACTATCAGAAGTGGGGAATGAGGGATTGATGCCAAAAGTTGGGATGCGTATTATATATGGTAATACCAAAATTCTGTCAGAATTTTGTAAAAGTTGGGTGTGTTTTATACATGGGAGCGTATTATATACAGAAACTTATGGCAATTTACATTTGTTGTCCTGAAGGAATACAAAAAAGAGGAAGACCCAAAACAACATGCTGTTGAACTGTGGAGGGGTTCTACGAGAAATACACCTCAGGTGGGGCCAGGCCACAGTTTTACCAACATTCTTACAAGCTCGTAAGCCCAATTTTACTCTTTAAAGTAAATTTTGTTCTTATGAATTGAAACTGAACTGCAGCTTGTTGCATTTTGGAAAAGCTCCTCGAAGTTAACAACAGATTCTACTTAACAATGGATTTTTATGAGCTTATCTGGGCTCGTACTGTAGCAACGGCCCTTGGCGGGCCATACACAACAACTGCAAGATGGCATGTCAGCATCTGTTGCAATCGAATGAGGGAAACAGTCCAAAATTTGTTCAGCTGCACATCTTTGGCAGGTCACCTGAAGAACTTGTGTTACTGTCAGTCTTTAGAGGTGGCATTATCCATCAAAATACTGGTGCATCATTTGGGTTCCATGGTAGACAATGTACAATGTTCAGTTGTGTACAGCCAAGATGGCGCATCACCATGACGACCGGTCACCAAATAAGGGTAATTATTAGGCAATGAAGAGCATGAAGTACCTTAGACTGGGTGCTGTTGACTACTTCCTGTAGTTTCATGAGGCTCACTTCCTTCTTCTCCTTGTCCACTTGCAGGTCCTGACACGGTCGACAGACACCAAGTAACTGTATCATGCTGATTAACTTAGGGCTGACTATTGGGGGCAGTCTTACTACTGCAATAACTGTGTTACTACTGCAATAACTGTGTTACTACTGCAATAGGGCCATCTTAACTAGTTATATTTTCGCAGTAGTATCATGGAAATGGAATAGTGATTAGTCAAAAAAGCGTAATTTACTAGTTAGTTTAGTTAGCTCTCTTTCATCCCTACCTTAGACTCAGTCTACCCCTACCTTAGACTCAGTCTTTATCCCTACCTTAGACTCAGTCTTTCGTCCCTACCTTAGACTCAGTCTTTATCCCTACCTTAGACTCAGTCTTTATCCCTACCTTAGAATCAGTCTACCCCTACCTTAGACTCAGTCTTTATCCCTACCTTAGACTTAGTCTTTCGTCCCTACCTTAGACTCAGTCTTTATCCCTACCTTAGACTCAGTCTTTCGTCCCTACCTTAGACTCAGTCGTTATCCCTACCTTAGACTCAGTCTTTATCCCTACCTTAGACTCAGTCTTTATCCCTACCTTAGACTCAGTCTTTATCCCTACCTTAGACTCAGTCTTTATCCTTACCTTAGACTCAGTCTTTATCCCTACAATAGTATCAGTCTTTATCCCTACCATAGTCTCAGTCTTTATCCCTATCATAGTCTCAGTCTTTATACCTACCATAGTCTCAGTCTTTATCCCTATCATAGTATCAGTCTTTATCCCTACCTTAGACTCAGTCTTTATCCCTACAATAGTATCAGTCTTTATCCCTACCATAGTCTCAGTCTTTATCCCTATCATAGTCTCAGTCTTTATCCCTACCATAGTCCCAGTCTTTATTCCTACCTTAGTCCCACTCTTTATTCCTACCATAGTCCCAGTCTTTATCCCTACCTTAGTCCCAGTCTTTATTCCTACCTTAGTCCCACTCTTTATTCCTACCATAGTCCCAGTCTTTATTCCTACGTTAGTCCCAGTCTTTATTCCTACCTTAGTCTCAGTCTTTATCCCTACCTTAGTCCCAGTCTTTATTCCTACCTTAGTCTCAGTCTTTATCCCTACCTTAGCCCCAGTCTTTATCCCTACCATAATCTCAGTCTTTATCCCTACATTAGTCTCAGTCTTTATTCCTACCTTAGTCTCAGTCTTCAGGCTTTCCATCACTTCCGCCATCTTCCCATCTTCCACCTTTTTCTCTGCTTCTAAATCCTCTAATTTCTTCTTCGTCAACTCCTTGTCTTCCTCCATCTTCTTAGGAATTGCCTCCAACTCCCCTTGCTGAAGATAATAGAGGATCACAGTTAATGAAACGTGGAAATCAGGGATGCAGCATTTCAAAATAACATTTGTCTCTCCTACCGTTGTAACAATACATAGATGAATAGTATCGCAATATCTGTGTCATGACAAGTATTGCCATACATAGTTTTAGAGAAACTGCTTACTTGCAATACATTACACAGAGCTCTGTAACATGAGGTCCCAAAACTAGGGTAAAACACAGCATATAACATCCAGGTTGACTGAATTTTACACAGTGATCTTCGCAAAATCGAATAAATCATAAACACAATGTTGCCGTACAGAAACATCATAAGTTGTTCACAAAAATATATAAAAATACATCCAGTTAGTTCAAGTTTTTGCAATCAGAAACCTATATATATGTAATGGGAATTCAAACCATACCTTCTTCTGTTCCGCAGCCAATGTTCCATTGAGTTTCTTTGCCTTGGCGCGAGCGTGCTTCAGATTCTCCCGACAGCGAGTATCTTGACACTCGTACTCAGTAAATTTTCCTTTTAATGTATCACATGTCTTTGACAGTGATTCATATTCCCTGCAAACATGTAGTTCATGACAGTATGTGTTTTCAGAAACCTTTCATTAATGTTTTATAATATTTTACCAAATGTTCCCTGCAAAATCAAAAAGTCGCCAACTACACTGAAACCTCATTAAAAAGGTCACCCCTGGGAAGTGACCTGAATAGCAAGGTGACCACATTATTGGGACTAATTTTAGGGACACTGATTTTCCGCGATCGCGGAAAACAGGAAGAATTCGCGGAATTGGTGTTTTGAAACAGAATTTGCCTTTTCAAATGGATATTCCGCATCTGTGATCACAAAAAAGCACAAAATCGTGGTATCTGCATTTTCGAAAGGATCTTCCATGATTGCGGGAAAAAGAGCAAAAGCACTGCCTCTTTCATCGATAATGCCTTAACTGGAGATATTTTGAAACACACTGTTTAATATGCAACAATGTTAATTCATTTTGGTGGATTTATGAAGCAGGATTTCTAAAACGCGCAAGGCAAATCGTTGCGAAGTGGCATGGCGCCTGTGCTACCTGTTGTCAACCGACATAAACAGGGACACGGGCGGAAGGCGCTAACTTAAACAGTTTCGCGATCGTTGTCTGGCTGTCCACTAAGCGAATGGAAGACATGTTGCTAATTAAATGTAGTTGTCACATCATTAGAACATGCATAAATGTACATATTCCGGGTTCGAACACAAAACGCGAAGGAGTAACAACAGCCTAGGTTACACTGGCTCAAACTTCAAAGTGAGGTAGTCCGCGTCTTGTAGTTCTAACAAATTCCGTTGGATGGCGTCATATATTGTGCTAGCTAAACATGTAATGGTTGAACAAAATTATTAGTGAAACAGCAAACAGTGATTTGAACATTCATAATTGTTAATACGATTGCGGGTATAATTTACATTTGCAAACTTATATATTAAGCATTGCTGCATTAGAAACAACCAGTCATTTATATGTAATTGTGTGACAGAATTATTTTATTATCTAAATTGATTATGTACGGTTGTTATTGTGTTGCAAATATTGCACAAATTGATGTTGTTAGAAAAGTTAACCACACCGTAAAGCAGTATTATTTAGATGTTGTGATATTTTAGATATTTCACACAATGTACTATTTTTCAAAATTAACTTTGAAATAACATATTTCTTTTCTGAATAGAAATGGGCTTCTTTAGACAGTATGCCATTTTAAACGGAAAATGTGTCATTTGACACAACAAATTTGTCATTTGAAACATCTTTTTTTTAAATGGAAAATACAGCATTTGAAATGGAATTTGCCTTTTTCTGAAATGGAAAATACGTCGTTTGAAATGGAATTTGCCTTTTTTGGAAACGGAAAATCAGTGTCCCTATAATTTACTGTTACCAAAATTATTTGGGACTATTCTAAATTGATATTAATTGTATTTCCAAGGTGGCCATCAAACGAGGTTTGGCTGTCAATGGCAAACTGATGACAATTGTTCATTACAAATATGGTCAGTGTTCAACTTAACTATTTGGCTTTTAAAGGGACATAGTCTGTTCGTCTTCCTGGAATTCGCAGGTGTAGTAATTTCTAACTGGAAGTCTGCTGTGTTGACCATGGGAAAGTGAGCATTGTTGAACATCAAGGGTTCAGCAGTTAATTCAGCCCAACTCCAATAAAGCTTGTTTTGAAACTGGATGTTTTGTTTACCATTTGAACACGCACCCGTGGTTGTGCCTTCAAATTGCGAACGTTGTTACAGGCTTACTAAACACAATTTGGCGGGCATACCTTTGGCGGGTATACCTTTGACATATAGTTTTAAGAACCTTCTATTAATGATTACATGAAAAACATACTTTTAACTTGCAGTGACTTCTCGTGGACTTACTTGAAGATGGCCCTGTGTGCCTTGTTCTTCCCTTTCTGTTCTTCCGTGATTTCTCCCAGTGCTTTCTTCAGCTCCGTCATTCCCTCGTTCACTTCGTCTCTCTTCTTCGTTGCCTTCTCCTCGTTCTGTGAGCACTCATGGCTGCACAAGAGACACACAAGGACGGATCAATGCTGGTGTGTGGGACACAGGGACTTAGCTAGAGACCTGTCTTCAAGACTGGCAGTGACTGGCCAAGACTGGTAATTACAACTGATAAGATGGGTGGAAGTTAGAGGGGGTCAGCTGACCACTAGATCAACTAATAGTTCCACGTCTAGGGGCCCACATTAATGACTATCATTGGTACAACTGATAGTAAAACAAAACAAATGGATCAGTATTAAATAAATCAACGACTCAAATGACACTGGTTTGAAAAAACTAAACTGGCCAATAATGGCTGTGATTGATGTGACTGGCTTCCTCGGAAACAGTTCACATGCTAAAAAGCACACATCAAATTCAAGATTGGCAAAAAATTATTTTTGGCTAAGGGACTGGTGGTACATGGTGAATGACATGATTCAGCTGAGGCAGATATTGGATGGCATGATTCAGTCTGGGCAGAGTCTGAATGACATGATTCAGCCATAGATAGATATTGAATGACATGATTCAGCCGTGGCAGATTGAATGACAATTCAGGCCGGGCACAACTTGAATGACATGATTCATTCTGGGCAGAGATTGAATGACATGTTTCAACCCAGGCAGAGACTTCATATACTTTATTCAACCTGGGCAGAGAAAGAATGGCTTGATTCAGTCCAGGTATAGATTGAATGACATGATTCAGGCTGTGCGGTGATTGTATGACATGATTCAGACCAGACAGAGATTAAATAATGTGATTCAATCTGGACAGAAATTTAATGACATGATTCAGTCCAGGTAGTGAGTGTACTTACATGTACTTCTGGTAGAGTGTATGCTTCATGTGAAGTACTAGTGGTACTTGGGTACTTACATGTACTTCTGGTAGAGTGTATGCTTCATGTGAAGTACTAGTGGTACTTGGGTACTTACATGTACTTCTGGTAGAGCATGTGCTTCATGTGCAGTACTTTGTTCTCGAGACGGAGGAAGTCGACAGCCTCGTCCCGGGCTTCTTCCAGTTTATCTTTCTCCGACTCTACGGCCTTCACATGGTTCAACTACAAGCACACATTGAGACAGTTTGTTTCAGACTCTACAGCCTTCACATGGCTCAACTACAAGCACACATTGAGACAGTTTGTCTCAGACTCTACGGCCTTCACATGGTTCAACTACAAGCACACATTGAGACAGTTTGTCTCAGACTCTACGGCCTTCACATGGTTCAACTACAAGCACACATTGAGACAGTTTGTCTCAGACTCTACGGCCTTCACATGGCTCAACTACAAGCACACATTGAGACAGTTTGTCTCAGACTCTACGGCCTTCACGTGGTTCAATTACAACCACACACTGAGACAGTTTGTTTCCGACTCTACGGCCTTTACATGCTTTAATTACAACCACACATTGAGACAGTTTGTCTCCATCTCTACAGCCTTCACATGGTTCAACTACAACCACACGTTGAGACAGTTTGTCTCCGACTCTATGGCCTTCACACCGTTCAACTACAACCACACATTGAGATAGTTTGTCTCCGACTCTACAGCCTTCACATGGTTCAACTACAACCACACATTGAGATGGTTTGTCTCCGACTCTACGGCCTTCACATGGTTCAACTACAACCACACATTGAGACAGTTTGTCTCCGACTCTACGGCCTTCACAAGGTTCAACTACAACCACACATTGAGACAGTTTGTCTCCGACTCTACGGCCTTCACATCATTCAACTACAACCACACATTGAGATAGTTTGTCTCCAACTCTATGGCCTTCACAATTACATGGTTCAATTCCAAGTAACAACCACACAAAGACAACACTTATCCATCATTTAATTATACACTGACCAGAGAAGTAGAAATATATGAGAAGTTTGATATCCTGTATATGTCCTTCCTTGTGGTATCGACGTGATTCCCTTATACAATAGTAAAATTAGAAACCTTCTCGTCTCGCACTGAGCGCAATTCTTCCACACGCTGGTTCAGCTCAGCAATTGGTTCCTTCAGTCGACTAGTGCCAATGATGTCTTCTAGAAACTCCAGCATGCCAACTTCCTGCTCAGTGCGACCCTTGGGCTTCATCATTGCTATTTGCTCAACTTCACCCTACAAACCACAGCAAACCAATCATTTAAACTTTTTAAAAAGGAGGCAGTCTGATCGTAGTTTTTCATTTATTAATTAATATAATGTTATTAAGACAATGCTAACTATGTTGAAAGCATACTACCTGCCAAATTGTGTTTAGTTAGCCTGTAACAATGGTTGCAATTTGAAGGTCCGACATTGGGAGTATGTTCAAATAGTAAGCAAAACATCCAGTTTTAAAGCAAGCTTTATCGGCACCACATCCAAGTTGGGCCGAGTTAACTGCTATACCCTCTGTTTTGTTTTTTTGTCATTCAACCTATCTTGAACCAACAATTCAGAAATCCACTTCTCCCATGACACAAAAAACAAGCAAGTCTTATAAAAAAATATGCCCACAACTGCAAAAGGGGCATCTCTTGTTTATAGTAATCAACGATACATTGCAGATATGTGCCAAATTTTTACCTGGTGGAAGAAACTCAACTTCATCAACCTAGTAAATATAATTACCTGTAAAATGAGGAATCGGTTGTGATCGAGGTCAATGCCGTTCTCTCGGAGTCGTGCTGCCACATCTTTGTACGGCATTCGCCGTTCGTTGATCGTGTAGTAGGAGCTGTTATCAGTGTGTGCTGTCCTTGACACGGAGAACTCAGAGTTTGGAACAACGTCGTAATCCTCATCCTCTGGCTGGCACGGGCAACAGTAACAAAAACATTAGTTAACTAGCAAAAATACCCATCCTCGGTAAGAGGTAATTTGCTCTAGTTCAAATGCAGTTCTAAGTGATCGTCGTCATAGTCAGGTAAGAAAAAAAGAAATATATATAATTATTATACTTATTATCATTATACAGAAAGACACAGAAAACATGCATGATGTTGCAAACAATCGTCAAACGAAACGTACAAACCCATAATCAGCAAACTCGAAATCTTCAAGGTTTGACACTGTTATAGTTAGATTGATAATTTATTTTGGTGCCATGTTTTTACTCATACATAACTCATTTGAACATTTAGAAACCCAAATGCCCAAAATACCTGCTATTTATTGACAATATTTGGTTGTGCATTAACCAGGAGTGATGCCATTATTTTGGTGTAACAGCCAGAGCTGAACCCATATTTGGCTCTAATGAGGACTCTTGCTCATCCTTGTTTATGATTCTGTCTAACGATTCTTGTATCTTGCACCTGAGCTCAAATTCCTGGGGATATAGGCGCTATAGAAGCTTATTATTATTATAAACCAGGGTTGATGCTAAATTTTGGGGTATATCAGCCAGGATTGACACTATGTTTCGATGTGGTTGGAGACTCAGGGTTGCTGCTATATTTCGTAGTGTGTAAGCCTGATGCTATATCAATACTAGACGTATTAAAAAGTCAATGGCTGGTCCAACTCATGTTAAACCTAACTTACCCCAGTGTCGACGATCTTGCGAAAGTGAACGGTCACTGTACAGGAAGTGCAATTGCTATTTTTCTCGCTCTTATGAATGAGTACGCTTAGACGACTGGAACGGATCTTGCTCGCTCGGTAGCCGAACACAAACAGCATTGCGTCAATGACATTCGACTTGCCACTGCCGTTTGGGCCAATGATTGACGTGTACTTCTGAAAGTGAACTGACCATCAATATATGCGAAGAGAATAATGAACGCACAATGTGGCCTTGCACATAAGCACGCACACACCCACAATCCACTGAAGAAACATATTATTTAGACACTGTCATATTTACATGATTAACAAACAAAACGGCATTACTTAGATGCAAGCCATAATACAATTCAATTACAGCTGTATTTATTTATACAAAAACTTCTGCATTGCCAAATCTTCGGAAATCCAAGCTCAGAAGGATAAAAACAAACAGGGTTAGGCAATCTCAGAATCAGATATCTAAATACAGTTCATCTAACTGCTTTACAGGCATCATTGATGTAAATTACTCTCATCACTACTTTGAAAACAAGAAAACCTGTTTAATCAAGTAAATGCTAAAATTATTGTCAATCCTTGTATGACACTAAGATGAAAGAAATATGAATATGTTACATGATACACAGTAAAAGGGTGTTACCTTGTGAAAAGGTCCCAGGGCCTGGATGCCGGCATATGACTTGAAGTTCTCATTTACAATCTTGTAAATCACCAGTCTTGGTCCGTTTTCATCAAACTCTGTCACTGATTCTGGCAGTGCCGGCACTTCTAGGGGCTGATATTCTGAAAAAAGCATGGGCACGTCTTTAAAATGCTCTCATAGTTTAAATAACACATTTATTTTAACATGCAAAAACAATACAGCACTTCTTCCAATAAACAATAATTATTAACATGTCTGCACGTCAATGTTGCATATAATTTTGATGATGCAATTGCCTTGTGTCATGAGTCCAAAAATGACAAATGTTTACAAAAATTTTTGCAGCATTGTCAGCAGAATTACTCATGTAATAAGTGCAATGCTTTCATTAGTTATTACTTTTATATAATGTATATATATATATATATATAACATGTCCACCTTAAAAGCCTATACAACATTAAAATGTGTGCATATGGTCACAAGTCTGTGTATGTGCACTGCTGGTGATGATCCTTCATTGAATTTAACACTGTTGTTATATGCAATTCACAAACACCAAATAGAAATGGTGGAAAGAGTTTTTGTTATTTTGGGCAGCAAAAAACACATACATGTAATTGCCAAAACGAGTAGTGTTTTAAAATAGGGATATAGCCAAGAAAGACACATGTAAAGATTCAAGAAATGCAACCACGTTTATACCTGGGATACCGTCGTCTGTGTAACTCACTACAGCTTCCTCTGCTTCCATTGCCACGGGCATTGCATCCACACATCAAAGGAAACACACCTGAAAACAAGGCTTCTTTACAAATGTATACACTGATGCGTACATACCAGATATTTAAGAGTTCAATCATGATTAGCTAGACAAAGGTTAGGTTGTAGACATGACAAATATACACATTTAGACAGCAGACATTCTGAGTAACAAATTGCTATGAATTTCAATTAATTTTGTTGCCACGTTGCGACAGTGATAATCGGAGTTGGCAACGCAAAGGAGCAGTTCTTGTGTTAAAAGGTTAGCGAGCGGCTCGCTAGGTTTTCACACACTTCTATATTATATCATTTCCGGTTCCGGTACAAGGCGCGTACGTAGCAACACCAGTGGCACTAAATCTCATCATAAACTAACAAATTCAAAGCTCTTCAGTAAATACTTAAACCCACAGCACAATTCAAACCCCATACTGTTATTAATACCAGAAATAGAAAACTTCTACTCTTAGGATCGTAACTATAACGCAACTCGTATTTAAAATTTTCCCGCCACAACTAAAAGTAAACAAAAGAAAGCACCCTAAGCAACGCTTAACATACAAACTTAGTTAAAGCCACTACAATTATGTAGACAAACATTATAAATTATGTAGGCATAATCATTATTAATTAGTTAGACATAAACACATTTCTTCAACCATCCTGCACAAATCTTCACTTTATACTAATCTGGCTTGTTCATCAAGGCAACTCATTAAACCCAGAGTCGCCCTGGGCATCATTCTATAACTACTCAACATCTTCTCCCAGCACTGCCTTGATCCCTCGCACAACTCTAAAATACTAAATAAATATTATAATAAGGGATATAAAACTAAAGTAGGTCATGGCAACCTGCAACAAAAAAAACAAGGACAAAAAGTCAAACTGATTTTCAGTGGACAACTGTTGATGATGAAGTTTGGACATGCACAGGGTGTAAACAAAAATTAAAAGGACCAAACCATAAACTGCTAGAGTGTGAATTCTGTGAGAAAAATTTTGGTATTGAATGTGTGGACATAAACGATAAAGAATATAAATTAATGACAGACAAACAGCAAATACATTGGTTTTGTCCACCCTGTGACTCAAAAGTAATGAAAAATCTCAAAAATGAAAAGAGTTGTGAGGAGAGGTGCGAGCAATTCCTAAAGAAAGTGGAAGACAGAATAAATGAAATAGAAAAAGAACTTGGATCCAAAGTCGACGAGAAAAGAGTGAGAGAAATTATCTCAGAATCCAAGGTAGAAGAAAAGAGCCCCACACAAGCCCAAACAAAGCTAACCATTAACTCAAATGAAGTGAAAAAAGTAGTACAACTACAAGTAAAGGAGTAAAACATTGAAACAAAAGAAAGAGAAAAAAGATTAAACAATGTAATCATCTTCAACCTGCCAGAAACAACATCACAACTAAAAACCACAAGACAACAACATAACAAAGAACAAATCCTAGAAGTCTGCATAGAAATAGACAATAACTTTACAGACACTGACATCACAGAAATCCGACGGCTCGGGGAAGCCAAAGAAAATGCAAACAGCCCCAGACCAGTACTGATTACAGTAACGCACATTGACAAAAAAATGCACCCTTCTTCGAAAGTTCCATCACATCAAGGACAATGACAAGTTAAAAAATAAAAAAATTGACCACGACAAAACCAAACAAGAAAGAGAAGAATCTAAAAAGCTCTATGAAGAAGCAGAGACAGAAAGCAGTAGATGAGTCGGGGGAATACCTGTACAGAGTGAGGGGTCCACCATGGGAAAGAAGAATAAAAAAGATAAGGAAAAGCCAATAAAGAGTACACATCCACCTAGAACAACAGATGGGAAAACGAACGTAAACAAACATAATCTTAATGAGATAGGCAGCATTCAGTGTTTCTACACCAATGCTGACCAATTAAGGAACAAACAAAATTAATTTGAACAAAGAATCAAAGAACTAAAACCCCACATAATAGCAATTAATGAAGTAAAACCCCAAAACCCTAAATGTTCTATAACAACACCAGAATTTTCCTTAGAAGGTTACATGTTATTCTCAAAAAATTTAGAAAATACTGAAGGAAGAGGTATTATAATATATGTGCTAAATTCCCTGCATGCAGAGTACATAAACCTAGTCACAACTTTCAAAGAATGCTTATTTATAGAAATCAAATTAAAGAATAAAAACAAACTTCTTTTTGGATGCATATACAGAAGCGATGGGGGATCTGAAGAAAATAATGTAGAACTTCTAAATATGATCAGATCAATATCACAACATAAATACTCTCACATCGTAATTACTGGAGATTTCAACCTCCCTGAGATAAATTGGAATCATTGGACGACCAAATCAAATAACCCCAACAACTTAAATTTCAAATTTGTGGAATGCCTTAGAGACACCTTCATGGTTCAACACGTGTCAAACCCCACCAGAGGACGAGGCACAACTAACACAAACCTGTTAGATTTGATTCTATCTAATGACGAAGATAATGTAGGAGAAATAGAGTACCTTAGCCCTCTGGGCAAAAGTGACCATTGTGTACTCAAATTCAGTATAGTGTGCAACTTTATAACAAGTAATTACACTAAAAAAAGAAAGATGTACAATGTGGCAAACTATGATGCAATGAGAATAGAATGTTCAAATATTAACTGGGAAGAAAAATTTTAAGACTGTAAGGATAATGTTAACGGTCAATGGGAAATCTTCAAAACAGTACTAAACTCATTAGAAGATAAATATGTACCTAAAAAATAGTTCCAAA
This sequence comes from Escarpia spicata, assembly GCA_963995525.1. Classification (NCBI taxonomy): domain Eukaryota; kingdom Metazoa; phylum Annelida; class Polychaeta; order Sabellida; family Siboglinidae; genus Escarpia; species Escarpia spicata. The sequence continues at coordinate 22,153,868 of OZ023213.1, forward strand.
TAATAGAAAGGGAAACTTCCCCCTGGATGCTAATACAAGAAAACTAATTAGACGTAAAAATAGATTATGGACAAGATACATTGAAACAAGGGATGGAACAAAATATCTAGAGTATTGTAAAAGCAGAAATAAAATCCGAGCTCTAACCAGAAAGCTCCGAAAGGAATTTGAACGAAATCTAGCATACCAGACCAAGAAAAACCCCAAAGTCTTTTGGAAATATTATAAATCAAAAACTACAATCAAACAAGGAATTGGGGAACTGAACATAGACACCACCAACCTAAAATCTGAAACAACAAATGAAGATGAAGAAAAAGCAAATATACTTGCTGACTATTTCTCCAGTGTATTCACCAAAGAACAGTCAGGACCTATACCAACCATACCTAAGGTAAACAATAAACATGCAATGGACAAATTAAAACTAACTGAAAATATAATACTACTTACGTTAAAACAACTTAATATAAGCAAATCGCCTGGCCCAGATGGAATAGGCGCCAGGCTACTAAATGAGTTGTCAGCAAGTATTTGTCAACCCTTAAAACAAATTTTTGAAACGTCGATTAAAACTTCCTGCATTCCCAATGACTGGAAAGAGGCTAAAATATCAGCAATTTATAAAAATGGAAACAAGAAACTAGCTAGTAACTACCGCCCAATAAGTTTAACAAGCATAGTATGTAAATGTATGGAAACAATTATTAGAAATCACATTATAAACTACATGAAATTAAATAATCTATTTAGTCAAAAACAATATGGATTTATATCTGGCCGATCAACAGTTCTACAACTAATCAAAATAATAGATGACTGGACCAAAGAAATGGAAAAGAGCAACCACACTGATGTTATATATATGGATTTCAAAAAAGCCTTTGATACCGTGCCACACAAAAGATTAATTAGCAAATTAAAAAGCTTCAACATTTCAGAAGAACTGATTAACTGGATAGAATCATTCATCACAGATAGAAAACAAAAAGTTTTGGTAAATGGAGATGAGTCTAGCTGGAAAGAGGTAATATCAGGGATACCCCAGGGTTCCGTCCTAGGACCCCTACTCTTTGTTCTATATATGAATGACCTCCCAGATCTAACAAATTCAAATACATTTCTATTTGCTGATGACATAAAGATATTTAGAACAATAACACATATAGATGATCAGGATGTACTTCAACATGATTTAAGCATACTAGAACAATGGAGCGACAAGTGGTTGTTAAAATTCCATCCTGATAAATGTGTACACTTGGAAATTGGGAAAAATAATATTGGTGAAAGTAAATATTTTATGGTAACAAATAATGTCAAACATGCTCTTGTCACCACAGACAAACAAAAAGATTTAGGAGTAATTATTGATTCAAAACTTTCTTTTGATGATCACATCAACTAAGTGGTTAATAAAGCAACCAGAATGACAAAAGTAATCAGAAGAACTTTTCAATTCTTAGATACATACACTTTCTTGCCACTATACAAGACTATGGTTAGATCCCACCTAGATTATGCAATAGCAGTATGGTATCAATTTAAGACGAAACATAAAATAGCCATAGAAAATGTCCAGAGAAGAGCCACAAAAGAACTACCTGGTTTGAGGGACTTATCATATATTGAAAGACTAAAATTACTTAAGTTACCCACATTAACATATCGTAGGTTAAGAGGAGATATGATTGAAGTGTACAAAATAATGCATAACATATATGACAACAAATTTGCACCAAACCTTCCTAAGTAGGAGGATATGGCATCACGATCCAGTAACAGAGGACACTCTCTTAAACTGTTCAACCAAAGAGCAAAACTAAACATAAGAAAAAATGCATTCCCGCTTAGAGTGGTTGAACCATGGAACAGTTTACCTGATTCAGTAATACAAGCAAAATCAATAAATTCATTTAAAAACCGCCTTGATAAATTCTGGTCAACCCAGGAGATATTATACGACTATGAAGCCCCACTAACATTAAACACTGGAACCGGAAAACACAAACTCTTAATACTAGACCCCGAAGAAGAGGATCTGATCATTGAGGAACCGAAAGGATCCTGTGATCAGAACAGTCCTAAGCCTAAGGTATCCTAAGGTAAGGTAAGGTATATCAAATCATCCTCTTTGGTCTTCAGGCAAATTTGCCTATGTACCGCTCTTTAAAGATTAACCAATGTTGCTTTATAATCAAATTTGACAATCTGGTGCACCCATATACGTGATGTAAACAGAGAGAACAAAACGAACGTGTGTGTTGACATGGTGGAGTTACAGCAGTAGACTATCGTGGGAGAAATGGGCGCAAAAAGGCACTTTCAAAAAGACAAAATTTACTAAAATGGATTTGACGATGCTGGAAGATTGATATTTCAATTCTAAAACACGATTTTATAATCACAAAGCCAAGTTCTCACAACTACATATTATATTTATGAAGAAAAAGGCGGCTATTTGTAAAGATTCACTCCGGGATCGAAAGTAGCACTGCTGAAGAGTCAGCACTGCCACCCACGGTGCCAATATCAACAACAACACAATACTTGAATATAGAATCCGCAATAATTTGGTCCGAATAAATCTCAATTAGTCCATTAATAAAACATTACTCCAATCTCTTATGTGTATGCCCAGCTGCAAAAATAACGGCGCCAAAATAGCAGCAAGTTTATTGTTCCGCAGCTGTTTTTATTGAACTAATTAAAGACAACTTACAATATTATTTCATTTTCTGAACAACACTTTTGGCGCTGGAAATTGACGTTCGAATCAACCTCCAAAAGTAAACGGATCATTGATTGGCAGAAAGACCGGATGTTCAGCTGATGCCAATGTTGCTTTATAATCAAATTTGACAATCTGGTGCACCCATATACGTGATGTAAACAGAGAGAACAAAACGAACGTGTGTGTTGACATGGTGGAGTTACAGCAGTAGACTATCGTGGGAGAAATGGGCGCAAAAAGGCACTTTCAAAAAGACAAAATGTACTAAAATGGATTTGACGATGCTGGAAGATTGATATTTCAATTCTAAAACACGATTTTATAATCACAAAGCCAAGTTCTCACAACTACATATTATATTTATGAAGAAAAAGGCGGCTATTTGTAAAGATTCACTCCGGGATCGAAAGTAGCACTGCTGAAGAGTCAGCACTGCCACCCACGGTGCCAATATCAACAACAACACAATACTTGAATATAGAATCCGCAATAATTTGGTCCGAATAAATCTCAATTAGTCCATTAATAAAACATTACTCCAATCTCTTATGTGTATGCCCAGCTGCAAAAATAACGGCGCCAAAATAGCAGCAAGTTTATTGTTCCGCAGCTGTTTTTATTGAACTAATTAAAGACAACTTACAATATTATTTCATTTTCTGAACAACACTTTTGGCGCTGGAAATTGACGTTCGAATCAACCTCCAAAAGTAAACGGATCATTGATTGGCAGAAAGACCGGATGTTCAGCTGATGCCGGTGTTTTATGTATATATGTCCCCTATATAAAATGAACAGAGGTGGGCAAATTGTCAGAGATGGGGACATAATATTCAATAAATAATCTCGCTTATCCCTTAATTACAATAATATCATCATAGATAAAACAAAACAAAATCATTTGCATCTCCTAAAAACAGGTATTTTATTAGCATCTAATTCACAACTTTTGATTGCATGTTATGTATCGTTCAAACTGCTGTCGTGTAGTTATAAATATATTTTATTTATATTTTCGAGAAATGGGCGCATTTTATTATCATTTAGAATGGCAATTTTGACCGTCAATAAACATATAGGGCACGTTTGGCATGGCATGTGTGCAGTAAACTCCGCTTAAAACAGAATCATTGATAGCATAGTTGTTTGTGGATTAGTAGAATCAATGAATGAAATTTATTGGGTGGGACAGAATCGTTATTTATATTCCTGTTATTTTTAAATGTGCTGTTGAAATGAATCAGCTACTTAATATAAACAAGCTGCTCTGACCCTAAACAGGGTTTCATATTTAAATTACTCACACAATGGTTTGGACAATGGATTCACATAAGAGGGCGATATTAAAGGTGTATCATATATTGTTGCACTGATCGGACGCACAAGAAGCAAATTATATGCACCATTTAGAAGCGCATTAGAGTAATCACGGGAGATAAGGAAAGATTGTGGAAATAGGTCCAATTTCCCACATGACGCGTCTGTAATCACCAAGGGCAAGCGCATTATGCGAAAAGGTCACGCCAACCATATATGGTGCTCGTGACGTATTTCCATGATGGCGACCTCCTTGTGGTACGCAGTTCGCTTTTGAGGGGCTACCACGGTTTTTGTTGAATATCTACATAACGTTAAAAAATGGAGCACGTTCGATAAAGCAGTTTAAACAGCATATATGATGCAATCGGTGGTAGTGTATGGAAGGTTGGTGGCGCGTGCCATTTTTGCGGGAATGAACAATGAATTTCAGCAGTTTCCTTTCAAGAACGGCAGTTCAGGCAACGCACGGCCACTTCGCTTGGTGACAGCCTCATCGGGAATCGGCAAAACACAGTCTCAGGCAAAACCAACGAAGAAATTATCTTTCGGCGACGATGCCTGTTTTATAGCACGGCATAAATTAGCTGATGTTATAGGTGAGTGTTTGTTAAGTTGCCTTGTTTTTTACGTAAAAGTGCTTCACTGGTCGTCCTCTAAGTGACCTACAGTGCACTACCGTAAGCGTCCTCCGTAACATGAATTTCAAAACAATAACAATGCGTCACTGTTTTTTTTCCGGTTGCCGCATCCATCAGGTTACATTATGCCATTTGAATGATGCGATTTGATGTAGTGTAAATTCCAATTGTATTATCGTTTACAATTGATCCAGTTGAGCCACATTTGCATGATTTGGTGTTGACAAGTCACAACTTGACACAAGGTATATCTTTTCTGTTTATGTTTTGATTCTATAAATAGCCAAGGTATCTCCCCACGTGATGTAACTTTTTAGCTTCAACAGTTATATTGACATCTTGCTTAATAAACATTATTTAATTGTGCCAATTTACAGTGTCCAATCTAATCTACAATACTGATTTTATCAATTTAGTAGGTCTACATGTATAAGATGTACCAAACAAAGAAACTTAGTTACAAAACCTAAGTCTGAGAGGTGGCATTTTGGTGCTAGACTTTGGTGGAAGTGTTGTGGTACTTGAAAGTTAAAGTTACTGTGTGAAATCCAATACACATCAAATAATTAGCTCCTGATAAATTTAGTAAAATAAAATATATTGAATATTAGTTTTAATTAAAACATAATAAGTTGGTTAAACTTCAATACTTGATATGCATGATTTTAAACATATTGTTATTGTACTATTCAATTTTTATGTTGATGTAATACTAGTTTTTCCCACACCTAGACTTGTGTATTTATATGATTGATGAATGTTTTGACACATTTTCTATATTGTAAATACAATCATGATGGATGACTTTAATTACATTCCATTCTGATGCCACAAACTTGGCTATCTCTACTCTTTTTAAATGCTGTCAAATCAAAATACTACCTCTTAGTAATATTCAGGGCTGGGTCCAATTACACAAATGAAATCAGTTACAGGTCATTTGTCAGTGAATTTCAGTTACACTTCTAACATTTTCAAATCAACAATGATATGGTGTGCACAGTTTCCAATAGTTTTGTAATATGTGATTAGTGTGCAAAAACTGTAATTGATGTAATTGTTTCAGTTACACCAAAATAATTGGTTACAATTACATAGTAATTTCAAAACCAGAATGAATTACAGCATTCACATTTATTTGTACATAATCAGTTACATAATTAAAACCATCCCTGGTAATATTTTTTGTTTATAGATGCACGTCTGTGCTTATGGATTACACACATACCTGTAGAAAGGTTGTGGGGAAAATGGCTTCTTGCGCATACTGGTAAAGACTGCTGGACATACATAATGACTTGAAATCTTATATTACAATATTTAGGGACATCCTGTAAACAAAATTCCCCAATAAACCATCACATATCCAGTGGTCTGTTGGGTTGCTGAATACTGGGAAAATTATGTTTTATCCACTGTAGCACAATTATGAATGTCAAATTGACTGTGTTTATTGTTAAAATTATGTATCTGTAGGTGTTGCTGATGGCGTTGGGGGCTGGCGGACGTACGGCGTAGATCCCTCGATCTTTCCAAACTGTCTCATGGAGACATGTGGAAGGTTGGTGGATGAGGGGCGCTTCCAACCCAACAATCTTGTTGAAATGTTATCCGCCAGCTACCAGGAAATCCTAGAGAACAAAATGCCACAAATAGGTAAGTTTTTTTCAATGACAAACCTGCATCATTTAGCTACCTTTCGTAACAAATTGAAGACTTATTTATTTGAAATTGCCTTCCTACCCTCACCTTCAGCGGTCCCTTGCTCTAATGGTGAATCTTGCTTGTCCATACTAACGATTTTACCCAATGATTCTTGTATGTTGCGCCTATGAGCTCAGATTCCTGGGGATTTAGGCGCTATAGAAGTTTATTATTATTATCATTTGAGCCATTTATTTCATTAACACTGATCCATTTGATTTGTTTTACTCCCAGTTGTGCCAGTGATAGCCATTAATGTGGGCCTGTAGGCTCAGAACTATTAGTTAATCTAGTGACCCCCTCTAAAATCACCCGTCTTATCAGTTGTAATTACCTGTCTTGGCCAGTCATCTGCCAGTTTAGAAGAGGGCAGACTGGTCTCTGGCTAAGCCCCTGTCACTACTGCAGGATAGGGCTTGGTGGCACAGTGTTTAGAACATCCGATTAATTCCAGATAATTGTTAGAATACTCTTGCTTCTATTCAAAGTTTGAACAATTGAATTCACTCCATGTTGCCTCAAATCACTCTATAAATGACTACCTGGAGATATAAGGTATTACCTCTGGTGTTAAGATCAACGCTGTTGTATATATGTATACTAAACAAAAACTTAAAGGGAGATGGTGTTCTAGTATGTCATTCACTTTGCTAACACCCACAAGATCCGGACTGAAAGTTTTAATCGAGATTTGCTAAAAATATGCAGATGAATACAATGTAAATTTTAACGGTTCTAAGAGCAGATATCTGATTTTTAGAGGTCCTAGTTGTAAACCCGACGACAGAACTGTGGTTTTCAATGGCACCGTGTTGTATAGTATCCAGGATGCTGTACACCTGGGCCATCACAAATCCGTTGTTAAAAAGGATAGCTTAGTCGCCCATGCCACATATTTAAACAATATTGCTGCTCTTACTATGGAGCTCCACTGTGGGATTTCCAGTTATACTGTTGGCACTATATGCACAGCATGGCGAAAAGCACTAAGGAAGTTGTGGGGGCTAGCACCCCTTACACAGGGTAATGTTATAAAAAAAAGTCATTGTTATCGGATCGTTTACAATTATTGGTCATCTTAATGCAAAGGTTCACAACATTTATTAATAAAGCCATGAACCACAATTCACTGATTATACACAATGTTACCAAGATGTCTATTGAAAATCCATGGTCAAATAGTAGCGCAAATTGTTCACTTCCTAAATGAATGTAACACAATTCATGGTGTGTCTGCAAATGATACTCTCCATGTGTGGCAGGCTGGTGTATCAGACAAAATAATATCTAATGTAAATATTTTATTTTAAAAAATTGAAATAAAAAACTAAGACATGCTCTATTTTAAATGATGATGATGTCAGCCAAATTATTACGGAAATTACTATTTTAAAGAATGTACAATTGCCATTTTTAATGTCAAAAAATTTAGATTTTATTATATTGAGTGAATAGTCTTCGCACAGTAATTCACTATGGCTGACTGTTTCTCAGAGAAGTCAGGATAGTGTTCGATTGAACAATTCTGCCAAGAAAATAAGGTGTAAAGTGTTGAAATTCCACCTAAGTAATAAACTTAGGATGACTCTTTTCTGACACTACATTGGAACTATTTATTTTACATGAGTGCCAATTAAAATACAATACGTATATCATCAAGACAAACTTTTGATCAAAACGAGGTTTAAAAATATCACAAACAAATACATGTATATGAACTACCATGATAAAATGCAAATACTTTTCTGCATGGCCACGCACGAAAAATATAGAACAATAATTTACCATTTTCTCAACCCACTTATAAGGCAGAATTATAATTAATGAAATTTGAAGACATAATAATGTGCAATATTTACATTTGCTTCCACCTGTGCACTAAATGACGTATGCTCACCTTTCAGGCAGCTGTACGGCATGTGTAGTAGCATTGCACGGTGATGAGAACACAATATACACAGCGAACCTCGGCGACAGTGGCTTCGTTGTGATTCGACGGGGCAGGGTGATTCACCGGTCCGAGGAACAACAACATTACTTCAATACCCCCTTCCAGTTGTCTGTTGCCCCCACAGTCCTTGAAGGCATGGTCCTGTCTGACAGGTGGGTGTCTTTGGTTGTTTGTTGCAAAATTCATATATTTCTCATTATAACATTTCCCTGGGAAATACTTTAAAACTGAAATACCAGGGTCTCCTGCATTCCTATATTTTAATAGTAATTTTAGTATTTTCAAAAGAATGTTTTCCTATTAATTGTGGAGATGTTGAGGTTTCTTGTCAATGTAGAAGATGTTTGCAGTAAACATATACATTATTGGCAACAACTATTTTTTAGAGAAGCTTTATGTAACAGATTTAATATATCAAACATGTTCCATTCAAAGACTGATAGTAATTGAACAAATAATTGACATTTTTAATCAGTTTTAACACCAATTCCGGAATTGGCATTTCAATGACAGTTTAGCTGATTCCAAGTATAGAGGGAAGGTAGCAGTCTACCTTACTACATAAAATTCACCCAAATCCCTCTGCACTGTAAACAAGATTCCTCCTTGAAGACCAACCCAGTATTGCCTTGAATGTTTGCAGTCCTGAATCAGCTCAGAGTACATCATTTGGAGTGAAAGAGGGAGACCTTATCGTGGTCGGAACCGATGGGCTTTTCGACAACATGACTGAAGAAATGCTCTTATATAATGTAGCAAAATTAAAGGTGAGTTGTTAATTTATTTTGAAATTCACAGTATTAAAAGTTGTGCTCATTTCATGAGTTAAAATTTTACCATATTTACGTACATTTCATCTTTAAAATAGTATACTTCATCACACTTTGCAATTTTAGACAATAAAAAGACATCATGTTGTAGTCATGATGGCAATTGTTATTGTCATTAAAGTATGCAATATAGTTAAATAATTGTATCTACATGGTTTGTGTTAGTTATGCACCAGTAAAATCATTATTCTAATGGTTACTTTTCATGTTACAAAATTTGTTGTCAACATGAATGAAAATGTAAAAATTTAATTGATAATTTTCAAGAACATATCGCTGCTGCAGTTGTGCTTGTGACTGGTGACGTCTCTGTGGCATTTTGTTTGTTCTCACCTCTAGTGTTTAATTTTAGAAAACAACATTATTGTCTGCTTGTAGGATCACAAGCTTGAGAGTCTACAAAGTATAGCGAACACAATAGCTCAAGAAGCACACAAGTTAGCCTTTGATCCCGAGTACCTGTCGCCTTTCTCACTCAGTGCTGCAGCAAATGGCTTCAACATCAAAGGTACGCCGCCATTACCAGGTGTTATAAGGTGGAGCAGTGGTGATAATCTCAATAAGACAATGAAGCTTGTTCTGCTCGCTTACATTCATAGCTAAATGCACAACTTGCCTTAGGAGTTTGTGCAGAAATGCTACACCTAATCCTAGGTTTGTTGGCAAATTTGAAGTGTTTTTACAACCTTTAGTTCAAAATTATATTGAAGAAGTACAAGAGACAAGTTGTGTTTAGTTTTGGAGAGTAAAACCTATCTTCGCCTAATAAAAATAACATTTAATCATATGTTTTACTTTATCACAATTTTCAAGCATCGGATATTACATTTTAAATTAATTTATTAGTTTTTAATTATTAAATAGTTTTTGATCAATAACTGCGGCTTAATATATATTTCCCCACTGGCTTTGTCAAGACTACATATACTACTCCTTGAAATCGCCCCAGCCTATCACCAGTTAACTATCATAAATATGTGGTAATTACCACCAAGCCATTAGCAGAGCAGCTGAAGTGTGTCATGGCCATGCATAACTGACAAGTAGTTTACCAGAAACCTTCACCAACTAACTCATGCCAAAACCCAGTCATAATATTGCTACCACAGAAATTTGAGCAAAAAAGTAGTATGTTTCTTTGGCACCGAATATATCGTATCAATCTGATTGCTTGCAGGAGGAAAGCCAGATGACGTCACTGTTCTACTATCTCGTGTCACACACGTCGAACTTCCTACATAGCACAGATGAACGATGTGGGTGACTCTGCCTTTGTTATATCTTCTCTTTGTACACTGTTGGCCATGTGTAGACAATGTCCTCTCAATGGATGGACGCAAGACTTCATCATCTCATGTTGACCGTGTGTGGACAGTGTTTTCCATAGATGGACACATGATTTCATCCCGTCATGTTGGCCGTATGTGGGGAATGTCTTCACCTCATCATGTCATGGGTGGACAATGTCCTCTCAATAGATCGACACAAGACCTCATCGTGTCATGTTGACCAAGTGTGACCAATGTCCTCTCAGTAGATGGACATAAGACTTCATCCTGTCATGATGACCATTTGTGGAAAATGTCCTCATCGTAGATGGACACAAGACTTCATCCTGTCATGTCTATATGTGATGAATGTCTTTACCACAATAACTCATCCTTTCTCTCCATGCTGACTGTGGTGTACATAACAAAATCGTCTAATTATGTTTGAAAGAATGGAGAGACGACCGCGTCTACATCACTGCTCTTACTTATATCACATCACACGGATGTTGCTGGAACTTTCTGGTCTTGTGATAAGACTACAAATGTGACAGTCAATTTATATCGACCTGGTCATGGACTAATTGTGCAGCCCATTTGTAGATAAAGAGGTCGAGTGATATAGCACATTTGTGCAGTGCATTCAAGTACAGAAGTGACAGATCCAACCCAGGCCTGTCGAATTTGTGATCTCGGAATTTGGGTCTGTTCCAGTTGGATTTCCAAGAGTCCCATTAAAAATTCACAGTGTCAGTTCCATTTTAAATGTCTGTTCCTTTTGCTCAAATTCTAATTACTTTCAGTTGACAATAATTCAATTTTGCTCATAAGGTGAATTTTCAACTGACATTGTACATCTAACACATTCAATGAAAACATAACTTGAAAGTTGCAAATGATTCACATGCCAACATCTGTGCAACAGTGAACGTCAGACAAACATCTTTGTGTGATAGCTTCATTGTTTGTTGAAATATGTGTCAACGTGTATTGCTGTACATTCTCTTTATTTTTGTAAAAAACAGTTATGATCAAGAAGTTTAAAAAGCCAATCAGGATTCTGGAACTGTTTTTTCTTTATAATATATCTAAATTTTCCTTCCTTTGTCAGCCTCTCATAAAGCCTGATTGGCCAGCATTAATTCTGGAATTGACACCCAACCCAGATTGTGGCGAATGCAGATGCCTGTTTGCAGCAGTGACTGAAGCTAAACACAATTATAAAAGCCAAATGGCTCAAAAAACAAAGTCTTTTGCAACACACTTGAATGTTAATGTGCTACAATGGTTTTACCATGACTTTAGCAAAGAAAAATCTGCAATTTGTTTTTGATGCGTTTCATGTATTGACATGAAACATTTAAGTAGGCATGTTTATCCTGACTTTTTAAGCTGAAATTGGACAAGAAATATGTATAATGTAGATAATTCATAAAAAGTTATTCATATGTGCCGATTTATTATCACCTGTGACTACACAGCTGTATATTTATATATTCTATGATATATATTCTAACACTAAAGGCATGAACATCATCGACTAAAAGACCTTGTTATATGGCCCAGGTCCACAGCAAGAATAGTGCTGCATATTGCTGTTTATCAACTGGGAAATGGATCACAATTTAAACAATGAGCGAAACCTGCAGCTGTACCAAAGACAGTATTTTGTATGATCCAGATAATCATGGATATCTACATGATTTGGGGGGGTATTTCTTTATACATTCTGTATGTACAGATACATTAAACCATGTTGCTTTCATCCAGCTGTGTGTATGTTGTTACAAATAGAAGATCAAGAATCTAACACAAATGAGTTTGAACAAAGTAAGGGTAAGTATTTACATAGTGCAGTATCCAGTCCTCAGAACTGCTCAAAGCACTTTACTCCCTGGCAACCTGTTCAATCGAACACCATCTGGACTTCTCTGGGAACAGCGCGAAGACTATTCGTACACAAATATCCTCCATTGTCTACAGCCAGGTACTCATTCATACACCTAAGTGAACCGGAGCAATGTAGAGTGAACGAACTTCTTGGTTCATCATGATAGTACAGGATTCAAACCCAGGTTCTCTCGGTCGAGAGTCCAAAGCTCTGTGTCACTGCGCTCCACACAAGTTCATTGAGAAAATAGTTCCTAATCGTCTTCTAAGGACCGATCATTACATAACGCTTGTCAAAACGTTGCTGGAGCTCTGGGGACAAACCAACCAAAAGTAGTTTCCTACTGGAGCTATTGCAATATTTTCTTAGGTTTAGCTCCACCAAAATGTGTCCTATAATTATTTTCTATTTCAAATCATTGCATGCAACTGTGTGATATTGTGAATTTCTGTGTGCGTGCATGCGTGCACACATGTTTGTGTGTGGTTAATGTATGTATCCATACATTTAGTCCATTTACTTTCACTCATTCGTCGCTAGTTCCGTCGCGTCGTCATCTTCTTTTTAAGAGTGTTCATAGACGTGTCGATAGTCGATTCGCTTCAAAATGCATCACAGAAGCTACGAGTTCTTGCCACAACGTTCCATCTGTCGCTGTGCCAAGCTGTTCCGTGGAGATGTAGTCACGGAGTCGACCGAAACGGATGTTCCAATACCCACAGTTCGACCACCAGCATCTGTCATCGATGACCACGCGTACGCTCTGTCTGATTCGCCGCTAAAATTGAAGCTCAAGCTGGATAAGGTAATTGGAACGCTGCATTCAGTGAAAACTCGCACGAAAACGCAACAACAGAAACGTAGAAGATTGCATAAGAAAGTGGTTTACTTGAGCAGCATCAATGATGAATTGAAGGCAAACAATCTTGTGTCGTCTTCTTGTGCAGAGGTCCTGGAGGCCAGTTTCAACGGAGTGCCAAATGAAATCATGGGGCGAATTCTTGCCGGAAGACGACCATGCAAGGGGAAGAACTACAGCGATGAGATAAAGCTTTTGCTGTAACGCTGGACTTCTATTCGTTCAATGCATAAAATTACGTTCGACGGACGTTTGACATGGCAGTGCCACACCCCAGACACATTCGGACGTGGTATGCTAAAATCAACGGGAACCCATGCTTCGCAGTGCGCTTTTGCCGCATTATCGGCGCAGGCAAAAGTTGACGCCGATAAGAATTGCCGTACAGTCGTTGCGCTCATGTTGGATGAGATGCAGGAAACACGCCCAGTTTGTCAACGGCGAATACCTTGACTACGTCGACATTGGCAACGGCAGCAGGATAACTCCGCTCCGTTGGCTAACGATGCGCTATCGCCGTCAATGCGTCGTGGAAGGTTCCACTTGGTTACTTCTTGGTCAACGGGATGTCTGGCCCTGAAAGAGCGCCTGCACGTTGTGCGCGAGTGCCTGCACAGATTGCATGCTGCTGGGGTGCACGTTGTGTCACTGACGTGTGACGGTCCATCATGCCAATTCAGCATGCTCAAAGACCTTGGAACTGACATCTCGTTAAAACACTAAACGTTCAACATGCCTTTCCCAAATCCAGCTGACCCATCCGTGAATATCAACGTTCTCCTCGATGCATGTCATATGTTCAAGCTTGTGAGAAACACTTTGGCTGACCGTGGCAGCATGTATGATGGCGACGGGGGTGCATTTCGTAGAGCTAAGTAGAAAGTTTGAATTTGCTGCAGGAAGATGTAGGCCTTTGGTTGGGAAACCGGCGCAAGCAGAAGATGAAGATGAATCAAGCACAGGATTTAAGTGCTAGTGTAGCAAACGGATTAAAATACTGCGACAATGTCCTTGGACTTCCAAAGTTTTCTTGTAGTGCCGCAACAGTGAAGTTTTTGCGGATCTTCGATGCCTTTATCGACGTGCTAAATTCACGCAATCCCTTCGGCACTGGCTCCAAAGCACCAATGCGAGCAACTAATAAAGTTCGCTGGCAGACAACACTAAACACCGCAGACACATACAGCACACAACTTAAAGACACAACTGCAACATTCATCACTGACGGAAAGCGACAGACTGGGTTTGTAGGATTTCGTGTCTGCATTCAGTGTGAAGGCCATCTCTGACACATTGGTGGCGTGTGACAAACAGCCCATGCGATACCTGACCACCTACAAGTTCAGCCAGGATCACCTTGAACTGTTTTTCCCTCGTCTGTTCGTGCACGAGGAGGCTCCAACAATAACCTGACTTTGCTTCAATTCAAGGCATCCTACAAACGACTCTTCATGCGACACAGCATCAAAACAACAGGCAACTGTATAATCCAAGACAACACACACATCGTAAGTGTAATGCCAGATACAACTTCAGTCACCGATATGCATATCATGCGAAAGTATGATCTAACTGACCGGCAGCCCGCATAAGCTAGCATGATTATGCCGATGTTCCAAACATCGATGTCACATCTGAGTTCAAGTCAGCTGTACTGCACTACATTACGGGATATGTTGTTCGCATGTTAAACAGGCAAATAACTTGTTCTGTGTGTGTAAGTTAGTGCATTACATGCTGCAACATACGAGACCCTCTACCCCTTTATGCGACAGAAGGATAGAGGGGGGGGGTAGTAAAACCATCAGAAGATGTAGTTCTAATCTGTCGGGAAACAGAGACATGCGTCATGTTCGTGTTAAAGGCAACGTGTGGAAAGCTTCCTCGTGACAAAGACCTTGAACATGTCATTTTATCAGCTGTCCTCGAGAACATATCCACCACTACAGTGTTCCAATCACTGTCCAGTCACATGTTAGATACGGCAGCAGATGAAAACCATGTCACTACTCTTGTCAAGGTAATATCGGGATGTTTCACTTTAATACGGCTGCACCATCTTGGCACCAGGCCGAGTGAACGAAGAAGCCGTTGGTGTAAGAGTACACAAGCAACTGACTAAACGCATTCTATTCAAGTACCAGTAATAGTGATAGTTGCCTGCTTCAGACGGGACACGGCGTATGCCACTATCTGACGTATAAATAAGTGTTTCTTCCACTTATCGATGCACATTTTAATATGTAAATGTTGACAGAATTATGTCGCCGTTATGTGTGGTATGTGTTACCTTCTGTTTGTCGTAAGACTGTTTGATTTAATGTTTTATCTTAAATAAAATGCCATAATTTGGCTGAGGATGGATACACCTACTATTGAATGTTTCAGTGTTTTTATTTCCGTGTATGCATAAGTAGAGCAATTTTTTGTTATTTTTATGTAAGTGATCAGTGACTTAGCACAATATGACAGCGTAAATGAATGGATGGTAGCTATATATATATATATATATTATTGTATTCAACACATTACAGTAGAGCATATCAACCGGTATATGTCACAAAAATAATAACCAGAAAGAAATTACACAAGTATAACTGTAACCATCTGCTTTCCACAACAGTCGATCGTTAATAAAAAATATTATAAATAACATAAATATGTATATTTTAAACAAAGATACCCATATATGTTCACTAGCAATTGAGTATAATAATGAAACAGTGCACGAGTTTATCCTTCATGCCGAGAGGTGATGCGGATCTTTCGGCACACCCAATATAGTCGGAAATCAACTTCTAATCGGCGCCTCTAGATCGGAAAAAATGCGTAGAAAACGATGCGCTATGTTAAAATGTCGATCGGATGTCCCACGTATCATTTTTATGCAAATCAGTGCCGCCATTACCGAAAAATCTATGTTTCACTATATATCATCCTTAGTGCAGATAACTGAACAAATACGTTGTGTAGACACATGTTTTGAGGGTCAAAGATCATAATAAAACTATTCTTGAAGTGACCACACGTTTCTATGGCATATTAATATGCACATTCGTGCCGCCATTACCGAAAAATCTATTTTTAGAAAATATATATGGCAGATAAGTTGAGAGAGGATTTTTTAGGGCAATAATTTCAAAAATGGTGTTATTTTTGCGATCACGGTCAAGGTCACGTGCTAGGGAGTCAATTCAAGATGTTTTGAATACAGACATTCCACTAAATTCATTTATTAACTAATTTATTGAAGTAGGTAATAACAGAACAAAAGACGTCTTCGAACATTGCAAGGGAAGTGTTCTCCACTATCAGATCCATCACTCATCATCGCTTTCAATGAAACCGTCAAAGTCAAACTCGTCCTCTTCTTCCTCCTCCTCCACGTTCTTTGAGGCTTTCGTCGAGGTGATCTCGATTGCACGACTGGGTCATGTTGAGAAGCGCAGCGTGGTCTGCGATCGGGATGTTCTCCACCTCGGCGAATCGCTCCATTAACAGCCTCTCCATTGCCTCACACACGGTTTTGATGCAAAAAAGGGATTTGGCGTATGCCTTTCCACTGAGAACACCTTTGTGGGATCCACTTGTCACCAGCTGCGTCTCAAACAGAATCTCTGCATATCCAGAACCACGCATTATGTGGCCTGTGAGCAGCCGGATATAATTCGTGGACGTGTGAAAGGGTCCGATCATGACCACATGACTGGCGAATTCATCTGGCCATCGCCAGATGATGGGTAGGGCTTCCAAATAGACTCCCAGATCGAATGTATTCAGGACCCACTTCTGACCCACCTCAGCCGTGGCTACCTCCGGGCGCTTCAGTAGCTCGCGAACAACTGTGGAGTCAGTGATCGGTTGATGGATGGGGGTGAAGTAATCCACTGTTGATTGTCTCGGCGGGGGAGTCCCGGTTGCAGAGGTGAAGCCCCCTAGTCCAGGCACAGGCGGTTTGCCGCTGCTTCCGATATACCTGCTGAAGAGCCAGACATAGTACTTTTGCATCTTAGTAGCATAGACGGCATCGTTCTCTGCAGGGGGTGTGAATTATGAGCCTTCGAGAAACTTTGGGCCAACGCGAGTGAAGTGCGAGGGTGGGATAGTTTCTAGTTTGTCGACTTTCAGGCTACGCTCTTGCGACTTACCGATGATAGGCAGCTCTCGAACCCAGGCCTGACCTCCTGCACCATGATGCCCCCAGCACTGTTGACAATGTTGCGCCGTGCACATTCGTTGTGGTTTAATTCAAGTTGTCCCAATCACAGTGGAATACGACGTTGCCCTCTCCCGTCACGATTTTGGGGCGTTACATAGGTTGAGACTTCGTCCTGGGCCTTGGCCAGGGCAGTTTCCAACTCTAAGCCAAAATCGTAGCCCTCAGAGTGGCCAAGCCTGTGCAATATCATGGTAAGCTTTTGTTTGTTCGCTTCGGAACAAGTGCCTGACAGTCAAACAGAGAAGCACGTGTTTTGGTAACTTCCATTTTCCCTCCGACACTGCACGGCACAGGTCTTGCCCGATGGAGAATACCAGACGCTTCATCTTTTCGCTCGTCTCCACGCCTTCCTTGCCGGCCATAACCGTGCTGAGGAACCGGACGAGGTCTGGAGGTAGCAGCTTTTCATGACTGAGCTCCATGTCGTCGGCTGTTGGCGGCCAGATCAGACATCATCATCATCCTTTTGGCGGCCACAATCAACTTGCTGATTATTCTGCCGCTCTTGGATAGCACATGAAGGATGCATGTATGCGAAGAGTGTTTGGCGACTGCAGGATCTGCGTTTCGGTCACTTTTTCCTTTGGGCATGATGGCTTAATGTCTACTTCTACCACCACAGTTGATCTGGTATGGGAAATAGAAGTCACCATTAATATTAAGACTAATAATAAAACATTAAAATAACACCATTTGTGAAATTATTGCCCTCAAAAAACCTCTGTCAACTTATTTGCAATACAGCTAAAAATAGAATTTTCAGTAATGCTGGCACTTTAGAATTTATATGTTAACATGTTGCAGTGATCTTTGATGGAATAACAGTACTTATACATATTTTCATTTCCATATATAATGTGTTTTTTCTAGAGAATCTGGCCAAAACAAAGTGATGTATCCTTGAGATAACAGCTGCTGATGTGTTTGTGTGTGAGTGTCAAGCATTCAGTACGCGACCTTTCCTGTGTAACCACCGAGGAAGTGAAGGTTTCAAAAAGAGCTGTGAGCGTACAGGGAGTGGCTAACCAAATAACTCAGATCGAAGACAGACGACCATTTTGACTTACTCAGTGAAGAGTCGTCAATCTTCGGATTTGGTTTCATCAGAATTAATCACGATATTCGGGAAACCGGAGTTGGTTGAAAATCATAATAAATTACACATTGTTCAGGACACCGGAGAGTATCAACGAATGTTCTCATTCGTCTTTGTTCACGTTATACTTGTTTGTCGAATCTATCGAGGCCAATAAGACAGTTGCATAAATAGGCCATGCTAGAGGCGACACACGAACTAGTTATTTTAAAATCGCTAGGGGACAATTACGTCGAATGTCGAGGGTTTTGTCGTGAACTTGCAGTTCCTTTGATTTCACTGAGGGGTGTAAAACGACCATGATCAGACATGGATAGCACATGAAGGATGCATGTATGCGGAGAGTGTTTGGGGGCTGCAGGATCTGCGCTCCGGTCACTTTTTCTTTTGGGCATGATGGCTTAATGTCTACTTCTATCACCACTGTTTATCTGAGATGGGAAATAGAAGTCACCATTAATATTAAGACTAATACAAAACATTAAAATAACACCATTTTGTGAAATAATTGCCCTAAATAAACTCAAAAACCCTCTCTCAACTTATCTGCAATATATATTTGGTTAAAAATCGATTTTTCGGTAAATGTTGCACGAATTTGCATACTAGTATACCACGGACACGTATGATCACTTCAAGAATAGTTTTATTATCATCTTTTACCCTCAAAATATGTGTCTAGACACCTTATTTGTTCAGTTATCTGCAATATTGGCTGATATATATATATATATAATGAAACATATATTTTTTGATTTTGTCGGTAATGGCTGCATTGATTTGCATAAAAATGATACGTGGGGCATCCGGACGACTTTTTAACATAGCTCATCGTTTTCTACGCATTTTGTCCGATCTAGAGACGCCGATTAGAAGTTGATTTCCGGGGGGTGGACGATACCCCCCTCTTCCGACCAGACTACAGCAGCTTCTCTGATTACGCTAGACAGCTAGTCCAGTTATACGCTGAGTCAGTGCGACATATCGCGAACCCTATCGTATAAATGGTGGTTCTCCAGACTCTCGCCAGCTTTGCCGTTAGATGGCATCACTGATCTCTTCTGCGCTCTGTTTAGAACTGCGCTTTCCGCCCATGAGAAACGTTGTTAGTGGAGTGCATATCTGTCAAGTCCTGTGAAACAAAACAGTAGTCATTGCAGACAAAGCCATACATTATCAGTAAAAATCTTTATCTTTACACGTAAATGCCCATTGACGCACGTTATAAAAACAAGTTTGTAAGTATAGGTGCCCTATGCGACACATGGCGCCCACGGGATCTGTAAGTTCGCGCCTGCGCATAACATGAAAATGCGTTGGTAAGTGCTCGTTCCGGGGCACTGCACGAATTGTACAGGAATTCTACCAGGCCCGGAAAAGAGCGCGAACCATAAGGGAGTTTGATGTGTGTCGGTCGGCGAATTTACCGACGAAAATTTAACGAACGCGATAAATTCGTTAACAAAAATGTATCTCAAAACACAAGCGTAAAACCGTATGGTTTTCCTACTACGCCCATAGTTTTCATGTTATCAATAAAACCATAGTGACTACGGCTAAACCGTAGTACTTGACAGGTACGGGAGTAACTTACGGGAATGATCGTGACACGCTGGACCTAAGCACCAAATTTAGCAGAGTTGTACCCTAGGACCACACGACATCACGGTGGACATTTCTGGAATGTAGGTACGTTTCGAGGAATAAGTATGGGTAATGTACGTATCTATATCCATCACGTTTCGAGGAAGAAGTATGGCCAGTGTACGTGTATATATATTCGTCACGTTTCGAGGAAGAAGTATGTTCAATATGTATATCTTTCATGTTTCAATGAAGAAGTTACGGCCAGAATGTCGACCTGGCTCTCATGTTTCAATGAAGAAATATTGTGAATATGTTTACCTCTCGAACGTGTCTCGCCAATTGAAAGTCAATTTGGACGGTTTGCCTGTGGCTTTAACTTGAATGTGTACGTCATAGGCCTAATAGCAACATTTCAAGTATGAATCACGTATAAAGGTGGACACGATATGATTGAAGAATAGCTATTTAAATGCTTATAACTGTATTAGATGGATTCAACTATAGTCATTATGTGCGACAACACACCTATGAATGTAAGTGTTTACATGCCATGTCCTCCGTAACAAACTAGGATTTATAGACATACCCTCGGGAAAACAAGACGTGTTTTCTATGGACACACGGATGTTTGGTTGAAACAAGTGCAATTGTTACTTGAAGAAGACGAAGAAACTTGAAATGACTAAAGAACATTGGTCAACTAATTAATACAGGTGCACCTTTCTTCCACGTGGATGGTGTTCAAATCCTACTTTTCAGACGTGGGTGAACCGGAAGCTATCAGGCTTGTTGGGATGGGATATGTGTTTACTGTAACATGCTCTCAAATTTTTGGGTAAATATAGATTACATTTATTCTGTTATTATTATTATATTGTATTATAGAGTTATATTTTATTTATATTAGTGTTTTATTATGCTACGACGTCACCCGTAATATCATCGGACCAATATGAGAAAACATTATTTCCGGTATTTAACAGATTTAGTGATTTAGTCTGGCGGCGAATATACAGGGTCGCAAACATAGGCATCATAAACCCATCGATCAGCCCTTCGGACCGCCCGGCATCACACCCGTGATCAAACACGCTGACCGGGGCATTTTGAAAGGGATCTCTTTTAGATGTGGCGGTGAGCAGTCGAGCCCCGCGGTGGGCTGTACGTTGAGAGTGACGGAAGTGACGTAAACTTTTGTCGCGTAGCGCCGTTTCCTCCCACTTGTACTGTGCAAAGGAAATCTATCTGTATTAACCTGGAATCCGAATGCATAATGCAGCGGGTAGCAAAGGAAAACATTCATGGCACCTGGAACGACCTATGCTTCTTAGCCTACTATATATCGACGTTGTATTTGTAAGTAGAGCACATAACAGTGTACAACAAATAAGGCTATATTAAACTTTTAAAGGCTATACTATAGTATAGGGCGTACTATAGTCTATACCATAGCGACACGTTATTTTACGCGCACGAGCATACATGCGTTCATGCGTAATAAACTGGTGCAATGCCAAGGCAAAGGCTCTAGTAAGGGTCTAAACCTATACAAACAGAAACAATTTCGATAAGCCATCCATAACTTTAACCTTTTAACCGACCGTTTTATTTGGAAAAGGCTTCTAAACGGGATGCTTTCCGGGTCTGTGGTAAAAGTCACTCAGGTAGGGCCTAAACTTAAAGAACTTCTGACCTGTTTAATATCGGACTAGTAGCAGGTGCGACGCTCACTGAGAACTGCCAGATGTTGCCGGCAATCTTGTTGAATTTGTTTGCGACGTCAAACTCAAGGCATGCATGGACCACATAAGACAAGGCTTAGTCGTTAAGAAGGCATTATTGCATCGAACTTACAGCTCCATTTCCCGAATTTATTCGGATGATCTTTCGTGTTTTTCTGCTTTGACTTCATGGCCTCGTTGGTGCCGACAGGGGAACACACATGTTCGTGTTGCTGCGTCTCATCATGGCTCAAATCGATGCGGCTGCTACCTTTGGGCTATGATTTACCTGCTTAGACCTAGCGGCTCCAGCATCTATAGACGCACGAGGCAGTCAAAGTATTCCACCCAGATATGTTATTCGCTAACACTCTGACATCGATCCAGCTTTTGTTGACCAGCTGTAAGTCGTGGTCGACAGTCTGGCGCAAGTTCATTCTCGGTCGTCCTCTGACCAGCTGGTGTCCACCACAGTGCATGTTGGGCAGGTCTACTAAGTACGAGCCTCGTAATATGGCCGAGTCAGCGCATATGTCTTTTGAAAATAGCTGGGGATACTAGAGGTTGTCCTTATCGTATTCAGCCCTCTTTGTTCGTCAAATGGTCGCTCCAGTGAATGCCAAAGACCTTACGCAGGCATTTCGTGTTGAACGCGTCTATATGAATTGTTTTCTTGGCTTGTTCTAGTAGGGTTGGTAGACCGATTGAATTATAAAAGCTGTGTTTAGATCTCAGAGTATGAGTTCTCCTTAAATTAATGTTATTGTCATTGGGGTCCCACCTCAGCTTTTGGCCAAGAAGCGTCATCAACGCATCTTTCTCCGGTGTACTTGGCAATAAACCTGTACTATCATTGTCGCATTCATTTTGCTTCTCGTCTCCTCTCTTCGCAAATTACTGGTCTATGTTACTGTTCGAAGATAGCATTAGTATGTATTTACCACGAACACAGAGTACATGCATGGCCGTAGCTAGCGGGGGGGGGGGGGGGCAACTGCCTCTCCCAGAAAAATACAAAAAGAGCCTTTTTTGTTTATCCTATGTTATTGGTGTAACTGCTGTTTGTTGGGATTCCACGCCCATTGGTTAAAAGCCTTATGTCCAGAAACTGATCCGCGCTATATCTCCCGAAATCCTGGATCCGTGCCTGAAAACGATCGTGGCGAGGCTTGAGGCGTGGATAATGGAGAAACTGAAAGGTGCATGCATCAAGCATCAGTACTGCCATTGAGTGACACCCCGTTTTTAAGTGCTCTTTTCCCGATAATAAAAGGGTACCGTTTCTTAAAAGGGCAATTTCGTCCTGTTATATCCGCGTACGGCCGTCTTCTAGAAGTGGAGTTATTCCTCGACTGCCGGGTTTCCACAATAACCCTGAAGAAGAAGAAGTTTCAGCATTCATATTTTCTATAACCTGGACTGTTGGATATTTATATTTTCTATAACCTGGACTGTTTCTTCTTGTTTTGTTTGATATTTGGAGTGTGGGTATATTATAAATGTGTAGAACTTTGCGTGTCATAAGTCATACCATCGCGTCCAATGGCAATGTTTAATTCCGTGACACATTTGTATTGTGTCGTTTTTTCTTCCGTCTGACTCCTTCCGTAAATGTCTATGTTGAACTGGCAGCTACCGTTATACGTATAGACGTTGTATTTGACGTTGATAATAATCCGTGTGATTCTGCATAATGTCAAGAATGTTCGTGTGTACGTACTTGCATGCGTAAACGTGCAATGGCGATCAGCCAACCCTTCACGATTTTGGCAGCTCCCGTTTTTCGCCAGAAACAAATGTTTGTCACCTTGTAAAGGATCATTTTGAACTTTACCCCTTTGACATTGAAATGTCTTTTCGTGAAGACATGCGTTTCATATAATAGTCGATTAGTATATCAAGTGAGTACGACAAGTTGATTTGTTGAAGTCCAATAAACAAAGGTTAAAGAGTCGCGTTTCGAATAATAATTTATAATCGAGAGTAAAAAAAGAAACGTGCAAGGGCACACGGGGGTACATGGATTTACTTAAACTACTTCTACTAATAGTTGCATTGGTTTAATAAAAAAAGTGCTTATTTTTGTTTAAAAGGTCGTAAGAAATGACATTGTTCATTATAACTGGTAATTTGCTCAAGTCCGTTGCCATATGGACATTTTAACCGTCACATGGGGTAGTCTAAGGGGTACAAACCTCGAATCCAATTGCACCCTTCCCCGGAGGCTTACAAAACACTGGCGGCCGAAAGAAATTCATATTGGGTTGGCTGAGCCGGAGCGGACTCTCGATAAGTTATATATGTACATGTTTTTAATTGTGTTTTGTCATGTGTGGCATTTAAAAAAACTAGTTTATGATGCGACTTCAGCCTATAGAACCCAATGCTATTTACATAATCCGCTGCATTACCATCCACTTTAAAAATGCGCACCAAATAAATGGGTTATTTGAAGTACGTGACGTGTAAGTGTTTTGACAATTGTGACTACCGCCAATATCTTAAACGTCCAGGTATATCTTGTTGGCAATCGTCTAATGACGCATAGCTCATAAGGATGCGTATGTGATGATGGTTCTAGATTTATGACGACCGGGTGAGACACTGTAGTATTGCCCCACAGCTGCCATGTTACAAGTAGGTGCACTATCGGGTGGTTTTTCTGTGTTTAGATAGATGTACTCGACTCTAATGTAAATTACGTTTTGATGTGTTCTGCGTTTATACATCGCTTGGTTTATAAACGAAGTATTGAGTTTTGGTAATTACTTCACTGGATCTAACGTCGGTGAGGTATTTCCTGAACTGCGTGTAACTACAAATATTGTGTATTAAGATTTTAATTTGTTTAAAAAAATACTAATGATCTATTCGAAATAGGTACCGTTATTTATTCACACATGTTCGGAATGATGTTCCCAACATGAGTGTAGGTGTAGGATATATTAAGGTAACGTCTGCGCCAAAAAGGTGAAAAACAGAGTTAAGTACTTAGCACGAATCACGTGCTCGAATAATAGAGGCAGATGAAAGAATACACTAAATAATAAAAACATAATCTGCAGTAGGTCTAATGCGTCACGTTCTGGAAAGGACTGGTTTTCTGTTTACGTGGATATCCCAACATAGTAAAAGTAATTCGGACCCAGGAAACCGGACAGATATGATTAGAAAATGAGACAACTTTGATACAAGACGCTTCAATGATTAGATATGAAGGAGTTCAGATGTAAAATGTTGGGATGTAAAATGTTGGGAAATCGATTGTTCCACTCAATACTTCGTTTTTCAACCATTACTAAAAGTTGTCATTAATTAAAATTATACAATGAAGGAAAGACGGTTTTGTCAAAACTCGGTTGCATACTAAGAAGACATGTTTCTATTCGTTGAATACCATATCCTATATCAGGTCCGTAGACGGGGGAATAGGTGCGAGAGAACCCCGCTAAGGTAAAGGCGTTCCGCTTGAGCAGACCTTAGATGTGTGTGGGTGGGGTGTAGCCGTGTGTATTTTGAGCCCCGGGAGGGTTGCAATTAGACCAGAGGTTTTGGGGGAGCCTCAAGGGGACGTGCGACTGGAATTGAAAAATACGGGCCTGTGTGTATTTTCCAAATTGGTGCATCAGAATGTGCATTCAAATGCAACCGTGCATTTGCATTTGTACCCTAAATAGTTTCACTTGTATTTAAATGCGACTCCTACACGTATGTGTTTTTAAATGTCAAATCAAATGCATATATAATGCAGACAAACTTGCTTGAATAATTAGTATGGCTAGATCCTGCACCTGATATACAAGTTTACATTATTGCTTAATAAGCATCACATAATATATTAGAAACATTTTTTGAATATTAACATGAATAAAATCTATATTTACAAATTTAATATAAAAACACAACTTTGCAAATTGATTCAAATGTATTTACAATGTATATCCAAAACATTGCCGTTTAAACATTTGCATTTTGTGACACCTAAAAATGGCATCTACTTTGGAATAAATTGTTACATTTGCATTTGCGTTCGTATGCTTTGAGAATTTGCAATTGTTAACAAGTCTGACCCCTAGTTCTCAAGTGAGAATAGAATAGACGAATTTTATTACTCAGCCACAAAATTAAGGTTCATCAAGCATTTAAAATGCAAAGGAATCTATCGGACATTCCGTCATGCATTATGTTGAAATTCTGGCAAAAAAATTGTTTTCTTTGCAATGAAAACATAGGGCAATTTGTTTGAGTGAGAA
The DNA here is from genome assembly GCA_963995525.1 of Escarpia spicata. Lineage (NCBI taxonomy): Eukaryota > Metazoa > Annelida > Polychaeta > Sabellida > Siboglinidae > Escarpia > Escarpia spicata. The sequence continues at coordinate 22,179,939 of OZ023213.1, forward strand.
CGGTATGCGGGAAATATATTTATTTGGCAGATGTAATGCTGCCTTAGTAATGCAATGCACATAATTTATATCAACATTGTTGATCAAAATTGTACGGTGTCACTCGTATAATGTTGATCAATTGTGGTGTCAGTTTCTGGATCCGTCAATTAATGTCTTTGTCCTGATCTCTGCAGATATCCGGAATGCGGCGTCTGATTCTGGTCGTCCTGATATGTTGCTGTCTGATGGTGATCCACGCAGGACACATAAACAAACGTCATCCCGCGGGCTTCAAAGACGGCAAAAAATACCCAATGGCCGGCAACAAAATCACTATGACCGAGGCGCAGGAGTGCAGGGTGTACTGCATAAGGAAATACTTCAATTGTTATGAGAAAAACCGCTGCCACTTGAAAAAGAATGAATACCGCATTGAATACTGCAAACGGCAACACAGGGAGTGTATGGTGTATTGTAAGGAAATGATACACAGGATGGAAATTGGCGACTTTCCTCCAATCAACAGTTTTATTGTAGATGATAGGAAGTAATTAATACATTTAAAAATGGGTCCGTGCTATAGCGTAATATGTACCATAGCCCAAATATGTCTCACCACTGGATACATGGAAGACACGGCGTGAGATTCTTCTGATTCGGATTTGGAAAGATGTGTCGCAAATGTGAGGACTTGTAGGACTGTTGCCGCATACAGCGATGAACCATTGACAATAGACGTCACCCAGGAACGTTTATGACATGTACGATGATGACGACGATATAAAAAGGAACATTTTGAGACCGTCGTTGTCGCCGGTGACAAACGACAATTTCAGATTCACGGACCGAACATCGAGTTTTATTGGAAACGGACAACTACACACGCACGTGCGCACGTACGCACACACTCACATACATACTTATATGCACATACACATACAGACAAGAACAAACACGCCCGACAAACACTGACACACACTGATACACACACACGCACACACACACATACACTCATATACACGCACGCACACACGCTCGAGCGCACGCACGCACAAAGGTAAACGGTTTTTTTATATAGCGCAGTAGCCAGTCCTTTGAACTGTTCAAAGCGCTTTACACTTTACTCCCTGGCAGACCTGTACAACCGAACACCATTTCGACTTCTATGGGAAACATTCAGCCACGCTGCAATTAATGCGCGAAGTCTATTCGTACACAACTATCCACCACTGTCTATAGCCAAGTACTCATTTATACAGCTGAATGAACTGGAGCAACGTAGAGTGAACGAACTTGCCGAAGGTTCGACACGACACAAGATTCGAACCCGCCAGTTCTCTCGAATGAGAGTCCGATGCTCTAGTTACTGCGCCACGGCGCTGCACACACATGCACACATACACGTACACACGCACGCACGCGCACACTCATACATCTTTTCGGACTTCTGAAGTAAAGGCTGATTACAGAATACTCCACCCCGTATATTTAATGAGAACGTAATTTTTAGGTTTTGTATACAAATAACTTGAACTAAGAAACTGTTGTGCATCGGCATAGTCTTTGAGAGTGCCAAGTAAACATAATTATTCGACTTGTTCAGAATCATCTCGACGACGTAAACAAACGACGCCAGTTTATAATCGAGAGACGTCGAACGTGAAGTGTCTGCTCTGGCATGAGGCAAACAAACACAGTCAACCATCTATCTCGACATTAAAGTTAAACGATTATTACAAGCGGCAATCAAGATTAACAGCAAGCATGACACAGTTTTACTTGTCTGAAGTATGCATGTTAGTCTCTGGTAAATGCTTACACATACTATCAGTTCCCGTGCACGCTTTAGTAAAAACAATCTACGTTTTAGTAACTAACTATAATCGAGGAACGTGCATGTGTGTATGTATGCGGGTACATTAAAGTTTTCCTCTTAATGGCTTAAACGTCGAGCGTCAGACGTTCAGGGATTAATCGTCGTATTAGTGTAGGCCACTATGTTGTAAAAGAAGCATTCGTGCAGAAAAAACTTTTTCTTGATTTTGCATATTTGGGTAATAAAGGTCTTACAAAATTGGTGTGGCAATTTTTCTAAGCAGGATAAGTTTACTAAATTCAAGATGGGCGCCCACCATGTAAATTGCGACAATTTTCCATTAAAATTTGATTTTAAATAATTCCTTACATGTTTATAATGGTGTCTGGAGCGCTTACCTTTGATAATACCCAGTTATATTAGCATGTGTGTCTCTTAGATACATGTGAGTTCTAGTGGAGGTCGGCCATCTTGAATTTCAAAATGGCGGTCACCAAAATGTGAATTAGGGGAATTACTTACTGCCGACTGTGCTGTCATGTTCTATATATGTTTTGCTTTTACTGATAATACTGTGTGTATGCTAACTATTTTATCATCGTTAAATACATTTTGAAAAACAGACTTATCAGTCAATGGTCTTTATATTAAATACATTATATAGGTTGGACAGATTGTCGTGGTAGCAACATTGATGTTTCTTGAAACAACTAAGCCTAATTTAATTATATACAAATTCTGACATCGTAAGTACTTGTGTGCACTGTATAACAATATTAGTATCATAAATTTTAGTCCACGGCACAGGATCGGTCAAAACTACCAAAAGGAAAAACGTTTCGACAATGCATGCATTTGGTTTAGCTATACCAGCTGTTTATATTGTTTCACTGTGAATCTGTGTGTATTCTTCCTCATTGTTCGTTGTTGTAACGGGTAGAGACACATACAACATTGTTGAACAGCTCTTTCTCTCATTCCATTCTATTGTTTTCAATCAGCAGAAGTCGTGATCTTCCCATTTTCTCGTATCCTTGATTTATTTCACCTCTACTTCCTTCGCTAGTTTACCTGCATCCACTCTTAACAAGTGGCCTGTTCACCTCTTCCCATTAGGTTGTAGGGCACGCCAATCTCTTTCTTCAGATCATTCATCCTGCTTCTGTCCACCCTGTTTGTTCTTGTAATTCTTCAAACCCAGTTGTTCTCGCAAATTTGCAGGTTCTGTTGTTCTGTCAGCGCCACTGTCTCCAGACCATACTGACATGTTAACATGCTCTTGTTTGTTATTTGCTATTATGGCCAGATCGTCTGGATATACCGTCTACCGGAGAATATCCTTCGTGCTGATCTTTCTGCCGAGTAGTTCTATCACCATGACAAACAATAAATGGCTAAGGGCACTTCGTTACGTCAACTCGATATCAAGTGGAAACAATTCAGACATCCCATAACCTACCACAACTTTTCCTTTTGTTTTCTCATACATTGCATCCGCCATCATGGCTTATGACTGTGTCTTAGACCGTTTACATATCCTCAAATCCACATATCCCACAGCCTTAATTGCATATCCAAAATCCTTTTACGACCTCATACTTATCATGGTAACCCCAGGTCGTTGTTATTTCCTCCAAGGTTTAGTAGTTTCTTGAAGTAGCTGTCCCACACCTTCGACACTCTTTCTTGTTTTGTCACTAACTTACCATTTCTAACCTTGACCACCGCTCCTTACTATTCTTATCCTTGACTCAGACCAGTTTGTATTATAATGGTCTTTCTACCATCCTCGTCTTGTTTGCTGTACACGTCACGTACGTGTTCATATTCCTCTTCGCCTTATCAGCAGCTGTCTTTGCTGTTTTTTTCTTCTACCAATATTTGGGCATCAGCCTTGCATCCGGTAGATCTACTCTCTCTGCCGTCTTCTTTATTGCCTTCAATATTTCCATGTTTTCGCACACTGCCTCTGCAACTTCATTTGTCAAGAAGCATTGGTAACTACTCCTTGACACTTTGTTCTTTCCCTGTGCTCTTCCACCTAGCTCCGCTGTAGCTCACACAAATGCTTCGTTGTATTTTTCGATACTTCCTCAAACCACCAACTTCGTTATTGACCTCTTCATATTTAACTTCATCCGCTCCTTGTATTCAACAGCGATATTGTATGTATGACTCCATCACTTAATACAACTGCTGTCCAAGGTCTAGATTTGTTTCTTCTTCTGCGTACGCACACTGAACACCTCTGGGTTGTGCTGTGTCGTGATGTGCTCTTCACCAACCAAAGCTTTACAATAATATTTTCATTCCCCCAAGATTCTCTCTTGTGTTATCCACTCCTGTATGTGATCTCATGATTCCCTCATTTCTGGAAGAAAGTGATAGTCACTGCTAAACCATTTCTCCCCACCTTCTCCATCAGAGCTCTATTCCTGACTCCACATTTGTATCTGCATCACTCTCTTCTTCACCTGGTCCCAACTCCAACATATGCATTGAAATCTGCCGCAATATACAACATCACTTCCAGGGCAAAAGTTATTCAACGATCCTCTCCAAAGCATCCGTGAATTATTGTTTCTCTGCATCCATGCTTTCCGTATGTGGCCCATATACAGACATAACAAACATCTGTTTTCTATTCATTCGCTATGTCATCAGTATACGCCCCTTCCACCTAGCAACTCTGACCACCGTCTTACGTACTGTGTCTGTTCTGATATAATCACGCCAACTGCATTGCCTCTTCCATCTCCTAATGCGTATAGTAGCTCAACCATCATCCTTGTTCTGTCTCCCTTCCGCTTGGTCTCCTGGATGCATAAAACCTCCAGTCGTCTTTAAGTATATGTCGCTATTTAAATAGGGTAGCCTCATATTAAAGAAATCCCCCAGCTACGTAAAGTTGCATTCTGAATAACACTACGATTTACGACTGCTTTCAAGAAGATATATGCGCAACATGAACAATATTTATTTATTTAATCGTACTTGCTACCACGCTGGCATTTGATATGTTATTTGACAAATAATTTTTGTGCTTTTGCAAAGGTGTCGATCTCTAGGTTCGGCCAGCTGAATAACAAACGTATGATGATATATTTGTTTGTCTTTTGTTTTATCTTAAAATTGTATTATTATATGAACAAAGTCCGTTATAAATTATGTGGAGTTAATGGTGTTTAGGACAAGTTGATTCACATTAAATTTGTAGTTATAAGATAGACGATCTCAGTGACACTCAGAATGCAAACTAAAAGCCAACTACTCCGTAATGAGTGGTGATATCCATGCTGCCGGCCATCTTGGATTTGCAACCCTATAAGTATTTATAAGCATTTTCAAACTAATTAATACTTTCAGGATACAAAGAAGCACTGGTAAAAGAATATTGCATACTGAACACAGTAATATAGTGAACGGTACGTAATTAATTTTACAACCGCCATCTTTAAATTCAAGATGGCGGACCTCCACCAGCGCTCACATGTATCTAAGGTACACATATAAAAGGGTGTTATTAATGCTAAAGGCCCATACTCCAATATAAACATGTAAGGGATTATTTAAAACAAACTTATAATGCAAAATTTCTGCAATTTGCATGGTGGGCGGCTATCTTGGATTTGGTAAACTTATCCTACTTAGAAAAATTGTCACCCTAATTTTTTAGACCTCTTTAACATAAAGATTCATAATCAAGTGAATTATTGCTTTTAAAAAACGTTCTGAACGAACTTACACAAGAGCCTACTCTATATATTTTTTTAAAGAATACTCCCTCCAAACAGACGCAGGGCAGCTGTCAGCTCTGTTGTGCGCTGGACAGGGCAGTACGCGCCCGTTTTTGCCCCCCCCCCATGACAAATCCTGGATACGATTATACATGTAAAGTTAATATAATATTATGTGGGGTCGGAATAGCACCATTGATTTAGAATCCCTGTAAAAAGAACCCCTCCTCCCGCCTCCCGATCGAAATGTACGCCCTGTTTACCGAAGAATGATTATTTCACAAGATGCAGAACGATTGCATAATGTGAGAATAGAATCATTCGTTGGCGAACGGGCGTAGGTTTTGATCGGGATACGGTTTTTCCTTTTTGAAGCCCTTTTTACGACGCTACCCTAAAAAGTAAAGGTAAAGGTTTTTTTTATGCAGCGGAGTATTCTGTAAGTTTTCATACAACGCAGTATCCATTCCTTAGGACTGCTCAAAACGCTTTACACTTCAGTGCCTTGGCAGACCTGTTTAATCGAACACTATCTAGACTTCCTGGAAAGCATTCATAATGCGTGAAAACTATTCATACACAAATACCCACCATTGTCTATAACCAAGTACTCACCCATACAGCTGAGTGAACTGAATCATCGTTGAGTGAATTAACTTGCCCAGGGTTCAACACGGAAGCACAGGATTTGAATCCGAGTACTCTCGATTGAGAGTCGGATGATCTAGACACTGCGCCTCCGCGCTCCAATGCGAACCCCCCCCCGAACTCCGATTTGGGGTTGTTGTACTTGACAATAAACCGAAGTAGGTAGCACGTGTACATAGTCGCGTAGGACAGGAAAACCAGACGCGTTAAGCCGGCGTTTGCCTTGTTGTGTAGTTGTGGTTTAGAAGTTGTTTGATGGATTGGAAGAGAACTGATGTAACGGCATGTTTCCGAACAAATATGATATCTTGATGGCGCGTCACTTAAGCAGCGTGGGCAAAACTTGTCATTATTTGAATACGATGTCCGAGCTCCGTACAACCTGGATAAGGTGAAATGGGTTGATGAGGCGTGCAAGTTGAATTATGTACATAAGCGCCGGAACCGGGAGGGGCTTGAGAGGGGCTGAGTCCCCCACTATTTTTGGTGGGGGCTGGAGATAGTATTAGCCCTCCATATTTAGGGACGAGGTGCATTACAATTTGATGTTTTGGTGAGTCTGAAGGTGTTTTAACGAATCTCAGAGAGGATGCAAATCGAGGGGTTTTGGAGAGCCTCAAAGTGTGTTTTGGCGAGCGAAAAAGTGTGCATATGGAGTTTTTTTGTAAAGCCTGAAGGTGTTTTGGGCGAGCCTCAATTGTGGTACAAAATGAGGTTTTTGGAGAGCCTGAAGATGAGTTTTGGCGAGCTTCAAATGGGGTGCAAATCGCGGTTTTTAGAAAGACTGGAGGTGGTATTTTGGCGAGCCTTGAAGGGTGGGTGCGGATCGAGGCTTTTGAGAACTCTGGTCAATTTGAGGAAAAAACCCCATAAAAGTAGGCCTAATATGTTATAGCAATGCTTGCGTTTCCACAGTCTTACATTCATATAGTGCTTTAATTATAACGTAAAGTGTAAATATACGTTTAAGAACAAGCGTGTTTTGTAATTGATAGGCGAGGTTTTTTTTAACGTAATCGTGGTTTTTGTAACTTAGGCAGGGGAGTGTTTTGAAATTCAAATTAATTTCAAGACACTACCGTAGTGTTTTTCAACGGTGAGTGTTTTGCAATTGCTACACCAAAGGTGAGCCGAAAGAAGAACCCGGCAACGAATCGGGCGAAGAAGCTGATGCACACACGTGGACTACACGCCGAGGGCGACGTGTCCAACTACCCACACGACTGGACTGGTGCAGTGAAGATAGTGCAAGACACATTGACGTTGTAGCATAAAATACTGCAGTTGTAAAATAATGCAGTTCCGGCCCTTAATGTCTGGAAATGAAAGTCCGCTGTGTAAGAAAATATTCTCCTCCGAAACATCAATTATTTTAGCACCGAATACGTGTTTTGGCAGTTTGTAGAGAATCTGTGCTGAATACAACTTACAATACCTTAATTGCCTAGCATAAATATTTCCACATATATCCTTCTTCCAAATGTTTCAGATGAGCAATGTTTTCATAATGTTATACCCATCCCATCGCTAATATTCATAATAACGCTTGAAGATCTCGGTTAGATTCATATTTTGGCAGTATTTTCTTTAAATGACCTACATTATTAGCAACATCCACCGGGTAGGTACTCCCCTGGGTTGAAGCATAGGTTTGGGACATTGGGTCAATAGGATAAATTTAGTTTGGGCAATTTAAATAATCCAATACGAACATTTGTACGGCTTTGTTCTAAACTAGCTGTTAACAGCCAACTTCTGCACACTGAAATAAACTAATACTTAATTCATACGTAATATATTGACGATTCATTTATCGGAGGGCACATTCCCAAATACATACAACAATACAGTGCCTATATTTGAAGTTTCGTAAAATGATGAATATCTAATTTATTATTCAATTATTGTGATATGTACAGTTATCATTATTGTACTGATACGAGCATGAAGCACACGCACACTCACACATTCACACGCGCACGCACGCCAGCACGCACGAGTGTTTACCCACGAAAACTCAGTGAGATCGATTTCACAACGGGCACTGCTGATGACAATGTCCCTACCTTGTGTCTTAGACACTAATTCTGATTTAATCAAAACAATTCTGCCAAAATACAATAGAATCTCCTGGATCCACCCGTGAATGAATGTGTTACACGGAAGAACGACTTAGTTGCCACGTTAAATAGGTATATTTGGTTGCGTTCGCGGACTCGGGGACAGCGGTCGTCACGAACTGTCGCGCTTACATTTATCCGGGCGTTAAATTTGATCCAGGTGATGTTTATGTGCCTATGTAAGGCATAATATATGGCACCAGTAGATCACGTAGTGATAAATAATATCCAGTAGTTAAACATGTTTCGTTTGTTGTCGTAATACGAGCGTTATAATTAGAGTACATAATTATAATTTGCTGTTTCAAATTTGTGACCAAGTATAAGAGGAATTCACGTGACGTGTGCATGGAGAAGAAACCGTTTTACGACAAAAATTGTCTATGTCTGTGGGAAGCAAACATTTTATAATTTATGTATAATATATAGACATAGATATAAATATATATATACATTTATAAACATACAGAACGCCCGGATAAATGAAATCGCGACAGTTGTAGCTGTATTCCCCTAGATACGCGCACGCGCTGAAACCTCACCCGGATATTATTTAACGCCCGGATAAATGTAAGCGCGACAACGGCTTTTTATACGATGTCACAGGAAGCTCAACGATAGTACGTGCGCCCAGTCAAGTCCCCGCGTGTGACACGACCGAGGTGACGCCAACCTTCTTGGCAGCCTGTGCACTCTAAATTTATGTCCACTGTTTGAATGTTTGCCAAACATAGAACTCCCACGTCGAACGTGGTTCTTGTGCAGATATCAGCTCACGTTGAACGTGATAAGAATCAGCTAACGTTGAACTTGATTCTTGTGCAAATATCAGCTTACGTTGAACGTGATTCCTGTGCAGATATCAGCTCATGTTGAACGTGATATCAGCTGTGTGAGAGAGAGAGAGAGAGAGAGAGAGAGAGAGAGAGAGTGTGTGTGTGTGTGTGTGTGTGTGTGTGTGTGTGTGTGTGTGTGTGTGTGTGTGTGTGTGTGTGTGTGTGTGTGTGTGTGTGTGTGTGTGTGTGTGTGTGTGTGTGTGTGTGTGTGTGTGTGTGTGTGCGCGCGTGCATGCCTGATTGCCTGTATGTATGTTTTCCTTCGTGCATGTTTGCGTGTGAGAAAAACAAAAACATTTTGAAACGCGTAAGCGTACACATAGCTATACTATCGATAGATCAATCAATCCGGTATGACGTAATTACATACTTGCGGCACCCGTAATTAAACGTGCCATTTCTTTGTTTTACTTCAATATTAATTATTTCCTGAATTACGTAAGTCCATATTTCTTTGCATATTAATACATGACTTAGGTTCAGTTACACAGAATATGTTTGGTGTATTTGTAATTCCTTACGACGTCGTGTATCCGAAAAATCCATGCAGCAAATAAACAGCAGCTTTCTATTATCACAGGTTTTTACCTAACAACTTGTTAAACTGTTACTGTATCATGTTCATAAAACACCTTTAATTAGCTGCCTATATTTTGATAATTTCATTGATGTTCAGATTTTTTGGCCACGCATGAACACAGAAGAATGACTCTAGTTTCCATGTCGATTTCCCGTCCCTGTATTTAGATCAGCTGGTAGCGTTGGGTATGTCTCGTACGAAAGGGAGCAAACAGGGTCTTTGACCTACTTATGAACAACTGTCATTTTCCGCGTCTGTATCGAATCACGCACGCATATGATGCTAAATGCTAACTAGCTCCGTGTATTACAAACATTTGGTTCCAAGTAAACATACACAAACATACACTGACGGCCATTTTCAACCACAGAAGGAAGAAGAGTTTTGGTTTAAGAATATTGGATTAATTAGTCGGTATATTTGTTTCGCCGTGATGTAAAGAAAATAGTTGTAATTTTAGCACGAAACAACTATCAAATAGTTGTAATTTAGGCACGAAGTAGCTATCAAATATATACCCCTTACGAATGATTTGCACATAAACCAAAGTATTGTTTATAATAGCTAGGCCAGTAATGATCACAAGAGGAATAATTAACTGAGTTTACACGTTTGACTTAGAATGGGGTCAGTAGGAAGGGTACGTTAGAATGCTAAAGTGTGATGTTTTAACCTAATTTTATTCACGTTACATAATATTTCCTCAGGGTGTACACATAACCTTAACTTCCCCTCAGTCTATTTGGAAGTAGCATAGTGACATAAACGTTACCGCCATTTTAGCAAATTGATACTCACGTGGTCGGTGTCAACTACGCATGCAACAATTAACAACAAAAACACTACGCTATTAATTTATGTCTTTCTTTCACACAAAACATGTCTGCTGGTTACAACTACGCCGGGTGGCCGGAGTGACAGGCCTTACGTGACCGTCGCCGACTGGCTGAGAAGCGGGTTAATGACTCCACATGTTTATACATCGATATCAATACCATCTATTGTGTTCTGACGAGGCAGTTACACTCACGTGCTGAATAGAACGAAATCCAAAGTTTTACTGCAGACCCATCTCACGGGCCCTATCCAAGAATTCGATATAACAGATGGTTATTAATTAGATTCAAATCCAAATACAAAATCGTGATTTTGTTTTCCACGATTAATAAGATGTCCCCAAATTTAATAATCTTAGGTTTTTTGAAACTGTGACTTAATGTAACAATTTGTTTAAGGAATTAGATGCTATCATCGTTTGTACACGGGTGCTGTTGTAACAATAGTTGATGCCCATGATTTTATTAAATACTTGGAAAGCAGACCTGACTGACTCACCATGACTACATGTCATACCGTCTTTACCGTCAAAACAATGCACCCGTTTTCACCCGCGGCAGATACGAAAAACAACTAAACCGATCGCGATGACAAAATAATAACGACATAATATTCACTGAAATAATTTAAGACAAATATACTCCAGTTGCAGTCACTTAAACAAACGGAACTGTTTCAGTTCTTACATCCGTATCAAATAACACACCATGGGCTAAAGGAAGACATCAAAACCCAACGATAGTGTCTGTTTGTTCTTTCGTATGTGCGCGCGTGTGCCTGCGTGTGTTTGACGCGTGTGGGTGTGTGTACATGCGTGCGGGCTTGTGTGTGTATGTGTGTGTGTGTGTGTGTGTGTGTGTGTGTGTGTGTGTGTGTGTGTGTGTGTGTGTGTGTGTGTGTGTGTGTGTGTGTGTGTGTGTGTGTGTGTGTGTGTGTGTGTGTACGTGCGCGCACGTCACGAGACTTAGACCAGTGTTCACGTGGAATCGCTCACGTGTTTCACAAGTCGGCGTGACGGCAGCTGTTGGGGTGACGACTCGCTTAGCACGGGAACGAAAGGCGATATATACCAAGGAGAAAGTCCACTACTTGTTTATTTGCCCTGTAGTTCAGTCAATCTACTGACGGACACACCACCAATTGAAACATAAGGTTTCTCTCTGATTTAATTGCTTAAATCCAACATGGCTGCCGTACAAACTTTATTCGGCCATACATTGGCTTCTACGTAATTCGCTTTACATATATTAAAAGCTAAGACAATTGTTTCACCATAAGTAAAGTTATTCTGGAAACGTTTCTAGTAACAAGCCAGAGATAAACTTACTTTGTAATTTGTGGTGTGTTCAGTTATAATTGTCCATAGACTAAACAATGGTGAGATTGCTTCTGTAAATGCACAATTCATAGTCAAAGAACTACCACATTGTGCTAATTATTTATTTAAAAAAACACAGTTGTAAACAATGGGCTTGTATACTTGTTGTTTGTTTACATATTATATATATATATATATACATTGTATATATATATATATATATATATGTATATATGCCTCTAGTTTGCGATGTTTAATTATCATATAATTATGGACTGAGTAAAGTATATTGTTACATTGTTTTTGATATCAGTTTTGCTAAAATTCCAAATACTAACAAGCCGACTACAAAATATAAGGATACATTCGTACGTGGTTTCGTGGACCCCGGTGAGGTATTGACCCCTTTTCTCGGGCCTGCGACAACGTATATAATGTGTCACATAGTCGGGCGTCTCACGTTGTGTCGTGTTTAAAATAGGTGGACACGTCTCTTTTGTGTCCTGTGTGTGTCTGCTGTGGAGAGTTTTTGTGTGTGTTTGTCAAGTTCATGTGCTTGTTGTAGTGCGGGTTTTGTTAATTATAACGATGGCGCTCATTGTTACTATACCAGAATTAAAAGTATACCTGTATACACAGCTATATGTGTGTGCATGCATAAACATACATACATGCATACATGCAAGCATGCATACAAGCAAACATACATACATGCGTACGTGCGTACTATTGTGGTTACAGTGTAATGGTCTTATGAGGTCTCATTCAACTAGTCAGCCTTTTTCAGAACATTATCGCCAAACCGACCTTTATATGCTGGCACTGAGGGTGGTCACTGCCAGGGTGCTTGTCGTCCTCAGTGGTTCTTTTACATCCCAAATTGAGTAATTGTATTGGATGACCCGTACTATGATGCAAACACAAATATACGGAGTTTGCAATAGTTTATCCCAAAGTTTCTTGTTTGAACGTTTCGTATTAATGTTGAACATTTATGACGGAAACATTCAAGTTGTGAATAAAGCTTCGGGCAATTTGGCAGGCAAGATAGTTAATATAGACCTAGTATTAAGAATAGTATTTAATACATAAGGAACAACTAAGATCGTTTTAATGAACACCGCTAGATGGTTCCGATAGTAAGCAAAATAATTAAATAAATGAGTTTTTTTTTATAAATAGCGTACATTCTTTATAGTGTTTTGGTAGTGTATGGAGAATGTGTTCAGTTGTCCAGATATAGTTGTGCTATGTCATCCATTAAAGGTAGCTACTTTTTACTGTGTTCAACTCCAACGTACTCGGTGAAGGTATTTATGAATCTGTGGCAAGTTTATCCACAGACCGAGATTTCCCACAATTAATGCTAAATATTTCACCGGTACAAACGATGCTGGCGCGTAACTTTGAACGTGTACACTGAAATTGTTGTTGGCGTGTTGCTGTGGGGATGATCGTTGTTGTAAATCATGAAATCTCACTTTCAAAGTAATCAAAAACCTCTTTATAAGTCCACTGTTTCCCGGGCCACTACTTGTCATTTTTTTGAGTAACAACCCGTTCGGACTGTCAAGTACCATCATGGGAACGACAAGATTAAACACAATTAACAAATTAATTGTCGTCTGAGGCAGAAAACAGATGATAAGAAGACAAGGAAGTCTTTGACTTATTGAGTGTCCAAAGTTTATGTGTGTGTGCACGCGCGTGTGTGCGTGCGTGCGTGCGTGCGTGCGCGCGTGTATGTGTGTGTAACTTTTCCTTCTGAGATATTTGTCGATTTTGTTTTGATTAACTAGACCATTGTATTTAAAAGATGGATGATTTCACAATGCAACGTTAATAGGAGTGACTCCATATACACTGTATGTGCACGGACATGGATGCGTTTTGTTCACGCTGATGTGGAAAAGTCACACAAAACGAAATGTATCCGCGTATCGCTTCGCTTCCGCACATGGAATCCTAGCTTATGCGGTATCAACTGCGTTACCTACGCCTCGTTGCGGCCCGTTCTTAAGATGTATGCCCGGTGGTGCACGCGTTGTCCATCAAGTAGCCCATCGAGCGAGGAATGCGGTCGATGACTTGACACAGGACACCGCGACAAAGAATACAATTGCGGTAATCCAGAACTTGTGTCAGGGCCCGCGTTTATTTACCTGGCCCGGATCTGGGACTTGGGGTTGCGCTGGCTGGAATCGGGGATAAAAGCAGCCGAGGCGGCCGTTCTACGAGTCAGCCACAGTCCTAGAGTCCGTCCACGAGCGAAGAGTACGATCTGTCGTAAGTAGGCCGACTTGTTTGCTTTCTTTTTTCTCTTAAAGGGAAGCAGTCTGTTCCTAGTCTTTTTCATTTAATAATTAATATAATGTTCTTATGTCTACACTAACTATCCGCCAAACTGTGTTTAGTAACTCCGTAACAACGTTCGCAGTTTGGTAGGTGTGACCCCGGAGCATATTAAAATAGTAAACAAAACAAGCTTTATTGACAATACGGCCGAGTCGAGCTGATTTAACTGCAATACCCTTTGATGTTCAACGATGTCACGGTAGTTCACGTTCAACACACCAGACTTCCTATTACAAATTACTACACAGCATACTTCCTATTACAAATTACTACGCCCGATAATTGATTAGCTAATCGTGAGTCAACTGATTAACTAATCGTGAGTCCGGTGCCTTGATGCCCGATGTGGCTTAAATAATATCCGCAGTCAGCGAAGTCAACAAAATTGTAAAAAAATAATTTCGACGAAGGAATTGACTTTGGTCGTCGCATCTGGAAACCTGCCTAATCCAATTGCCGGACCGACATTGAGCGTTCGACCCACTGAATGCTTCCAGTCACGTGTTTTGAGAGGGATATAGAGAGAGAGAGAGAGAGAGAGAGAGAGAGAGAGAGAGAGAGAGAGAGAGAGAGAGAGAGAGAGAGAGAGAGAGAGAGAGAGAGAGAGAGAGAGAGAGAGAGAGAGAGAGAGAGAGAGAGAGAGAGAGAGAGAGAGAGAGAGAGAGAGAGAGAGAGAGAGAGAGAGAGAGAGAGAGAGAGAGAGAGAAGAGAGAGAGAGAGAGAGAGAGAGAGAGAGAGAGAGAGAGAGAGAGAGAGAGAGAGAGAGAGAGAGAGAGAGAGAGAGAGAGAGAGAGAGAGAGAGAGAGAGAGAGAGAGAGAGAGAGAGAGAGAGAGAGAGAGAGAGAGAGAGAGAGAGAGAGAGAGAGAGAGAGAGAGAGAGAGAGAGAGAGAGAGAGAGAGAGAGAGAGCAAGAAAAGTCGATACGCATTCACGTGAACATTCCACATTGATGAATCACTTGAATTGTTTCTGGATCCAATAATAAATAAGTTAATAGTTTGATCGGTGATTGTACAAGAATTACATTCTAGAATTTTCGCAAATGAACATGTCGTAGTTTACTGTGGTGCTTTATTTGTTTTGGGAGTGATCCTCACGGGTCCCGGCTTTAAGCTCTTTTCCCTGTGTGTTAGATAACAAATTTTGATGTTAATTTAACATGGCGACTGTCTGTCTGCAGGCAATGCATTCCTTGGCGTCGTTGCTTTTGGTGGTGTGCGGCGTCGCCACTGCGAGCGCTGCTTTCGCCTACTGTTCACTAGGTGACGCCAAGATCGTACGCAGCCAATGGCAGAGGGCGCTGGGAGGCGGCGACGGTGCAAGGAGCAGACTGATTAGTGGATCTGCCATCTTCGACGTGTATGTCTTGTCACTTACTTAATAACTGGCCATTACTGGGTGATCCGTCGCTACTCAATGAGTCTCGCTGCACCAACATTCATTTTGAGAAAGGAGCCTACATTAATAGGCCGAAAATTAAACCGAACGGTCGACTATACTTGATTAGTACTAAATGGTGCTTAATGGAAACTACGTAACTTACGTGATCCGAAAGACCTTGGTTCACAAAATGCAGTTGACAAAAAAACAAGACAAAACATGTATTGATGTTTAAATCTAAACTTTACTAGAACAAGTTTTTTTGGCGTTTTCTTGTACTTTTATTTTGCGATGCTTATGTCCCGAATCTATATAGCTCAGTATTGGAGATATATACATTTAATATTATTCGTCGTTCGGTTCACAGCATGTTTGCCCAGAATCCCGCCACGAAGGCGTTGTTTGGGGAGGTCAACGTCGCTGACACATCCAGTCCTGAGTTCAAGTCCCACGTAGTTCGCGTCATGACCGGCCTTGACGTGTGCATCAACGCTCTCGAAGACCCGCATCTGCTCGAGCAGTTGACGGCCCATCTGGCTGTCCAACATGTCGTCAGAGAGGGCCTCAAAGCTGAGTACCTTACTGTGAGTAGTTCTAGTTGTTTCCAGCGCTCGGCCACAGTCTGGTAACTGACTGGTCTGTACATTTTGTGGTTACAATGTTATGGTCTTATGAGATCTCACCCAACTAGTCAGACTTTTTCAGAACATTATCGCCCAACCGACCTTTCTATGCTGGCACTGAGGGTGGTCAGTGCCAGGGTGCTTGTCGTTCTCTGTGGTTCTTTTACGTCCCAAATTGAGACGGGGCCGACATTAACGTGATATCCTAGTCACGAGGGATACACAGTCCCCATGTTGAGAGCCAGGTTTTTACAATAAATACCATGCCTGCCCCGTCCGGGATTTTAACTCGGAGCGCTAGCATGCCAGACAGATGTGCTAATAACCATCCGTCTTCACACGTGTTCTCGGGTATGCCACATTTCTGGTTAACATTCTTTCTGCTTGATATTGCGTATTAATCCGCTTAAATATTTGCAGTATTTTGTATTTATAAACTGCACAAAAACATTCATATTATGATCAAGTTTTGCCAGGCTACGAAATGAAAGTACTAAATCAAATACACAAGGTTTTGCCAGGACTCTTCATAACATCAACAGTGCGTTATTTACGACCGCATTCTTGTGTGAATTTCCAGTTCTCGCAAATCCGTTGTAAAACGGAATACGATCGTATTCCTCCAGAAATTTACAAATCCGTTTTGTAGGTCTATAACTATATATCTACTAGAAATTGTTACGACGTGATTTGTCTGTCTGTTCGGTTGTTCTGGTAGTGTTTGTAATAACACTAGTAGTGTTGTGGCATATGTACGTGCCGTGGAATAGGCAGTGGCAGTGAGCGGAGTACGTAGTGGTAGTTGCAGGGACAGTAATAACAATAGGGACAGTAGTAATAATAGGGACGTAATAATAATAGTGCTAAGGGCCTCGGACTTTAAATAGTTACAATCCGTCTTCGAATCATCTCGCGAGACAAATGGTGACGCCAAACCACGGAGCATGGATTATATGGGCTAATCTGCCAGTGTGAAGTGTAAAGCGCTTTGAACAGTGCTATGTCTAGATACCGCGTTATATAACTTACCTTTTAGTGGTGTTGGCAGTAAATGTGATAGTCATAGTTACAATGGCCGTGGTACTGGCGTAGCTATGGTAATGTAAGTGGCATTGATAGCGGCAGTGGCGATAGCAGTTGTAAAGATAGCGGTAGTGGCAAAGGCGGAGTAGCCCTGGTAATGACAGCGAATAACGGGAGCAGTAGCGGTGGTGATCGTGCCGCGGTAGTTCGCAGGTAGAACATCGTACTCAATCGAGAGGCACGGGGTTTGAGTCGATCTGCTGTCGTTTCTCACTTTGTCAAGTTCGTTCAAACCTCTTTCCTCCGAATTGTGTAGCTGTACAAACGAGTAGGCCAACATACCAACAGACACAATGATTCCAATAGTTATGATAGCGGTATAAGAACGAAAGACGATCGCGCAGGAATTGCAACGTTGCTGGAAACGTCAATATAAATTGAGATTGTGAACTGAATAAATTACTCAAAAATTATGCGAATGTTTCGAATCTCTAAGTACCTAGTTGTGATGAGAATGTTAGTTGCAGTTGTGATAGTAGTTGTAATGGTAGTTGTAGAGCCAGTTTGTGAGAACACGTCTTTCGCTGATTTTGTTTCAGTGGCGTTATCACGTACAAAGCTATAAATGGGACCGTCTTTGTTTTGAAGGTAGCGATTCTAATCCTGTGTAGTCACCGGTGACGGCCATGACTGAAGTTTTTATGTGTTCTCGCGTTTTTATGTGTTCATGGCGCGTATTATTGTCACTAGTTAACGATACAACACGTAGCTGTAGTGACACTGCACTGTTATTTTCCTTAGATGATGGGAAACATCCTATTGCGTGGCCTGCCTCAGCTCGTAGAAGACTTCAACCCCGACTCGTGGGCTGCTTGCCTTGTTCCTATCATCCAGGCGATCTCGATCGGACTTCCATGATCTAGTCACACATTCGCCAACGACCCGTCACCACGGACAGAGAAACGTGACGTACTTATACGACAGGTACTGGACGCCCGTTGACTGCTCACCAGGCCCCACCGTAATGCTTTCACCCAGCGCGGCAGCGCGGCAGCGCGGCAGCGCGGCGTCCGTCATAACAATCGCCGTGGCTCCCGTTTGTTACGACCTGACAACGCCGGCCCGCGCAACACCGGAAGCAGAAATTAATTTGTAAAAACGGAAGTGCGTCGTAAGTGAACCGGAAGTGCGTCATAAGTGAGAACTCATCTCATGCATCTCGGCTGTGGCCTGCTTATATCAGATTACCGTCTCGATACAATGCTGTCAAACGAGGTGCAATTTGTACTAAATGAACACAGGGAGGCGACGGAAACTAAATAAAGCGTGACAAAATCACCCAGGTGTGTTTTGTTTTTGCTTGCCTGATATGATAATGATAACACACATCGTATTGATATTCTCAATTACTGAATGTTGTACGTGCTCCTAAAAGCCAAGTTATATGCAAATGGCTATAGCTGGGGTGGGAGATTTGTTTACATTTGAAGCCATCTGGTTTTGGGGAGGCAAGAGCCCTATACATAGGGCCTTTGTTTAGAAGGTTACTGTGATTTCACTGGCACCCTGCCAAGCTTTCTAGAGACCCGTAGACTTTGAAAATGACATAATGAAGGGACAGCGTCTGCCCCAAGGCTACATATTTAGCTGTATATAAGGAGGGCTTTAATGAGGATCAGGGCTGGTTGTTGGGGGATGCAGCCAGACACTGCGAGGGAGCTGTTTGTTAGAACAGGCCCGAAGATGCTGGAGTTGTGTGTACATGACACAGGCCAGTGATGTATCATGGCGACTACTGGGGCACACTGCCGGAGGAACGTTTCTCGTGAAGCACTGTCACCAAGCACCCTGCGAGAAGTATTAACTATCGCAGTACACCCGTGACAATAAGTTATTTGCAGACTCGGTGAGTAACTCGGTTGCTGTATATAAGCCGCCGCCGTCTGACTTATCGTCCTGACACCTATAACTCGGTTACTGTATATAAGCCGCTGTCGTCTGACTTATCGTTCTGACACCTATAATTCGGTTGCTGTATATAAGCCGCTGCCGTCTGACTTATCGTTCTGACACCTATAATTCGGTTGCTGTATATAAGCCGCTGCCGTCTGACTTATCGTTCTGAAACCTATAATTCGGTTGCTGTATATAAGCCGCTGCCGTCTGACTTATCGTTCTGACACCTATAATTCGGTTGCTGTGTATAAGCCGCTGCCGTCTGACTTATCGTTCTGACACCTATAATTCGGTTGCTGTGTATAAGCCGCCGCCGCCGCCTGAACATATCGTTCTGACATTTAGAATATATCGGTTACAATTCGGTTGCTGTAATAGCCACCGCCGTCTGAACCTATCGTTCTGACATTTATAACTGGATAGTATTTAGCAGACATAGCCGTATTATATATTATATTGGTAGGGTTTTCCGCATATAATAAACTGCGAAAACGTATAACCTGTACTTATCATTAGTACGACTGAGTGAGTAAATGTGTGCCCGTATGCTTCCCTGCCGACCGCTCGCCGCAAACGCTACACCTGTGTGTGTGTGTGTGTGTGTGTGTGTGTGTGTGTGTGTGTGTGTGTGTGTGTGTGTGTGTTTGTGTGTGTGTGTGTGTGTGTGTGTGTATGTGTGTGTGTTTGCCCGTGCGCGTATGAGTGTGTGTGAACGTGCATGCGTGTACGTGCGCATATCCATCATACGTTTTGGTAATTAATCTTTTAGTATCCTTCTACGATGTAATTAAACCTCAATTTTAATATATAAGACAGGCGACTGGAAAGTTGATGATACAGAATACGTCTCTATCTTATTCGACCTCATCAACGTTCCGTTTGCAAAACAGAGCGTACTACGAAAGGATCAATGTGGGGTCGTCTCAAAGAACGTGTAACCCACGGGTGGTTTGAACCCATCGTATAACTCTAGTCTGATTTTAGGTTAATCTGTCTTTTACGGAAGAACTTGACTTTGGGGATGATTTATTTTTCAAAGGACGATCGCCCGGCTGTGTGAATCCGGGATGAAATCCTGGTCACGTGATAATTGTATATACTGACTGTACTATCGCGACAGTAAAGTGTCGCCACCTATACTATTTAGCTGCTATAATATTTACGAGGATAATTATTACAGGAGGACAGCCCCCATATAATGGCGGAGTGGAGCATGTTTCTGTTTGCGTTGCCATCAATAAAGTATACAAACCACCTCTGTCTGACAAACTATTACATTGGCGACGAGTAAAAACACCGAACCGGTGGCGGTGGCATTGGACGTACATGCGGTGCAGCCGTTCGATGCATGCGGTATAAACAAATAGTATGTGTCAACGTTGCCGTTGGGAAAGATGGCTTCGCTCATTCGAACTGTACGCAGGTGCCTCAGGCTCAGGCATTATGATAGCCGGAAAAGACAATTGTTACTACACTGCGCTGGTAAAGGCGTGCAGGACATTTTCTTCACAATAGCTAATACTGGCACTACGTACGAAACAGCCAAGGCTAAAATAACAGCTTATTTTATGCCTCGTAAAACACGTCATACAAACAGACGCATGTTTAGGAAGGCTGGACAAAACGACGGGGAGAGCGTGGCGCAGTTCGTTACACGCCTACGTCAACTAGCCAACCTATGTGAATTCGGAGACCAGGTAGAGGACTTCATCAGGGACCAGGTTATCGACAGCTGCTGGTCGAAGCGTCTACGGATGAAGCTGCTGGCGGAGAGGGACGTCAAATTGGAGCGCGTCCTTGACCTCGCTGCTGCAATGGAAGCGTCGGAACGGCAAGCGGCACATATCGCTGAAGGGGGTGAGCGTTCGTGTATGGTAGAGGGAGCAAAGCGATACAGCAGACCCAAACAACGAACCAAACACCAAAACACGAAGCACCAACCGCGCCCAATGCACTCAGACAACGGCTCGGAGCAACATAATTGTACAAGATGTGGTCGACGGGGACACGGGACTGAGGCATGTCAGTGCACTCACAACGCGAAGTGCTTCAGATGTTGCAGGACTGGACATTTCAGTAAAATGTGCGGCTACCACAATACGCATGCTCAGTCACGTGCACAGCCCCAATCGAAGCATGATGTCAGACACGTTAGTGAGCAGACGAGTGGCTCTGAGGAGGACTATGACCATGAATGTACGTTCTCAACTACAAATGGTGAAACAGTGACAATTGACAACATCAAAACAACCATGCTGATCGATTCTGGGTCGACATGCAACATCATCAACACAGCATGCAAAGAACAGCTTGTTGAGCAGGGTGTTCCACTAACCGCATGTCGTCGCAAGATTCATCCGTACAGCTCGTCGCCGATTCATGTACGTCAGTTAGTAAATGCTAACATCACGCTAGACGATGGCCGAGCAGTTCTCGTCGAGGGGGGTCGACGCTACGCCATTGCTGGGCAAGACGGCAGCAGAGATGCTGTGTCTTCTACGAGTCGGCGTGTGTCGAGTCATAGGCTCGGACGAGTGCGGTCAGAACGTGGTCAATCGTTTTCCCAAATTGTGGACTGGCATTGGTTGTCTGAAGGGCGTGGAGGTAAAACTTCACATCGACAAATCGGTACCTCCTGTCGCAGTGAGACACAATCGTGTTCCGTTTCACCAACAGCAGAAGATCGCGAAGGAAATCGCCAAAATGGAAGGCGCTGACACAATAGAAACAGTGTCAGGCCCCACAGCGTGGGTATCTAGATTGGTGACGCCGCTTAAAAAAACCCGGAGGAAATCAGGCTGTGTGTTGACATGAGAGCGGCAAACAAAGCCATTCTGCGTATGCGATGTGTGACGCCAACCTTAGATGAGCTGATCACAAAGTTCAATGGCGCGACCGTCTTCAGTAAGATCGATCTGCGGTCAGGATACCATCAATTGGTATTACACCCATCCTGTCGTTACATCACGACATTCTCAACGCATGTGGGCCTGTACCAGTACAAGCGACTCTCATTCGGAATAAATGCAGCTGCTGAGGTATTTCAGCACGAGATTCAGACAATCATAGAAGGGGTGGCAGGAGCCGTCCATATCAGCGACGACATCGCGGTCTTCGGTGTTGACGAGAGTGCTCATGACAGAGCACTGAATGACGTGCTAGACAGACTTCAGAATGCGGGACTCACAGCGAACCTGGAGAAATGCGAGTTTCGCAAAAAGAAAATTTAGTTTTTCGAGCTTGTATTCTCTAGCGAGGGAGTCTCACCCAACCCGAAGAAGGTAGCTGACCTTCACGAGGCTAAGGAGCCGCAGAACGCATCCGAGGTTCGTTCATTCTTGGGCATGGCGCAGTTCAGCGACTAAGAACTTTGCAACCATCACTGAGCCCTTGCGTGAGCTCACAAAGCAGACTACGGAATGTAGATGGGGTGCGAAGGAAGCAGCGGCATTCCAGAGGGTGAAAGCTCGGCAACAACTGCATACTTCGACATGCAGAAGGACATCGAGATCGTGGTCGATGTAAGCCCAGTCGGGTTAGCAGGAGAAGCGTGACGTCATATATGCTAGTAGGGCATTGACCAATGTCGAGACGCGCTACAGTCAAACAGAGCGCGAAGCTTTGGCTGTAGTCTGGGCGTGCGAGCACTTCAACAGGTTCATCCAGGGTGCGCCTAGATTCACGGTCATCAGCGACCACAAGCCTCTTGAGGCCATCTGGCAGAAGGCAAGGCCTCCACTGCGGATCGAACGTTGGGGACTACGCCTCCAGCCCTACAACATGATCATAACGTATCGTCCTGGCGTCAGCAACCCCGCTGATTACATATCGCGGCACATGGCCAAATCAAACATCAAACAGAGTCGTGAACAGCAGATGGCAGAACATTATGTGAACGCACTAGCTTCAGTTGCAACACCAGTCAATGAAAGTGCTGATTTGGTGATGCGAGACTACCAGATTGTCATTCCTAGCACTCTACAGAAACGCGTCATCGAACTAGTGAATGAGGGACATCAAGGAATGTCCAAAACAAAAGCATTACTACGCTCGAAAGTGTGGTTCCCCGGAATCGACGCGGCGGTAGAAGAAGCAGTTAAAAGATGCATTCCGTGTCAGGCGAATACTACACGTCGATATACACAACCGGCGACGATGTCGACATTACCAAGAGGTCCATGGCTGGAGATCAGCATAGGCTTCTGCGGGCCACTTTCCACAGGAGAATGTCTATTAATAATGGTGGATGAGTTCTCGCGCTTCCAAGTAGTAAAGGTCGTGAGGAGCATCTCAGCAGAGACGGTGATCCCTGTGGTCGACGATGTGTTTAGCCTTCTTGGCTACCCAGAGGTCGTGAAGTCAGACAACGGGCCGCCGTTCAACGGACACGCCTGGAAGTCGTTCCTGCAGGAGAACAACGTACGTCATCGCAAGATAACGCCATTCTGGCTTCAGGCAAACACTCAGGCAGAGGCTTTCAACAAACCACCCATGAAAGCACTGAAGGCAGCCAACATCAGCGGCAGAGCATGGGGGAAAGAGATGCGACAGTTTCTGTGAGCTTATCGATGTACTCCCCATGTGACGACAGCGTTCACTCCGCATCGACGAATGTTCGAACGAAATCCTCGCACCAAACTGCCCGAAGTCAGGCAACACGTGTCTGCTGACGACAAGGCCGCGAGAGAGAAGGATGCAGCCGCAAAGCGCCGCATGAAAGCACGTGCTGACAAGAGATCGAAAGCGAAAACGTCAAACCTCAAAGAGGGCGACGTTGTGCTCGTACGACGACACAAGAAGGGCAAACTGTCCACACCGTTTGACCCAAATCCGTTGGTTGTGACCAGTCGGAAGGGTTCAATGGTAACTGCTCGTCGCGCTAACGGATCGCGAGTGATGAGAAACACGTCGATGTTTCGCCTACTTCCGTTCGAGTCACCGTTACTTGAAGACGACGTCGAAGACGACTTCGATGACGAGAGCGAGTTGGCAGGCATTCCAGAGTCAACGCTGCCTGTGGCGGACGACGACATCCCGATGTCGCCAGTCGTGGTAGGCGAACCGAGAAAATCGTCGCGTTTTCGTAAGCCGCCACAACGGCTGCTCGAACTTATGTAGACACTCGCATACATCACTGACTATGCCTTTATTATACTTTAATACTTCTTTAGTTTATTAGTAACAGTCCGTGTTTGTGACATTTCTTATTTTAGGGAGGTATGTACTAACACGACAGTAAACTGTCTCCACCTATAATACTTAGCTGCTATAATATTTACGAGGACAATTATTACAGGAGGACATCCCCCGTATAATGGCGGAGTGGAGCATGTTTCTGTTTGCGTTGCCATCAATAAAGTATACAAACCACCTCTGTCTGACAAACTATTACACTGACCTTGCATGATTTGGTCACTCTCACAAATTGGTCAACGTGAGCTACGCATGTACACATGTTTATGTGATTTAGGACCTTGTGTTAACACGATACTAAACATGCACATTATATTAAAACGAATTGTGTTAACTTAAAGTTAGTCTTAGTTAAGCGCACATATATTCAAAATTCCATAACTAAAACATGTTAACAGTAAGTTATATTTAACTTACTGCATAATAGGACAGTGAAATACTATCCATAATGATAAGACGTTTTATGGGGGAGACTGTACCTAAAAGTAAAGATTAAATTAGTACATCATAATTTATCACCATTTCATGCTCTAACGACACGTGATTTGCTAGTATCTGCAACAATTAACCCCTGAACTTGAAGTCGCATGCTTAATTAGTGGAGTGTTAAAAACATTATTAATATCTTAATATGACATGTTACTGCATCTGTAAATATCTGGTAGCATTACGTTGTTAAAAATCACACTTAAGATGATATACCAACATAGAAACGTTTGGGAAATACTGCCATAACGTTATTGCCTTGGTGTGGCTGAAATGTATATTCCTGCACAGCATATCGTTATGTTGCACTCTGGGTAAACATGTATATACATCTGTGCACATATAAGATTATGTTGAACTGATAATTAAATGATTAACATGAATCCAGTCACATAGCTGCACAGTGGGTGTGACACCACAAAACATATCGTCCGAGATGTGTCAACTCCACTAACCATGCTAGGACTTCAGTGGCGCGCTTTGCCCCACATTACTCAATAATTAATTAAAAGTAAAAAACTTGCAACAAGTTTCAGCTTGGTTTCTTTTGAATGGAAAAATAAGTAAATAGGTTAGATAATAAAAGACAAATGAATTTTAAATTAGTGATTTCGAAATTCTAAAAAAGTGTATTAAAAACATTAGTACCCAGCAAGCACACTATAACAAATATTGTTTGACATTTTAGAAAGGTCACATACATATCACATCAAAAACGTTTAAATAGTATTGTGTTTGTGTGTGTGTGTGTGTGTGTGCGCGCGCGCGTGTGCGTGTGTGTATACATATATATATATATATATACAGTAGTCCTCCTCTTATAAAGCCACTCTCGCCGACGGCCACCCGGATTACGCGGCCATATTTTCATTGAATTAGCGTTGTCTAATGCAAACCACCCCTCACTAGCGGCCACCCGGCTAACGCGGCCAACGGCCGGGGTTACAGGAAGAGTCTATAAGAGGGAGACTACTGTATATATATATATTTATATAAATAATATTTTGTTTATATATATATATATATATACATATATATGTAATTATTATATACAATATTATTGAAACGTTTTTGATATGACATTTATCACTATTTTTTATTATTTAACTTATTTTCCATTCAAAAGAAACCAATCTGACAACTGTTGAAGTGGTATGCTAATTTTGTTTACAGTTTCCAAAAGGAGTAACGGCGGAAATAAAATATTCAAGCAATTCTGTGGTGTTATAAAATGCGGCTGGAGTTGTTGAATAGAATCGGTGTTTGTGCGCAACCTCTGGTGTTTGAATACTGAAGAACGGCTGGATTTGATCCTGCCACGTACGAACGAAGAACGAACGAAGAAGTTTATTGACCTCGTGTATATAAAAAGAACATTTTGTATCCTCCATTGAATACAATATACATATACGCATGATACATCATTCGTTTTTGCTGAACAAAATAATTAATATATGTGAAACATAATATATAGCAGACGGGGTCGGGACTGGTTTTAAGACAAAATGTCGCTATCATAGGAGCCACCCCATTTACGTTAATAATAACATAGGTCCTTTTTATCAACAATAAAGTTCATCTTATGTGTCTGTGTGTGTGTGTGTGCTTGCGTGCGTGCGTGTGTGTGTATGTGCGTGCGTGCGTGTGCGTTCGTGCATGCGAGTGTATTGTTTTCGTGTTTTGCACGTACGTGTGCGCATGTATACACTCTTAAGCTAGCGTCATTGTAATCGATTACACATTCTCATTACTTCATTTATTATACGTTTTGCTGACATGTATAACAGTCTGCACATATAATCGTATTTTTGTAAGAAATAATTTGTTACATATATTGAAAAATCTCGCATACTCTGGGTGTATATATTTTCTTTAATTAAATCGGGAGTGTTATTTATAGCGTATGGCAAGGTGTGTTTCAAACTTTTCGTTGCAAACTTAATTCTGAAAATATATATAAATTAGATACCTTTCTTTCCAGGATAACAATTCGGTCCTCCTTTGCGTTCAGTTTCGTTGTCAGGTCAGCAATGGTTATTGTCAACGAGTCAATCTTGTTCGCCAGCGCTTCGGGAAACAGGGCCGTTATTTTCTGTCAATACCACGTCGTCGTTTAACAGTTCAACTTAGCATTAGCTTTGCGTCGGTGTCCGGCACCTCGCTCTCCCTATCGCTTGCTGTAGGCATAGTTCAACAGTTTATATATCACACGGCAATGGAACATCTTTACATAAACTGCACAAATCAACCAGTGTTTAGACAAACAATTGACAAAATGTATGTTCATTCCAACACAGACTCTGACAAGAATCAGCCACAAGTGTGTATTTATATTGTTAGAATTAAATGCGTTTATATCATCTGACAGAAATGCGTAACACAATACATAGTTGTTAGGAAACGGTCTGGACAAATATAAATACCCACTTTTCTCTTAACTAGGTTGCCAACTGTTGTCTGAACACGTCATCCATGGAATCACGTCTCAGTCAAGGTGGCTGTCGAACATTCTTGCTGTATGTCTGTTTCGTTCTGAAAATGGGGGGGGGGGGGGGAGAGATAAATATATAAATAAATAAAAGTACTTATATAGCGCCCGATTAATAAAAATTGCTCTCGGGCGCTTTACATACATGCACACGTATATAGAAATATTTTACATAAAAAGAAATGCTAACAAAGAAATAAATACGTAACAAATAAAAAATTACCTTAAATATATAGTTGCTAAAAAGAAGAAAAAAATCATTTAAAAAACATTTAATTAAATACCTATATTAAGATATTCTTAAAAACTACTATAAATGCATTCACTTATACAAGAAGAATAACCATAAATATGTTAAGAAACTAATAAAAAATATATATTTATCAATAGAAAGCACATAAAATGTTCTCGTCGGTGAATTATAAAAACGCTTGTTTAAAAAGGTGAGTCTTCAAAAGTGTTTTAAACAGTTGTAATGATGTTGCTGTCCTGAGCATAGGAGGCAAATTGTTCCATAGAACCGCCGAGCAAACCGCGAAACGGTGATCACCATGAGTAACAGTTTGTGAGGCCGGTACGAACAAAAGGCGAGGCTGCGAGGTAGATCGTAGAGTTCTGTTGATGGGACGGTAGCCAATTAACTCACTTATGTAGTCCGGCGCTAGACCATTCAAGGCACAATACGTAAACACCAGCACTTTGTAGGTCGGTCTCAAAAGAACGGATAGCCAGTGTAAACGCTGCAACACGGGCGTGATGTGTTCGAATTTCCTTGTGCGAGTAATTAGGCGAGCGGCACAGTTCTGCACCCTTTGTAGACGTTGCATCACCGTGTGTGGGAGACCATAAAGAAGTGCATTCCCATAATCTAAACGGGATGTCACTAGTGCGTGAACAAGTGTCTTGCATGATTCTTCCATCAGGTGTGGCCGAATTCGCCCAATGTTTCTAATATGATAGTAGCAGCTTTTCACAGTGTTGGCAATCTGCTGTTCCATTTTCAGGTTGCTGTCAAATAGCACACCCAAACTGCGCACGCACGATGATGGTTGAATTCGATGGCCGACTACATTGGCAGGCAGACTGTCGCGTTTCTTCGCTAGAGAAAAAACGATCGCCTCGGATTTATGTGTGTTAAGTTTTAATTGGTTTCTAGTCAACCATGCAGCCGCTTCCGCAACACACAGTACCACCTTAGCCACTGCCGCCACAATTGATTCATATCGTT
Source organism: Escarpia spicata (assembly GCA_963995525.1). Classification (NCBI taxonomy): domain Eukaryota; kingdom Metazoa; phylum Annelida; class Polychaeta; order Sabellida; family Siboglinidae; genus Escarpia; species Escarpia spicata. Next base: position 22,208,545 of record OZ023213.1, read on the forward strand.
CAACCGTGAGGTAGATTTGAATGTCGTCAGGATAACAGTGATGCTCCATGCCGTGTTTAGCAACAATATCTCCGATAGGTTTGGTGTACATGCAATACAAAGTAGGGCCTAACACCGACCCTTGCCAAGATTGAATCAACCGACTCGGCGCTTTCCACTGCCACTTTCTGATACCGTTCGCTAATGTATGATTTCAGCCACGCAAGCTCCTTATCGATGATGCCGAATGAGTGTTCAAGTCGAGTCATCAACAACTCATTATCGACTGTATCAAACGTTGACGACAAATCAAGCATCACGAGACTTTTTGTACATTTCCAGTGTCGCGGACGTAATGTCCGAACGACCCTCACCGCAGTCGACGATGTATTTTCTGATGTTAGAAACTTTCTCAATAAAGTGATCACCAAAGCTTTGTGCCATGTCCACCGGACACACATACGATGGCATTGTCGTTATGCCACTATTGCCCATGAGGTTTCTTGTGATGCAAAATAGTTGTTTTGGGTAATTTTTGCAGTTGGCGATCTTAGCTGTGTAGTAGTTTTTTGTGTTAACCAGCATGTTGTTGAAGACCACACATTGAGTGCGATACGCCTGTCGATGTACCTCAAGACGAGTTTGCAGCCCCTTGCGCTCAGCTCGCCGTCCACGCTGTTTTTCGTCACGAAGCTCGTCAGTGTATCACGGACAGTTCCGTCGCAATGTTATGGTCGTCTTCCGCAGTGGGGCATGCTTGTCAACAAGCCAACGTAAGCCATTGTTGCATGGAGATGGGGAGAAAGGAGAGAGAAAGACAGGATACGGAGAGAGGGGAGGGCGATACTAAGAGAGAGAAGAGAGAGGGGGAAAGAGAGACAGAGGGAGATAGTGAGATAGGGAGAGGGGAAAATGAGAGAGAGGGGGAGAGGAGGGAGAGGGGGGAGAGGGGGACAATGTGTTTAATTGAATTTCGACTGGGAAGCAATATCCGAAAAGGGTACTTTCAGTGGTAACAAGACACTGTTTGGAAGAAGACAACTTTACACACGCATGCATGCATGCACGCACACACACGCACACACACACACACACACACACACACGCTCACGCACACACACACACACACGCCCACTCACTCATTTAAAAATTGCACAAACACCTACGCTCACGAGCCTCTGTGCAAGAGTTACGTACGCGTACGCACACCGGCGGATGTGTTTGAGATCCTCAGACGAGATAAAAAATAATGTCGTAACTGCTGATTTCTTCAATGTGTCTGCCGTAGTCGACAACGAGTAGCGAAGACACCTGTGCATCCGTGATAGAGATCAGAACAGAGCACCGGGTTAGACTATCATTAACGACTTATCTAGTTATGCTCTTTTGTCGGTGATGCAACAGCGGGTTCTACTGAAACTATTTTGTTCACTGCGTCCAGACATAGACGCTCAATTCAGTCATTTCCCGTCGCTCGTCCAGTAACAAAAAAGTCGCCACAACCAACTAAAAATAAACTTCAACGGGTTTTGAATGTTGCGTTGTCTGGTTATTGTAGGCGGCTCCGAAAGCTACCGCCGATGCAGCTGGCGTTTTACACAAAAGATAGTGTCTATCTGGTGGAGTGACATTATGCATGCCCGCTAGGCGTCTCGCTATGTCCGGGTCTATAGCATATACCCACTCGGTGGAAATCAGACGGTCTGGTCCAGGCCACTTCGTGTAGTTTGTGTCGGCTGGTCTGTCGGTCCTGTCTCACTTAGCCGGACCTACGTTGGGTCCCCCTCTTCCACATGGAGTATAAAAGACATAGAAAGAAATGGCGTATCAACGAGTCGAAAACTAAGAACCATGCATCGCACGCAGGGAGGGGACTCGCCGGCGACATGACAACGAAGACATGCGGGTATAACGTTGGGACAGACAAGGGTGAAGGCCGGGAGATCTTCCACAGCAGCGTTATATGGATACTGCACGTGTTCGTGCTGGCGGGCCGCCTCTGCGTGTGTGGAAGTCTCAGTCACTGGTGGATTCTGCACCCGGACGAAGTCTACCAGTCCATTGAAGGTAACCATGTATGCAATATTATAACAACCTTGTTCGTTTCGTTATCCTGGGATCAGTGCCACTTCTAAAGTCACCGCATTGATTCCCTGTGCGATATCGTATTATTTTCAAGACCTGTACAATTACCTATCAAGCCCTTTCATCCAAACAACCTGTGTAACTACATTCATTGCTTATTCTTGTAAGAAAACCTATTCAGCTTCGGTCATCTAGTTCAGACTTACTTTTTGTTCCTCGAGTCACCACTAATATTGGAAATAGGCCATTTTTTGTTGCACCAACTCTTTGGCTCCATCTTAATATTAGATCAGTTGAAAATATTATACATTTCGCCGTCATTTAAAAACTTATTTTTACAACCTTGCTTATCTGCCATATCTCCATGGCGTATCCATCCATCTGTTGACACCTTGACTACTGCTTATGGATTTAGAGATTTACCAACCTTTTTGTCTTGATGCACCTCTGAGCTTGGTTTCCAAGGATGCGCAGATACGTTCGTTATCCTATTATTATCATCCTCTCAAGCCAAGGTTGGTATTATTATTATTGACTACCTCTTCTAAATTAACAACACAAATGTACAGGTGTTCGCTGAACCTTTGGTACTTCGACCCACTTGCTGTGGTGAATGAAGTATAACTTATAGTGCACCAGTACACAGCGGCCAAGACGTATGTCGTTGGTCTAAAATTCTAAATGATGACCAACCCAACCCTTTGAAGGAATGTTGTCAACGTGCCAACGTGACAATAGCGGCTGTTTACAAATTGAATCTTTTGTTTACATTTTGAACTTTTCGCGGGCGTTGACGGTGACAGTTGATTGTGTCATCTATGCCTACGTCAAACGTGTCAATGGCAACCACACACATGGCCGAGATGTCATTCTACACAACGCACTGCATGGGTGTAGTCTAAATTACGCCCTTGATTGTCTATTGAGTCTGGTATCGTTGAGAACACACGTCCAGTACTGTTCTCGTGATTGATGTGCTGTTGTTGAGGGCCGGATATTTCAACTATAATTATGCACGGGTACTCGCCTTCCTACATTACAGCAACCAGCTCGATGACTACATTCAGCAGATCGATTTAACATAATATTACAAAAGTTAACAAATTCTTGTTTAGGGCGGCATCCAGTTATCGGGACTGCTCAAAGTGCTTTAATACGTCACCTCTGGCAGACCTGTTCGTGCTAACACCATCCGGTGTTTCTGGGAAGCGTTTAGCGACGTTGCAATTACTGCGCGAAGACTTTATACTCGTTCACATAAACTATTATATTAACAACAGTTATAATAATATTATCGCCAAGTATATACTCTTACACAGCTTAGTGACTCGTAGCAATGCGGGTGGAATAAACTGTCTAAGACCAAGAAAAGAGGGAGAGATAATGTTAAGAGTGTTATCGCAAGGGAAATAAAAGGGCCGAAAGTGGAAGAAAATGGCAAAAAAATCGCAATAGATGGGAACGATTCTTCGAAACACATGGCGGCACAACACAAGTGATCTAGTTCCCACATGCACTTCTCGTAGGACCAAGAGGAAGTAAAGAGCTATGTTAGATTGCGAGACTTGGTTCGGAGGGGCTGATCCAGAGTGGGTAGTCTAGGGGGACCCCAAAAACCTCCAATTGCACCCCTTGAGGCTCGCCAAAAACCTCCACTGGCAGCTGAACAAAATTCGTATTCGGTGGTCTGAGCCGGCGCTTAATTCCGCCGACTCCGCTGTCGCACTAACGCTCTAACGCGTTAACGCGCTGTCCTGCTGTCAGATCACGATATCGGAAAACGGGGGTGGGGTGGGGGGGGGGGTGGGGGTGCTGTTGAAAATGTTTCGCCGCCGTTCCAGCTTCTTCTAACCTAAACGAGGGCTCATTCCAAAGGTCTATGGGGGCACGTAACGGGGGCACAATGAAAAAGGTCTAGATGACACGCCGGATTCCAAAGGTCTAGGGGGCACATGCATAATATTATGGTCCGCCTATAGTTCGTCCTCTAATCCACCAGCTCATGATTACTTCAGTGGCCCACTCGGAAGTGTACGGGTACGGCTTCCGCCCCTACGAGTACCTGCAGGCGCCCGCAGTGAACACGACGTCACTCGTCGAGAGACAGGAAGCGGCCCTCGGCATGTACAGTCTGCGCAGCTTCCTCTACCCACGCGTCTTCGTACTTGTCTTCGTGGTGAAGGAAGCCCTACACATAGGCGCCAACCCATTCTTGGTGAGTCGTCAGTTGAGTGTGTAGATTCGGTTACTGGGGCCGGTTTCATGAAGAGTACTTAAAGTTACGCAATTACTTAGCGTCACGTGTTTGCGTAAACTCCTACGTTCGCTTATATTTAACAAATTACGTCATTTACTAAGACAATCATCTTAGCGTTAAGAACGTTCTTAGCCGCTTTATGAAGCCGGCCACGGTTTCTTTAGTCACGCGTCAGTGATTGATCGCTGAGAGTGTACGTAAATGTGCCAAACGTAGGCCTACCACACTGTTTTCTGCGTAATCTATAGTTCTTCCTTTCCATCTCCCACCGCTGCTATAGGTCGTTCACATTCGGTATCTTCTTCAGCTCCTCTTGAGCAGACATCTTTTCGTTGATCGAGTTCGTCACAATAATGAAAAAAACAAATGTTAAATTAATTTCCGTGTCTAGGGCTTTCGTCCACTCCAAATTGTCCTTATATCTCTTCCTTGACTTTTAGACCTGCCACCCCTGTCTCAACACCATTCTAACCTCTGCTTCTCCAACTTCATAATTATCATATCATATCATAATAATTAGTGCTAATACTCTTGGCACTGTATCTAATGTCTTTTTAGGTCTTAAGCTTAGCCCCAAATGTCACGTCCACATATCATATTTGTTGAAGTAGGCCTGCTAGGGCATACCATGGCTACATTAAATAGTGTTGTTTTCGGTCTGTAGGTGGCGCGAGTGTTCCACGGAGTCGTAGCGGCACATCTGCCCATTGCTGTGTATTACTTCGCGTCACACCTGCTCTCAAAAGACGTCGCCGTGCTCAGCGCCATCTTGACCGCTTTCTCGACTCCCCTCGCAGTGCTTGGCACCCACCCGCTAGTCAACAGTTTCCTCAGCCCAGTCGTATTCATGTGTATGGGACTTGTCGCAAGACTGCTCGCGACCAGCCGCTCACATCCGGCGCATGAAAAACCGAGGATTGTGAACACGAGTGACGTTCCACGTAGGAACGCCACAAACCGAAGATGCAGGGCAACAACTAATTCCACACGGATTCGTGATAACACAGTTAAGGTGGTTGGAAACCCGTGCTCGCCGTCAACTGGAGACATCGCGTACCCCTACAAAAGCCAAAGCGATGCTTCAGCGACAAAACGCGATAACAAGGACTCTTCACATTTAATAAGGCAGTTGGAAACATGTGTTGCAACAAATATCGCCAATCACGCAGACGATACGAAAAGCTACGTGCATTTGTCAAACAAAAACGTCAACATTTCTACAGACGAGAAAATAGTAACAAGTACACCTACTTGTGATCAACAAAACGTGTCGTTTTCTGATGAAATGAAACTGCTTATCTCCGGCATACTTGTTGGTTTAGCATGCTACATTCGAATGGATCTAGTTCTTTGGGTAGGACTGACAATGTTCTTGGTGCTGTTTTGCTGTAGAACCGGCAACCTGGTCTGGCGTACAGACGCCATACAGATAGCTGTCAAACGATTGCGTCCACTGATTGGCGGATTTGCTGTTAGCCTCATTGTCGGAGGATTCGACGACTACGTCACTTACGGCACGTGGTTCATATCCCCGTATCGGTGGTTCGCATTTAACATCCGACAGGAAACCGCCAATATTCTATTCGGTTGCAAGACGTTCTTCTTTTATTTTCAAGTGATTGTGCTTGATGATCCAATAGCAACTTGTATGTTCCTGTCGGTGGTGATATATATGGTTCTGTTGACGACTGGGATAATTCGCTGTTCCACACGTGACCGGAACACAACGGTGGCTTTTAATTCAATTTGTGTCTTGTTATTTATTATCTACAGTATGAAAGGCCACAAAGAACTACGGTTTGTCCACAATGCGTTGGCTCTCTACGCCGTGTGCTGTGCCAATGCTATCGTGTTGTTCTACCGATCAGGCTGCCTCTCTGTGCCGCGTGGAAAGATGTTTTACAGAGTTGGCGTATATGCCATTGTTTTTGCAGTTGGACTTAACTGCATCGCCAGATTTCCCAGTCCGTCAAATGGTACCAGTGGACACTGGTCCTATTTAAACGTCCCCGACTCCAACTACATCAACGACTGCCTCGATTTCGTCGGCCGCCAAGAGGACGCCACTGGTGTCTTCCTCGACAGAAGTATCTACGTGACCGCAGGTTATAGCGTCCTGCATAAAGACATACCCATGTTTACCCTTATACACTACGAATTCACAGAGTTTGGCAAGGAAGCAAGGAAAACATTATACCCAAACAGGCTTGTGTTTGGTGGGCATGCAAGCACAGTCAACGTGTCGATAGTCGGACGGATATCCGAGTTCATTTCTGTCGAGAATTCGCCATTATTGCTAAAGAGACTCATAACAAACCCTGAGTACAATTATCTTATTGTGAAGTTGGATCGTCGACTAGTCAATTTCGGCTACCGGCAAGTATACAAGTCCGGCACGATGCGTGTCATGAAACGAACAGACAACAAAAACGAAAATGAGGCTCTGCATGAACTGGCCAAGAACATTCCGATTGGTTCAAACGGCAACACACTCGAATACGAAGGCAGTTGGCTGTGCTCGTTCAGTTTGCATCGCAAGGCGGTGGAGCGACTTGAGGCGGCGGTTTTCCTCAATCCTCTCCTTATCCGAGCCTACCAGTTGCTCGTCCTCGCTAACACGGAGCTGGGCAGTCAGAAAGGCGCCCACAGTGCCTCGCAAGACTGCTCTCGCATACACGGCGCGAAGAGGTGTCGGACTCCCCAGCACAAAGTCGTTTTACATTCTGATTACAACCTCAACGTGGACGTTTGATGTCGGCCACCATCCACGGATGAACAACAAACGACTCGTTATTTCGTCGTTTCTTAATTAGCACAACTAATGTAAAAGTATAGTCATAAACATGCCTATGAAGGTGTTGGCACTGTTAACGTTACAACGCGTTATCGCGCTGACATTTCGTACAAATTAAAGTTGTTTGGAATCATTAAACAACATGACTTGAGGCTAACGTGGCTATCTTCAACATAATTCCTTCGAAGGAACAAAACAAAACAATTTATAAGACACCAAGCAGACTTGATATTAGGAAACACTCCTTTTCACAACGCATCTTCCTAGACTGGAACAACATTTCTCAGCAAACAGTGAACGCTGAAAACATCCTCTCCTTCAAAACAAAACTCGACAAAGAATTGAAGATGGGACAGGTTTAAATTTGGATAAAAGCACAAAATCACAAGCCACGTTCTCAATACCAAAATAGGATGCATAAAGGCGGGTGTACACAAGGCAGTTATGCCTTACTTTAAAACCCGAAGATCCAGGCAAGTTATCCAGGCAGGCAAGTTATCTTGCCGTAGTCGGTAGAGATGACACCCGCATATCTCAACGGTTTAGTATTCAGTATATTAGATCTATGTAGGCAGTAGGCTCTATATCCCACAACAAAGCTCATCTCATGAATGCGCATTTTACACTGAAATACATTTATTGTTTAATTTTTTGGGCAAATACTGCGACAGATGTGCAGAAAGTATACTGGAACGGAACCACTTTGTGACCGCAATAAAACCATCGGGTAATCAAACTGTTTACAAGAACAGGAACACTAGAGACGGCGACCTTCATCTGCTTTCACGCTTTCTTCCGCAGGCGATCCTCACCCACTGTGTTCCGGTGAGCCAGATCACGCAGAGGTCTGTTTCCATAAATCTCGGTATAAACCTCGATTTTGCAGTTATAGATATATTTTTGCCTAAATATCTTACCACAGTGCGTTAATTAATCATTCCCCATCATCCAAGGCATATCTACATTACGGCCAGCATAGTTTTTTGTAGGCTGCGTCAGGGTAATTACTATAATGTATAATATGGCCGTTAGCGTAATACTAACCACGAAGTTAACAATGTGAAAAAACTACGCACTCCGCCCATGGTAATTACATGGACGCCACCTACGAAAAGAAATCCCGCGCATGGCCTCAGCGGCGCAGACTGGCACAAACCGGGGTGTTATTTGGACCTCAAAAGTGCCACATGAATTTGTTGAAACATTATCTGCCTGAAATGATTTTTTATTAAATTATTATTTTTTAATAAATGCACTGATATACTAAATTTAGCCATGATTATAAGTAAAACTACAAAATCAAGGTGGCCCCAGATTCTAAAAGTGCAAACTTTCCCGAAATTTCAGGGAGTGTCTTTGATTTTGGGTTTAACTCCCGGTCTCCCGGAATACAGGCAAATCTCCCGGACTTTTGCTTAACATCTCTAATAGCACCCTCCCCCCGCCTTCCAATGTCAAGATCCGAGACAGCGCGACACGAGAAGCGTCCTGAACAGTTGATGAATCTTCCGGAAATACAAAATGTTGGCAGGTATACTACTGCCTAAATGGCACTGACCCAGGCACATTGACTTATACACAGATCAGTGAATTCAACTCCCGACGTTTTTCAAATAGCCGCCTCTATTTGACGTAACAGCGCGGGAGCGTGACGTAAAGACTACCGCCGTTTCACGTCACAGATGCCGCCGTTGGTTACGCTTGTCGGTATGAGGTCCGGGAATAAATATAACAAAATGGGACGAAGACAGACTCGTCATCGGCGGTCGCTGGACTCGGAGATTACGTCTGCACGCTGAAGGTAGATGACTAGTCTTTGTTACATTAATCTTGAGGTGACTCAAGTTAAAGAGCCCTAAAGACGCACTTGAAACCACGAGTTAGCGGGGACAGTAAGACTAAGCGTAACATGCACCATCGGCATCTTAGCCTAATGTAATTTTTTCCGTTCAAAAGTTTAGGTTTGGGGTAAGGCTTACGGTTAGGGCCATATTGCATGGTAATTACCCAGATGCCTCCTACGAAAAGACGCTGCCGGGCCTTAGCTTATGGAGGTTCTTTTATTTATCCTGACCTTACTGCAGACGCAACTCACACAGATAACGTATGTTGTTAGAAAAAGTTGGACAACATATGTATAACATATATATTTTATTATCCACCGCCTCAAAAGCACTCACATCTTGTAAGTCAGTGGTGACATTGTAGAAACCGTTCTCACCAAAAGTGACAAATAATGGAACTTAATTTTACTTTGTTGCAGACGCTGCATCGTCTGGTAATACATGATGCTAAGAACAATTCTCTCAATTAAAAATCGGAAATAGGTTTCTGCAAATTATGCTTATTCAACGTCACAAATCAAAAATGCACAAAAATGTCTTAAGTTGCTTAAGTAACTTGTGTTAATATACACCAGTCTCCGAGTTGTCCGCCAGGAATACATGTACATACTCAGAAGCTGCCCAAGATCCAACCTGTAATTACCACGCTGAAAGCAAACATCCATTTGTTACCAATTAACATATACCCTGTATTCAGCAGTTAGTGTCACCCTTGAGAAGGCATGACACAGAATACAGTACAAAAATGTAATTGTCTCTGAAGCAGAGTCCCCATGTATTAGGTAAAGCTGAATGTGACAGGAGCAGCCAATACTTGTACATTGTATACAACAGTCGACTTGAAATAAAAATCAACAACTTGCACAGTCAGTACCATTCATAGAAGCCGAACAGTTGTTTGGAAATGTACATAACTTTGAAATTACCAATATACCATCAGAAATATATTTGAATGATTGAGCAATGTAACCATTATTTGTACATACCAGTCAACTTGAAATAAAAATCAACAACTTGTTAAGGTACAGTTGGTACACTTACAGAATTGGAAACATTGTTTCAAAATGTACATAACTTTGAAACTACTGGAGCACGTATACCATCAGGAGTATAGTAGAATGATTGAGCAATGTAAATATTACTTGTACATACCAGTCGACTTGAGGTAAAAATCAACAACTTGTTAAATGCATAACTGATTACCACTCATACAATCAGAACAGTTGTTTGGAAATGTACATAAATTGGAATTACATAAGTGCCAATACACCATCAGAAACTTAGTAGAATGATTGCACAATTTCTTAGAACATAATTAAATATCACCAATAATAACAAAACATCCATAGTTAACACTTCTATTGGTATTTGAATTTGTTTGGTAATAATAACCAAGTAAACCATTGTACTGATATTTCAAAATGTGTCATCATCACTCTTTCAGATAACAATAGTAATAAAACCGATTATAGACATATGGCACTTCAGAAATAATTTAACATAGTTTTTTACGGGTGGTACCAAGCCCATGATAATGCACAAATTTCTTCTTGAAGCAAAAGTGGTTTTAATACTGTGACTAGTAACCTTGCAACTCTGGCATGTTTGCATACAGGTCAATACAGTTGGGATTGACATAGGCTCCACGAACTTTGACCTCTTCACCGGAAATGACCTTCTTCACAGCGACTTCCACTTTCTTTCCGTTGTGTGTGTACTGTAGGAAAATGAAATAATCAACAGTCAACACAAAGCTGAAACTTTTCAGCTGTAGTATATGAATGCTAGCACACACGCACGCACGCTCGCACACACACAGCTGCAGTATACATGATAAAACACAAGACATTGATATTGGCTTCTAATAATGCTACCATTACACGGATTACTCCAATAAAATCATGTTGCTTTGAAAAAGTCAAAACTTCATCAAAACACTGCCCAACACTTGTTGAATTTACTTGGTCATCATTTCATTCCATCCCCAGTCTGTGCTACTTCTTCCAATATATGCTAACCTCAGAGTGTAGGTCTGCTAAAAACTAATTTTATAACCACCCAGACTATAATTGTTTCTTTATTGGCATGTCTTCTGAAACTTTTATTTACCTTAAAATTCCCTCAACGCCTCATTTAGGCCATTGCAAATCATCAATGTTCATTACATCTGCAGGGTGTGTGAGAAACTTAAGGCTGTGCTGTCAGTTTAATAATAGCATGTATAGTTTTGTTAAAATCAGACATAATTTACAAGACCTGCGAAACAGTGAACAACCTTATTTTATAGGGTACAGAGAAGGATAAGTTTTTCATTCTCTTGCTAATTTCAGTTGGATGAGAATGCAGAAAATTATTTAGCAGTTTGTATGATTTCATCAAAATGGAATAACTCACTTTCCAAATTGTGTGCACCTGTGCAATAAACCGCAAAGTGCCACTGGAGTAAACTGAGAAACTGCAGTTGAAGTTTGACAGTAAGAATGCAGTAAACAGACCAGGAGCAGTAATACCCCGGTATGTAATTCGATGCAATAACCCTGGTTGTGCCTCTGGAGTGAATGTGGGTGCACAGTAGAGACATCTAGTGACAATTTGTTAAGATAATCTTAGTGGGGTGGCACTTTCTGTATGATTGCATTGACGCACAAATGAGCTATCGTTTTGTAGTGGATACTACATGCCTGGGTAGGTATAAATTTGTGCGAAATTATTCCAAAACGAAATGAGCGATAAATTAAACTGCAGAAGCAATTTATTTTTATTTAAAATAACTCTAGAAGAAAGCAAAAGCTACTTGCCGGTATCTCATTGGTCGGAAGTACAACGGCGGGAAGATGGCGGGCTGACAACTGCTGCCGTATACTCGATTTGACGCTCCGAACTATGTCGTCGCAAAATGCGCAACCTGGCGCCATCTGGAGGAAGAGGATGACTCGCTCTTCGTCTCCCAATTTATTGCGCTGCGACACACAGAGACTGTCCTGGATCTCCTCGAACTGCTCAACTGCAAGGTCAAGGTAAACGATATGTAGGCCATAGTCCAGTAGAACATGCTACACATAGCTTACGCTGATTGACTGACTGATATATACATATACAATATGGTCACTTATCACGAATCGTTGAGAAATGGTGTTGGTACAGCAAACACTGCATGTATAAAATTGCAAGAGTTGTTAGCTTTTTTAAGAAATTACAACAAAGAAAACTTAAAACCATTATAAATACCCAGGGTACACGTTTTACATAATGATGGATTACAATCATAACGTTTGCACCAATTCTGACTTCTAGGTCAGCTGTGTCTATGTAATAAAGTAACCCATTAAATATATATATATATATATAATTATCATGGAATTACATAACGAAGTAACAAAAGCAGAATATTTGAAGACTAACCACATTGGTAAATCTCAGCACTTCCAAATCTCACGCCATTTGGATTTAATGTTCCATCACTGCAAACAAAGTCAACATTTCTCTATTAATAATAAAGGTTCTTTTACCGCGCGATCTCTAACTAATAGTTAATCAATGTGCTCACAATATAGAAACATTATAAAAACAATTAAAATAATATATAAATTAGTTATTCATTAATTAAAGTAATAAACAGATTAGAATCAAGGTTTGTTTCCATATACAACGGCAGTACTAAGAGTTATAAAACAGGGATGAGAGTGACATTAAGAGAAAAAACCGAAAATTTTGGTGTGGCCCACATTTCAGCCCGAGAGGACTGTCTCATCTAATGGAGGAGAGGGGGGGGGGGGACTCCTCAGAGATATTTTTTAATTGTAGACGACCTATGGTGTATTTTGAGCAATATTAAATAGAAAATCTTAACATTTCCAATAGCAAAAAAAGCACACGGACTCACGCACACATTGTCATAGTACTAACTCACTTGTTAATGATATTTTCTGGGCTGAACCCGAGTTGGCTGACGGGCAGCTTTCTCCTTGGCCAGCTTTGTCAAAACAGCCCGTTGATGGGCCATTCTAGCCTTCTTCGTTGCCAGATCAACTGCTTCCTTAGCTTTGTACTTGGTGGCTGCCTTCGTCTTTGACATATTCAGCTCAGTTTTCTTCTCCTCCTTCATCTTTCCTTCCTCGGCAAGAAGGATGGAGTACATTTTGTGTGTATCCCTCGTGTTGTGAATGAGGCAACCAGTTCTGTTTGTGGAAATCCTGTATAGCAGTCCTGTTGCTTGCCATGAATGAGTACTTCACTGTCTGGATAGTGTTGAATGTACTAACATTCTTTCTGGCAGTGGCAGTATTCATGATGCTAGACATGTGACTAAAACACCCTTCCACTTGAGGACCATGAAAGCAGCTCATCATTGCAGCCACCAGTTTTGACAAGGCTGGGAACTTGCCAGTAGAGAACGAGTCCAATCTGGAACTTGTGGGTGCTTGTGGAAGTGTGTTGTCTACATGGAATCGGCGAACTTCTATGTGATACGCCCTCTGTTCAGGTTCTAATAGAACATTGGTGACCAGCGTGGGCAGTGCCAGCGTGTACTTCAATGCCTTCGGTTCCCCTCTGACTGTAGCCTGTAGGATCCAATCCGCATAGTTGACATCGGCCTCGCACCACAAACAGTAGGCTTTCCCTGGTGCTAACAATTTACTGATGAATATATCCAACATAGTGTCTCCAGCCGATCTCTCCAGCCACGCCCAATTCCACTTATTCTTGACACTTTTGTCAATGTCCTTCACGCAACATTTGTCTTGCCGTACAACAAATCGTCGATTAGCCATTGTGTTAAAAAATTATCGACATCTCCACAAAATACATCGTCGTTTCCTATTGGTCCACTGCTTTTGTGCGCGCACTTCGAAAGCACTGAAGCAAACAGCCGCAGAACTAAGGGTTTTACTTCTAAAGATTCACGGGTTTGGTTAGGTCGGTTCTGTCTCTAATCGCCAGGCAGCATCATTAACACGTGGCGACACCCGGTGAATGGATGGTTAACTCAATCCGCAGATAGATCGTTAGTGAATTGTTCAGGATTTTATATGCCCTACCCCCCCAACATTCATTTTTTTCTCCCTGGATTTACACGATTCACAAAAGTGATCTTTGGAGCAGTATAAAAACCGGAAATTACTCATCCCTGTATAAAAATCTGCCTCAAAAGAATATAAAACCACAACATCAAGTTAAACCATCCAAAAAGAATGTTACTAGTCTTAAAAAAATTGCAAAAGGGAAAATTCCTTGGGTGTATTATCCTTCTGGAGTTTAAGAATGTATTTGTGCTTTATATCATTTATCATCTCGACTATGATCTAAGAAGTTTACCTGCATAGGACTTAAATAATCTGTCTCATTGAGCAGAGTTTTTTATATTTAGCTACATTGTTATATTTAAAATAAAATGCACTGAAAATTATAACAAAAACTTCCCAGTACAACTAGGCTATGTATGTAAGAAACCAACTGTTCTAGGTACCTTCTTCCAAGCATCCAGATGCCTCCTGTGTCAGGGTTGATCTTGCAGAAGTCGCCATGTGCCCATACCCCTGGAGATAGACAATCTTCATTCATAACTACATTGACAGCTACCATTCATCTGTTACAATAGAACCTGTCTTGAGCAACCACTCCTTGTTCACAAAGCGGTCGCTCAAGACAGGTGGTTATAAAAATAGTGATCACCTGACAGGTTTATTTCATTGTTGGTTATGATACAGATATGGCATGGAATACAGTTACGGCATGGAATGCAGATACGGCATGGAATGCAGATACGGCATGGAATGCAGATACGGCATGGAATGCAGATACGGCATGGAATACAGATATGGCATGAAATGCAGATACGGCATGGACTGCAGAGGATTCCTTTTATGATATGATCTAAAACTGAACCTGCCTGTTCCTCATTTTTATATAATATTCTTAATACTAGAATAAATACATTGAATTTATACTATCAGCGAAATGTTTTGAAAGATAGAATTGCATATAAAAATAGATGGTTATCAACGACTCACCAGGCCACTGACTGAAGTAAGCCTTCTTGTACTTGAAGCCAGCGTTGTCATTCCAGAAGTGAGTGGGCATGCTGGGAAATGGCTTTGTGCACACCAGTTCACCAACATCTCCGTGCACTGGATTACCTGCGACACATCGGTCCATCATACAAATGGCTGTGTAAATTATGGACAGACGACAACATTTACAACAGGCAGATGGATGGACAGACAGATTTATTTTGACCATAGTATATACCTGCCAAATCTCCTGGGAAAATCCGGGAGTCTCCCAGATTTTAGGTTAATACAGGTAAATCTCCTGGATTTTCAACTACAACCCCCCCCATCTTCTAATGTCATGATCCGAGACACCGCGACGATACAGCGAGACACAGGAAGCATATATGACAGCACGGCAGCAAAACATTTTCAACAGCATTCCTCGTCTTCCAATGTCCGAATCACACGGGTAATTATAATTATGACACTGGCAAACAAAACGGTAATTGGTAAACATCAGGATAGTTGTAGACTGGAGAAGTATCGCCAAGAAGACAAACTGGACCAAATGATATGGTCCTCACCCTGCAAGGGACCAACAGGGAGAAGAAGTATAGTACAAATGGTGTAAGAGTTTATCCATACCATCCTCGTTCCAGCATTCGACAGCCATCCCAAGCATACGACACTGGATCTCTCCACGATATACTTCTCCCGTGCAGTTGTGACCAGCGAAACACGCAATAATGTCAGTGCCACCTGGAAGATACCACAGACCCAATGCTTGTGTCACAAAGTCAACTAAACTGTAACTGCACGCAGTGTCTGTGTGTGTGCATGTGTACGAGCAAGCACGACACCAACCCATTTTTAGTTTTTCTGTTTAATAATCCAGTCCTCAAGTCGGCCAAACCTAAAACCCTGTATAAATCCGTATTACGTTTTTCATAGATTAACTGGCCTACAGCATTCCTATGTCAATGAAATGTTGCCTTCTACAAGTTTATAGAACATACCTACATCGAACATAATGCATTGCATTTTATTTAAAATTCGCCTGACATCAAATGCATTATGTCTTTTACCACTGTAAGGTTGTCAATAAAATGTATTCTTGCACTACAAATATGTACTTTATAAAAAAAATTACATTTGAAGCAAATCTGAGTTGAAATGGGATACATCCACAATATTCCCAGAATTTCACAAATCTGTAGTGCACGCATGAATTCTGTACACTGTGGCAACTATGTGGGTTAAATATCTAACACATTTTGCTCATTTAAAAACTGCTACCTATTGCTATGGTCTGTCTGGAAATGTCACTGAATGGGAAGGTGCAATGTATTAAATGTCTAAACATCATGAAGCTGTAATAAAAAAAAGTTTTCGATAATTTTCCTACAGTGACTACCGGTATTATGAATAGGTGCATACATTTTTGTTTGATCAAATGAAAAAGATTATATGTTTACATTATCACTGCCCATCTGTACTGGTACAAAACTTCTCATAATCACCACCCACAAACTGATAATATAACTGATCATCAATCGACTTGGCCAGAACAATGATCAGTTAAGAAAATCAAATCAATTACCAATGCTACTGTAGATGCCAAGAGATGAAAATGTTTACCTGTGATGGAGCCAAGAAGTAGGTCACTTTTTATGTCTCGATACACATAGTCAAATGTTGCGGGTTTGAGCGGGGAACCAGTACACAGGATTGTGTGTAGTGTCTCGAGACTGTGTGTTTTACCTGTGAGAAAACAACTATTTCACATGGTGTTGTACAGAAACAAAGTAACGCTACAAAACAAGACTCCGATAGGACAGTGCAGTTAAAAAAAAGAACAGAACAAATAAGTTATTTGTTATTTCTTTAGTTTGCTCTTAAAAACTTTAACATCACCATAATTGTATAGCTTGGTGTCAAGTGTTCCGCAGTTTCTGTGCATAGACTCTGAAGGCGCAATCACAGAGTCTTTCGTTTTGTTTGGCACATCAAGTGTTCGACCCTTGCATAATTATATTGGTTTTAAATTGGTACATATCATGCTCTAAAGGATTGAGAATCCATGATCGCCTGAACGTACTCTACTTCAAAGGCATATTCTGAGTACTTATACAGTTTTTATTAAACTAATTATATTAAAAAAATCTTTGTTTTATAATAATTTCATAATTGCAGTTAAAATCTCAAAGTCATCCAGACAACCCCTCGGCTTCATTATTTGCATGTATCTCAAAATGAGTGAAGTTTACATATCTCCACCATGGTCTATAGCCAGGTACTCAATAATACAACTGGGTGAACTGAGGCAATATGGAATGAACACAACTGCGCAAGCTTTGGAATGTGAGCACGAGAATTCAAAGATGGATTCTCTCGATTGAGTTTAATGTTCTTAACACTACGCCACCTTGCCCCACAACACCTCACCTGGTTTGATGCTTCGGTCGTCCAGCAACGACAGCCACTTAGCCCCTGTCCCAAGTACTGTCACCCTAAAACATACATGACACTAGTCTAGTAGTTTACTTATGCCGAAACAGAACAAAAGCACAGATTTCAGACATCAGCACTTGCCTGCCAAAATATTCCACCAGCCAAAGCAGTTCATGTATGCGCCAGTTAGAAAGAAAACAAACATTTGAATGAAGCCCTGTGGGGTACACACTAAAATCAATTGTTTCATTATAATAATTTTATTTCAAGAGTTAAATGTGCATTAAAGGCAAGGACAACATTTCCACATGGAAAGGTCAACATTTCAAAAGTAATTATTTACCAGGTAATGAAAATTTTTATATTTTGACCTCAATTATGCTCTTTAAAACTGATACACTGGAAACTCTCAATATCAGGATGCGCCACCGAAAAACTTTTGCTGGTGTGTCACGGAAACAATCTTCTCAGTAATATGGAGGTGGCTTTTTGTTGAAAATGGTCCTTAAACTTAATGCATTTTGTTTAATGATGCATTTTCTTTTATATAGCTCATTATCTTAGTGAGACAGCCCCCAGGCAATCAGCCCGAGCAGTACATACCCTAGTTTGTCAACAAGGTCCCAAAGCACATTCTCATTCGGTACAAATGGCGACCCATCATAGCAAACAATCGCTGCTCCCAGAAACAGCGCGCTAACCATCCAGTTCCACATCATCCAACCTGTCTGGAAACATGCACCAGTCTTAATACATACACTTATATACAGCTGCACTGGTGCCATGTTTACTTACACTAGTGACATGTCTACTTGCATTACTGACAGTCACACTTACACTTTGACATGTCCACTTACACTAGTGACATGTTCACTTACACTAGTGAGATATCTACTTGCATTACAAACAGTTACACTTACTTTGAGACCAGTGACGTGTGCACTTACACCGGTGACGTGTGCACTCACACTGGTGACGTGTGCACTCACACCGGTGATGTGTGCACGTACACCGGTGACGTGTGCACTCACACTGGTGATGTGTGCACTTACACTGGTGACGTGTGCACTCACACCGGTGATGTGTGCACTTACACTGGTGACGTGTGCACTTACACCGGTGACGTGTCCACTTACACCGGTGATGTGTGCACTTACACTGGTGACGTGTGCACTCACACCGGTGATGTGTGCACTTACACTGGTGACGTGTGCACTTACACCGGTGACGTGTCCACTTACACCGGTGACCTGTACACTTACACCGGTGACGTGTCCACTAACACTGGTGACCTGTACACTTACACCAGTGACTTGTCCACGTACACCGATGACGTGTCCACTTACAACGGTGACCTGTCTACTTACACCGGTCACGTGTCCACTTACACCGGCGACGTGTCCGCGTACACTCGTGACATATTCACTTAACATTAGTAACGTGTCCACTTACACTGGTGTAATAGAAGAGGATGTCGGTATCCGTCATGTTGCCCTGCAGCATGTGTTCCTCTATGTGCTTCAACAGTGTCCCCTGACAAACACACACAAGTCTGTCATCAAACCTTCGTACTCTAATTCCTGGGGGCCGTTCCACTAAGCTAACGAGCCCACAGGGAAACCATTAAAAACAGAATCCCTTCTTAAGTTAATGGAGCTTTTTCAATATATGCAAAAAACCACTGGGATATCACAGGGGACACCATTTATGTGACAACTGCAAAGTCAGGCTGATGAGCTCTTAAGAATATTACTGAAACGGCCTCAATAACAACATCTCTTAAACAACATTCTTTGTACATACAATAACCCATGTGGCCATATATAACACCCTTATACAGCATCCTTGGTAAACAATCCTTGTACAACCAACCCAGGACAAGACCTTTAGGATAACATTTCTTGCACATTTCCAGGACGGTATCCTAGGCATCTGTTTACAACATTCTGCATTTCTCCTACGTGCTACATAAATCTACATCATATGTCCCCATACCAGTTAATGACCCACATCCCTGTTTGACAAGTGTGCCTAATGGTAAACATCTGCTTTATCGATTTCGCTACATCAGCAACTAGCACCTACTCCAAATCCTCTACGCACCAAAGGAATTAAAAATTAAAATTATCATACGTTTAAGGGTAGCCACTACTCGAAAACGCCCATATAACCAATATGCCACATCTCTGTTAATATTGAACATATCATAACCAGATTTGGAGCACTGGTTAGAAAAATGAATGGTATATGATGTGTGAAATATGGGCACGTTTGGTTGTGTATTACCATGGCAATGAACGTTTCAAGTGAGATGGATTTTCACATCCTTGAAAATTATTCTGAGCTAACAACTGTATGTGTGATCGTGCAACTATGAAGAATCATTAGCAAGAATACTCCTTTGTGCAATAAAGTGGTTTTGGGCAAGGATATCTGCCTTCAGTGACTGTTGTTCAGGTTTTAGCATTTTTTAAGATGTCATGAAAAAATCTAAAACCTAAAGTCCCATCTCACAGCAGTCATTGCAGTCAAACTTCCTTGCCCAAAACCACCTTATTGCACAAAGGAGTATTCTAGCTAATGATTCTTGACAACTGCATGATCACACATACAGTTGTTAGCTCAGAATAATTGTCAAGGATGTATGCCCCTCTATCACACTAGAAATGTTGATTGTCATGGCACTGCACAAGCAAATGAGCCCACAGTCCACATATCATGTACTATTCATTTAGTTAATTAGTACTCCAAATTTGGCTAAGATATGTTCAGTACTAACAGAGATATGGCCTATGGCCGTTTTCGAGTTGTGGCTACCCTTAATTGTGCACCTTTGTCAGTGTCACATTTACTTAGAACTAGCCAAGTTACCTGGCAATGCCCGGGAAAAAATACAGTAATATGTATGTAACCCCCGAGATCACCACCACCCCGACGAATTTCAAATAATTCGAAATCCTCAAACCACCCAATGGGCCTGCTAGATCACACATAACAATGTCAGCCTCATATATACAAAACTGATGGAGATATGTGCCATTTTAAATTTGTGACCCCCAAAGATCCTCCACCCAGACAAATTTTGTCAAAACAATCGAACTCTACGAACCACCCTACTAGGTTCGCTAGACCACATAGTACATTTTAGCCCTATACATGCAAAACTGACGGTGATATGGGTTGACAGACAAACAAACAGACATAGAGCCACATCGTTTTATAACATAAATGTTTGACTACCGGATTTACTGGCCTCTAAGAGGAAGAGACTGCAGTTACGTACCCCAGCGGAGTGGACCATACATTTGGGTACGCCCGTTGTACCGGAGGAATACATGATGAAAAGAGGGTGGTTAAATGGCACCTGCTCAAAGGTCAACTCGGGGGTCATATCCCCGGCATCATCACTTGTCAGGAAGTCTTCTAGGAAACAGCTGAAAGATGAAGATTTGGCAAACACTGTTAAATGTCCATTATTATAATAACAATACATTTTACTTTCAAAGGAACGTTTTAATACATTGGAGCGCAGTGGTGCAGTGGCTAGAGCTTCGGACTCTCGACGGAGAGAACCCGGGTTCGAATCCTGTGCTTGTCAAACATTGGGCATGTTCGTTCACTCTACATTGCTCCAGTTCACTCAGCTGTATGAATGAGAACCTGGCTATGGACAGTGGTTGATATTTGTGTACGAATAGTCATCGCTCATTAATTGCATCGGGGCTAAATGCTTCCCAGAGAAGTCGAGATGGAGTTCGATTGAACAGGTCTGCCAGGGAGTAAAGTGTAATATGCTTTGAGCAGTCCCGAGGACTGGATATAAAGAAATGCTATATAAGAACCTACCTTTTTGTTTGCAGGATTTTAATTGTATTCATAATTATTGTCAAACAAGAGAAAGCAAAAGTTTAATACTTATGAACTGCTTTTCCCTTTCAAAACACATTGTACATTTTCACTATCTACATCAAACAAGCAATCAATAATATTGGAAACAATTTCTTTCGTACGATTTCTGAAAAATAAAAACAGTTTTTAAAAATTCTATGTGATGCCAGCGACAGTCCAGTGAATCCCACAATGCTTTACCACATGTTGACATGCAGCTGTACACTGGGCTTTTAGAGTCGTCCTTGCGAAAACTTGTCGTCATTTTTTACTTTGATGTGTATCACGTGTCTTGTCAGACCCTTTATTAAATAATAACTGTAAATTATTTGGCAACAGGTTTTTGTTTGCTTTATATATTATGACAACATGTTTTACTTTTACTAAATCATATAACTTTAATATATGCTACTCACAAAACAAGCCATTATAAATAAGCGAACAATGTCTAAAAACTAAATTCACAAATACCTCAAAAGGGTGAGTTACACATATTGATAACAAATGTTGGGATATAGAAATAGCTTCATTGCCCTCTTGCCATTTGGCTTTTGGGCTATGAATCTTGTTAAAATATCTCATATAACGACCATAAATTGACAAAAATTGCACATGTTTCAACAATTTTGAATAGTTCTACCTGGTGTCCATTACAATGAAGGATTTGAAAGTTAAGTGGGTATAAACTTTTAACTTGATTGATCCTGACCTTGACCTCACACAATGTCACTCACCTGTTCCTAATGTGTGAGATGTCACACTGTCTAGTGTCAGTTGTTACATATGGCACAATAACGACAGTCTCTAGGTCCGGCAGACCTGTCGAATAGCAAAACTCAGGTATTCATCAATGTTAAAGATTAAACTTAAATGGAACGTACATACATTTCATAGGCTAACTCCAGGTAGCTATTAATGATGTTATGTTTAACTTTATGTCTCAATCATCTTAACTCATTGATCCAGTGTTATAAAAATCTACAATATGTACCAGCTTGGATGTTAAATAACATGTTTGATTTATACACTGAATGGTCTTGTGTATGGTTTATACACTTAATGGTCTTGTGTATGGTTTATACACTGAATGGTCTTGTGTATGGTTTATTTTATTTGCAATGGGTGGTGGTGTATGTCAGCCATTTTATATAGTCACTTTTATGTTTACTTCAAATATAATTGTTTAATTTTTGCTTATACTTTAAGTACAATTATTCAAAAGTACTTTTACTTTTACTTGAGTAGCTTTTTTCCTGGTTACATGTTCTTTTATTCAAGTACAAAATAAATGTATTTCTACCAGTTCTGACTGATAGCTTCCTTGTGCTTTCTGACACAAGGATCTGATCGTGCACTCACATTCAACAACCTCCTGGAGTTTGCCGAGGTGGTTGTGACACTTGCCGTTGTACACAACACCGTCCACTGAGAAGATCATCTTGGGCTGAATCTGACTGAACCGATCCAACACCCCCTACATCATAGGGACACTTCAGTAAGTGATGTGACACTTTAACATTGTGACAGGAGTAGAGAGAGAGAAGGAGAGGGGAGAGGGAGAAGGGAGAGAGAGAGGGTGAGAGAGAGAGAGAGAGAGAGAGAGAGAGAGAGAGAGAGAGAGAGAGAGAGAGAGAGAGAGAGAGAGAGAGAGAGGGAGGGAGAGGGAGAGGAAGAGGGAGAGAGATAGGGAGAGAGGGAGAGAGGGAGAGAGAGGGAGAGAGGGAGAGAGAGAGGGGGAGAGGGGGGGAGAGAGAGGGGGAGAGAGAGAGGGAGAGAGACAGGGAGGGGGAGAGGAAGTGAGAGAGAGAGAGAGGGGGGGGGAGAGGGAGAGAGAGAGAGAGAGAGAGAGAGAAGAGAGAGAGAGAGAGAGAGAGAGAGAGAGAGAGAGAGAGAGAGAGAGAGAGAGACAGAGAGAGAGAGAGAGAGAGAGAGAGAGAGAGAGAGAGAGAGAGAGAGAGAGAGAGAGAGAGGGTGAGAGAGGAGGAGAGGATATGACAGTGCAGGAAAATAAAAGAAGGAAACACAAAATACTGACAACAAGTATCAAGGTGAGCCTCACCCTGGACGGAGACAGAAGCAAGCAACAGACTACTCACAGTGACGCCAAAGTCAGGCGAGGTAGAGCTCCACACTGCTCCAATGCTCGCTGTCGCTAACATCGCCTCAATGGCCTCCAGACAGTTGGGAATGTAACCTGAAAGAGGGAGCCCCTGTACTGACAACATCCACTATGCGGGGTAAAGTAAAATAAAGTTAAATTCTTATATAGCTCAGTATCCAGTCCCTCAGGACTGCTCAAGGCACTTTACTCCCTGGCAGACTGGTTTAATTGAACTCCTTCTCATGTTCTCTAGGAAGCATTCATTCATGCCAAACTTAATGCACAAAGACTACTCATACACAGATATCGACCACTGTCTATAGCCAGGTACTCTGGATCAATGTAGAGTGAACAAACTTGCCCAGGTTCGACGTGGCAGCCCACGATTCAAACCCATTGCTCTAGCCACTGTGCCCCTGTGCTCCACACAGTAACCCGGTAGGAAAGAATTATTTTAAACCAAGACTTATTTTAAACCCAAATTATTTTTAACCGAGACTGTCTGTTCCTCCGTTGTTAATCTAATGTTCTTAACTAGTTTATAACCATCCATTCCCGATAGGGCAAAACATCAGGTCCAATGACATAAATTGTTATCATTACAGGAGATCACCACTTAAATTGTCTTAGATAGGAGAAAGACTCTATTAGAAAAGGCAAACATAAACATGTAAATATCTCTAAATAACAAGAGCTGTGATTTCTGAACTATATCGCCAATCAATTGGTAGATCTGAGGCCACGGTTGCGAATTAACATCGAAAGAGGTGAGTGGACCTCGGTGTTTTGGAGGATACTACCGGTAAACACCAGTATTTCCCGGATTTTCTCGTTGCCCTGTCTAAAATATATATATTTTAAAATATGCCAACGCTGAACAAACTGAGCTAACCTTCCATTCCTCTCACATCATATTTATTTCAACGTAAATATTCCGAGTGCCAAACTTGTCTGTGATGTGCTAATTTATTTATGTGAATGATTTGAATATGCAAATGATGTATATATTTCTGTGACAAAATGTCAAGCCCTGCTTAATTTAACAAAATTAGATCATTTGTAAAAAAGTGTGACTACGTGTACACTGATTTTAGGTGCATGGTTAAATACATTTGACAATCTTGATAATACTAACAATAAACTTCTATAGCACCTGTATTCTCAAGAATCTGAGCTCAGTGATTTCAAACCAAATAGATTACCAATAAAGCAAACCTAATCACAGTGCAGTTGTCACAAAGATAAGCTATGACATTAGTGAGAGAGGTCAACAATTTCTTGTTGTGCTTTCACTTCAGGTGATCACTTCAGATAAGATTAAGATACTTCATAATCCATTAGATACCTGTTGGAAACTATCTTTATAACTTGCACATACTTATAGATATATGAGGCTCAGAAATAAACATGTACATGTCGACATAAATAAAAGGACAACACATGATTAGCTAACTGCATAAATCAATAAGATATACAGATTATAATTTTATTTCATTATGACTTAAGGTTTGAGCGGCAGTTATCGTCAGTTGATTTCTTAATTTTTTCTTCATAGAACATTATGTCACCATTAATGTCATATGTCACCAGTCTAACTACTACTTTGTGTGTCTCAGTGGAATTCCCCTTCAAATTCTTGGAAACTATAACAACATTTCCATAGAAACGATGACGTTGTAGATGTCCGCAAGTGTAAATTCGTAAATTCATAACATATAGTCTGGTTATTCTGATACCAGTATCCTGTTTTAAGAAGATTACATAACTGTATCGTGATGTTAAATAACTAATGCTGGTGGTAGTCTTCTTGTTTTGCAACTAAACGCAGTTCGATGTTCTACAACGCCGCCATTTGTTAGTAACCCAGGGTTGACACATGACCAATCAAGTGCCACCAAAACACAGGCTAGCAAATGGGGCCGTAGGCCAGTCATAAACACGAGGTCGTTCGATATTTAGTCATTACAAAAATAGATTGCATGGCCTAGTTGACAGGAAAACATGGGAATATCTCAAAAACAGATGTCTCCATCAATTTGTATTACAAATAAACTGCTTGCCAAAGAAAAACGTCGCATTTTATGCAAAACCTGTCTATCTGGTGACATGTCTGTTATCAATGACAACCTTGAAGCATTACTTAATGTAATTTATAAAAAAAACTGCAAAAGTTACGAAGCTATAACTTGGCATGCAAGCTGGAATTGCTCAGGATTGTTTTACAATGGGTGAAGGGGTTGTGCCAAAACCACACTTCAAGTTTTGGTGGCCTTTCAACATTGTTGTAACATTTTTATGAAGCTATAGCATGTTTAATATGCATTTGTTCACAAAACAAACCTGTACGAATGTCAATAATATATTTGTGCTTATACAAACAAACAAATAGAAATAAAATGCCATTTTGAGGTGATTTTTTTTACATATTTTTAATTGTCTTTAAAAGCATGGAAATGTCACTAAACAACCTAGAAACTTAATTCTTTTTGAACTAGAGTATTGCTTGCTGTCTTAGGCAGTCTGAAGAAAAAAATTGTTAGTCTATTATCAAAACTTTTATTAGAAATGATTAATTCAAAACAAGCATGTCTTGGCCACCGGAGCCACCTTAAACAATTGTAAAAACAGAGCAAGGTTAAACACAAATGTGATTGCAATTCTTGTTGATAATAATCAACCAAACACTGACATGACAGGTTATTTTTAGCAAACATTCTCTGTTCAACAAGATCTTATCTACTGATATAGTTAACACGAAATTGTGGTCCATAAACAAGGCATACTAGTTTGCTTGTTTACTGTTCAAGTACTTTTAAACATTACATTTTCAACTGCAGTTTACTTACATTGGAAGAGGCTAAAGTATAAACAGTTATTTTTTAATGTTGTGAAATGTGCATGGTTACAAGCCAAGGTAGATCACCTGTATTGTTTTCCTTTGAGGAAACAAAAAGTAGAACAGTTAAGCAGGCATGATTAATTTGCATAACAGTGTGTTTAGTGTAATTTTTAAGATACTGAATGTGTATTAAATTATTTATACAGTCATTTTGTTCTCAATAAGACAGATTAAAAGACTAGAGGCCACAATGTAATATAGGGTAAGGGTTCAGATATATATTTTATTCAGGAACAGCATAGATTAGAAATTATTTGTGTCTGTTATCCTAGGTGCTACTGTCCAGAAGCCAGGAAAGGATCTTATAATTTTACTACAATGAAGCATTTCTTTAGCAATAATATGATACCTCATTCATATTTTTATGACAAATATTAGCAAAGTTATGATTTTTATGGGAACAGTATGCTACAGAGGATTTTCAGCGGTCATTTATAGGGTTAAATATTATTAAATTTATTATGTCAAATTACCAGGTAATCACCTAGTCACACCTTTCTGTTCCCTTGCCCCCGCCCAAACACCCACCTACAACTCTGTCCCCTTTCTTTATCCCTGCCTTTCTCATGACAGCAGCAAATCTGGTGACATCCCGACGCAACTCGCCAAATGTCCGAGTCTTGACATCCTTTTGCCCTTCTCCTGAAACAGACATGTCACATGACTTCTATATTATAAAACAATAGTTTTCTGATTGTCCATGAACCCATATCTTGTGATTATTCATAAAATTTTTTATGTGATCTAGTGGGTCCATTGGGGTGGTTCATGGATTTTTGATTAAAAAAATAATTTGTCCAAGGGTAGGCCGTTTTTCCCTTGGCAAACCCAGGTAACTAGGCTAGTATAACAATAATATCCATTAGCTTACACCCGACCATGGAGTTTTCATCCTTACGTTTCATTTGCGTGCTGAGTTTCCTGAATGAACACAGTCACCGTAGCAACCTCTGAAGAGAGGCTCACACTCAATTCGTCCATTTTCTCCGGCAGATAGAAAAGCATATCGGGTAAATAATTCTAATAAATTACCTTTGTGGTTTTTAATACACTGCCAACAGATAGATCAGAGGCCAATGGTCCAAAGAAGCGAATGAAGGCAGACAGAGGACAGTGGGTCTTGGTTCCTAGTCTAGACAGTCCTTGATGTCTTGTGCAAACTGCAAGACTTTCGAAGTGAGTCTTGTGTGTTTATCTGATGTAATGTAAAAGTCTGGCATTTTGACGCAACATAATTTTTGTCTGGTGGTCATCTGACTAGTTTGGTCCAATTTGAAAATTTAATCGCGGAACACATGTTGTGCACAATCACACAGTGTAAAATCAATAACTTTCAACAACTGGCCAATCAGGGAACAGCATTTTTTTAAAGCAAATACAAATGATATGATTGCAGTGATACAGTACACTGTATAATCTGTTTTGTTTTCATTCAACAAATATTTCCCCAAGCTTTGATGTGATACAGAAACATTTCTGTTTCATCGGACGAGTGTCAAACAAAAACAAAACTTGGCAGTGTCTCTAGCTTCAAGTTAGTCTATTAATGTAGATTTGTTTAACACACCATCCAATCGCACAGCCACTAGCCATAAGTAACAAGGCCATGTACCTGTGGCCCACTATTCGTAAATAGTAAGGCCATGTATATGTACTAAACAAAAGTAACAGGGAATTATACTTGTGGTTCATTAATGACAAGTAACAAGGCCATGGGTTGCTTGTGTACATAGGAGGTCAGCGTACCTGTGGAGTAGATTGCTATCTTTTTGTTGTCTTCCAGTTGCAAGAGATTCTCTGCATAGTTGAATCGACAGCCTCGGAACCATTCTGGGATTTCAGCTATGCCTTTACTGCTGTCAATCACCTACAGAAAGTCGGCATTCTTCAATTGTAAAGTCTGAGTACATTTCATTGTCTGTACAGTACTTGTGTAGGTACAGTACAGTAAGTCCTTGAATTACACCTAGACCCAATTCAAGACCTTGATATCCTTGAATTCTGGCTTGTATAGTCTTGAAAAGCCTCAATTACACTCTGCCTCTGGCCTGAGACCCAGGTTGTGGTATCTACTTATTTTGCATAATCTATGGCACTGCTGTTGGCTACAGAACCTGGTAGCCTTTGTTCATCAGTACCCCCACTCCCACTGGCTGGGGAAGTGTTTCAGTTGGGGAGCACTTCTGTTGCCCATCAGCTTATCTGCTTATATTGCACAACAGATGCCCATGGACCCCTTATATGATGCAGGGCTTCATGTTCATTCAAATTGATCTTCCTTGACCAATCACTTGTTTATGGGTATGGGTGTTACATACTTAGATTTAGCAGGGCATGCATCTATGGTATGATTCACATCTATAGATGCATGAGGCAGTCAACTCTGTGGGCAGAAATAAAGTCACAGGAAAAAAGTCCTACAAATTAAGTCACAGTTTTGGCTAGGAAAATACTATTGCATTCCAAATAAGTGTACAGGTCAGAATAACAGTATAAGGTGGACATGCCTCGGAATTTTAATAAGAATATAGGTCGGAATAACACAGTATAGGGCAAAAATTTCATGAAATTATAATAAGAGTATAGGGCGGAATAATAGTATAGGGTGGAAATTTCTTTAAATTATAATAAGAGTATAGGGCGGAATAACAGTATAGGGTGGAAATTTCTTGAAATTATAATAAGAGTATACGGCGGAATAACAGTATAGGGTGGAAATTTCTTGAAATTATAATAACAGTATAGGGCGGAATAACAGTATAGGGTGGAAATTTCTTTAAATTATAATAAGAGTATAGGGCGGAATAACAGTATATGGTGGAAATTTCTTGAATTTATAATAAGAGTATAGGGCGGAATAACAGTATAGGGTGGAAATTTCTTGAATTTATAATAAGAGTATAGGGCGGAATAACAGTATAGGGTGGACATTTCTTGAAATTATAATAAGAGTATAGGGCGGAATAACAGTATAGGGTGGACATTTCTTGAAATTATAATAAGAGTATAGGGCAGAATAACTGTATAGGGTGGACATTTCTTGAAATTATAATAAGAGTATAGGGCGGAATAACAGTATAGGGTGGAAATTTCTTGAATTTATAATAAGAGTATAGGGCGGAATAACAGTATAGGGTGGACATTTCTTGAATTTATAATAAGAGTATAGGGCGGAATAACAGTACAGGGCAGAAATTTCTTGGAATTATAATAAAAGTGTAAGCCAGTAATAATGTGGAATTCAGTTTAACAAGATTTAACAAGATTGCCACCCAGAAAATTAACACTAGGTGGCAGGTGGACAAGGAAGCCCTTTAGCTTATCGAGAGTCCAACCCTTTTATCTATGTGTATCTCACCCTTCTGAGGTATGTGTCGATTTTGTTTTAAAACATATTCACGCTACTAGCTCCCACACAATCAGCAGATAATATGTTCCATTCATTTACAGTCCTGTGTGAAAATTAGAGCTTTCTTATATCTAATCTACACTGCTCCTTTGCTAATGTAACTTCATGTCCTCTAGTCCTTCTGTCTTTCTTAACTGAGAAAAACAAAATTCCTATCAATATTTTAATAACCATTTATTATTTTAAACACTTCTGTCTGATCTCCTCTCAGTCTCCTGGTCTCTAGTGTTGTTAAACCACATTCTTTTAGGCGAATTTAATAACTAAGATCCCTCAGTTTTGGTTTCATTTGAGTCGCTCTCCTCTGTACTCTTTCTAGCATATCTATGTTCTTCCTGTGATACAGCCTCCATGCTTGTATACAATATTGTAAATGAGGCCTCATTATTGCTTTGTACAGCGGTATTATTAGTTCTTTTTCCTTATTCACTATATTTCGACTAATTAATCCAAGGATTTGATTTCCCTTTGAAGCTGCAATTCCGCACTGCTCTGAAACCTTCATATCAGCACTAATGGTTAACCCTAAGTCCTTTTCTTTTACAGTAGTACTTAGAACAGTACCCACCATTGTATATTCTACCTCTTCATTCCCATGTCCTGTGTGGAGGCATTTACATTTCCTAAAATTGAACAGCATTTGCCACTTTTCAGACCATTTGATCAACCTGTCAAGATCATCTTGTAAATGCTGTCTATCTCCATCACTTTTAATCCTTCTAAACACTTTTGTATCATCCGCAAATTTCAACACCTTGCTTGTTATTTCATCATCCAAATCGTTGATATATATTAAGAATAATATAGGTCCTAGTACTGATCCCTGTGGTACCCCACTCAATACCGATTTCCAGTTTGAAGCCTCCCATCAACTACTACACGTTGTCTTCTGTCAATCAGCCATTTTCTATCCAGTTTATTATACCATTTCCTATGCCATGGGCCTTTAGTTTAAGCAGTAATTTTTGATGTGGTACTTTGTCGAAAGCTTTTTGAAAATCTAAGTAGACAATATCTACTGGTGATCCCTCATCTACCCACTTAGTGATGTCTTCCAAAAAACATAACATATTTGTAAAGCATGACCTCGCTTTTAAAAACCCATGTTGAGATGGGTTTATCAAGTTTATTATACCATTTCCTTTTGCAATATGTGTATTTATCATTTTAATTGGTGTCTTTTTGACAATGCAAACAGGAGTTGCCAACATCAAACAAACAATAATACTGTATATTAAATCAAACTTCAAAACAAAACTCCAGACATAACGCTCCGTTTAGTTTGCTCAGTGATTAGTAGTTTAACACTAACTGATATGTTGAAAACAGCTAATTAAATATATCTATAATTGTTAGTATTACAATAATAGAAACAATGCCAAATTCTGCAGGATACTCTTTTAACATAATGTAGTTAATTCTGCCAAGCCTGCCATCCCTAAATACATAAATGGAGTGATCCACTATGGCTTGTTTACCACTTAGCTCTGCTGTGTAGCATCGAGGTCACTACTGCAGTAAGGGTTGTCTGGTGACGTCGCACCACGTGAATTGGTCGTGTCGCAAATTTGTCCGTGAAACGTTGTTAATCATGCTTTCTCGCCCAGCCCTAAACTGCGAGATTCGCAATTTACTAGCCATAATACTAATGTTCGAACCACAACATGATCCCAGTAAAACATAACAAACCTTTATATTTAACACACAGGTTCCCTAAGTACAGCTCTGTACTCCTTTTGTGCATACGTGTAGTTTTTCAATTTGTTAGTGAAAAGATAGCTATCTGCCATGATGGTGACCGGCATAAACAGTGTCGCCGTAAGAACAAAGAGCACTGTGCATTCGGCTTCGTCGATTCACCGGCAAGAATAATTTATATATGTATACATGTTTCTCAGAACATTGTATCGGTGACGCAAATAAATACATGCGGTGCCTAATAAAAATCGTATAAGGTGGAACCAACAACAGTAAATAACGTTGACCCAAATAAAAAACATATAGGGTGGAACTGCTAACATTAAATAAGCGTACAGACCCGAATAAGACCGTAGAGGCTGGCATTTATTGTCCAAATAAATAGCTGTACTTATATGCTTATTTGGAATGCAATAGTAAGGAACAGAACTTCATTAACATTTCAGCACAAGTGAAATTTATCAATTACTTTTTTTGATTAAACTTAGCAACTGAATTTGTTATGTTAACGTTAATTTTAATTATTAAAACAAATATTCACCTGAATTTATTTAATATTTCCATTCATATTGTAAATAGAAACAACGGTCATTTTAAACTGGAGCACAGACAAGATTTGCATGTGATTTTTATAAAACTTATGCACTGAATTTTGATATCACTCCATCTTTTGTTGACCAGTTGTAAAATAAAGTTGGCTAAATAACCTTCAATTTTCCTTTCATTAGCCTTGAAGTAACCTTGAATTTAGTGCCTGTCATTGTGTATGGACCCTGACGTTTATATTTGTGTCACATACAAGTAGTTTTATAATGTAACTTACCATTAATTAAATTACTAATAATAACTGACCTGTTTATAATCTTAAACCAGGTAATCCAAAATGTTGTGTTTGTTGACTATCACATTAACTTGGGTTCAGTTATTAGATAAAACTTGATGAGTTCAATATCATATTTCAATCCACACCTGCCAGCAATAATTAATTTACCCAAGAACTGACTCAATTAGAAAAACAATAAACCTCCGTAAACCTATTCTACAACAAATGTTTTATTTTGATGTCCAAAACAAAGTGGCTCTGTCAAGCAGACCTGGCGCCGAGTACATTTTCATGAGTACAAGTACGAGTACTTTGATGATGGATGAGTATGAGTATGAGTACATTGCTAAAAGCTGAGTACTAGTACAAGTACATTCTCACGAGTACGAGTAAAAGTACAAGTACATTTTTTAAATATAAATAATAACGTATTTTAAAATTATTAATTAATCTAATTTATGTAACTCAGCACAAGTGAATATGCAATGGCAGTTGATCAATTTTTTACGAGGAAAACTAAAAAACCTCTACTTGAGTATTTCATCAACACTGAAATTCACTTCGTTGGCATTCATTTCAGTGGCATCGTATGATCTTATCATCTATTTGCCATTGCCCAAAAGAACATGAGTTGTTCACAGGTTGAGTCTTTCAGGCTGCGCCGTTCATGGCAGAATACTTTTTCGGCTATGCTAAATACCCTTTCAACTGGGGCTGATGATGCTGGAATGCTGAGATGGTGAGGGACCAACTGAGCCAGAGTCGGAAAACTCAGAACTGGAGTGGGTCACTGTGACGATCTGTACATGGCTGACTGAGGCATTCGTTCACCTCTACAATCAGCAATCTGCTGATATTATAAGTTTGCAATTATATTTTCTGATCGTAGACTACTAGTTGTTGAGAGGGTTAGCACATGTCCACATAACAGGCTCAGCATCCTCTTTGGACTTTTTAGTCAGACTGCTGGCATGGGATTATACTAGTGTAGGAGGCAGTCTGACTTGAGCCACCTTACTTCTACAGAGCAAGACTGGCAGTTTTTGTTCTTAGCAATTAGCACTGTCAGCCACTGTCAAGTGGCATGGTCTCCAAACTACATCAAAGGCATTTCCTGTCTAACTGGTGGGTTAACTGCTAATTGGCTCTTTATGGACATCCTGGTGGCTTAATTAAACAAACAGGTTTATAGCCTGAACTGATAGCCTACAATTATTGTTTGCTTAACAGGGTGTTTCTGACTGGGAAAAGATGCTTCCTATTGCCATGTTTGGGTATCAAAATTTCATTTTATTACCAAATATATTTATTTTCCTCCGTACATATTGAGAAAGTACTCAGATGTACTCATAAAATCTGAGTACAATGAGTATGAGTACGAGTACTTCAAAAATGTAATCGAGTACACGAATACCTAGTACTTCGGCCCCAGGTCTGCTGTCAAGATATTTATGATTGTCTTTGTAACTTTTAAATATAATGTAACGCTATTAAAAAATCTGATGAATGGCTGTTGAAAAAGAAGTGAAAACTTGCAACTATTTCTTGTATAAAACAAAGTTTTTAAAAACTGTTTACTAAAAAGATGCTTGTAACAACAATCCAAACGGTAATCTGCCTTGGCACGTTGCCAATAAATGCTTTATGAACCTCGGTTCAACCTAACCAGTTAATGGAAATATGATATGAACGTCTCACAATAACAAAGTGATTAATCAGTGAGTGTTTCTCACAATACCCACACCAACAATGTAGGTATTCAAAGTTTATACAACATAGTGTAACTGAATACCTGTTATTAGTTTATTACAGGTACTTTCTGGAGAGAAACCAGGTTGATATCGCACTGTTGACCCACACCATTACTTACATAACATAAGTAAGGGCGTCTCGGACATATTGTGAGGGTGAGGTAATCATTCATACAAAGTGTCAATCATTTGTGGGTGTGGACCATTTCTAAAAATAAAACACATTTTTTTAAATATTTTTATTTATTTACAATTGTTTTAAAAACAAAAACTTTGTATTGAATCTATGCGACTCAAAACAAACACACTGGTAGTTCATATCTAGGGAGTTTAGCCATGCAAGCCACCTTCAATATACAAATATTGTCTCTGTCGCACATGTACTGACTTATTAATATTACAGTGCTTACCTCTTCATACTGTTGAGAGAACTTCAGCTCAGAGAACTCCTGAAGTGTTTCCCAGAATTCTGGATAGTTATCGACAGACCACTTGTACAGGTCGTCATATGTCTCTGAAATGATATGTACAAATGAAGTTCCACATATCAGTGCAAAACAAAATTAATATAAAAACATACCGTAATGACTGAATGTATCAGGGCAACTAAAAATAATAAATTTGTCAGCTGTCCGAAAACATGGGTAGAAAAATAATTAACAAAAAGCCACATATTTACAAAGACAAACAAATCCTGACGTCCCATTCGACTATACATGCTATTAATAGCGCTTTATAACATCATTTGACTACCCACGCTTTATAATATCATTGGTGATTTTTGTCATTTATACAAATTGGGTATACGGTATGACTATTGTATTTGGAATGACTCATGCAACGCAAGTCTTCTGATTTCTGTATTATATATGCATTCTGGATCTGCTGTATTTGCTTGTAACTAGAAAGAATGGTTCACCAAGTCATGGAGTCCATGGGTTTGTTTCATGAAGCGTACTTAAAGTTACGCAATTACTTAGTTAGGTACATTACAAACCGCTAGAGGCAGCACTGTAGATTTGTCCTCTGAATCTAGACCAAAATCTGTGACGCGTGGCTCCGCTCCCGCTAAGATTCGGGGCTTCCCCAAGATTGCGTGGCAACATTATGCAAATGAATATTCGACCTATATTGATGATCACATGAACCAATGAAAGGCAGAACTACGTCATAGCCATGTTCGCGGACAGTTTTCCGACAATTTTGACTGAGGTAAGTGGTTGTTAACTTTGACGTTTAAACAATCGTTTAAAAATACGGTAAAAATTACAAACAGCCTTTTATTTATCTTACGCACTCTATTTTATGTATATCTACTTTAATATGATATGCATGTTATAGTTGTGAGCTTTGTCGGAAAGACGCAGCGGCCCGTCGAAAATAGGCATGTCGCACGCTGTTTGGCGTTCAAAATGTGAAAGCGCAGTTAGCCGACAAGCGCACGAGCTGTGGCTTGTGCCGCAGCATGTACGCCACGTTGGCATTGGCACAATTAAGTTCGACGGGCGCGCGCTATGCAAATTACAAAATACTTGCTCTGACACGGATTAAAATGTATGCTTCTAAGCTATTCTAAAAATTAGTCATAGTTTTTAATTATTTACAGATGTAGCATTGGGTCTGAGAATGTGAGCGTAGACTGAAGTGATCCAATATTTCTGTGCCCGACTGTTCGATTCGTATGAGATACGAACAGAATGTAGCCATTGTAGGTCACGCTGTTTCCTACAATTTAAAATCCACATAATCAACACTGTTTGCACGTAAATCACGATGTATTTTGTGCGAATAATGAATGATATATATGTAAATAATGTATGATGTTATATATTAAAAAAAAAAAGCTTTTGTTAAAATATTAGTTTCACAATCAAAAAATCTATATGACCTTGGCATGTTTTGGCCGAGTTTTACATTATTGATATTGAACCATTTAACATTAAATCCAGTGCCATCAGCACTTTTGTAATTATGTGCATTTAATTTAACATTTATTATTGTTTATAATAAAAATAATAACTAAAATGTTGCCATGATATTTTTATTCCTCTACTACAACACAATTAAATGCCAGGTTTTTAATGGCTTTCTTAATAATCTGTACTGTAAGATTAATTATACAAAAACAAAGTCCAGGGACACCAACATGATTGTTTTATTTTGGGAATACATTCTTGTGGTATTGCACTATTTCATTTGTATCACACACATACATTAATACAGTTTTCCTTTAATTCATGTTGAAGGATTCTGCTGCAAATATATGAAGAGTGACGGAACAGTGAAGATAACTTCTGTGAAAACTAGCACACATCACTTACATGGAAATATGAAACACTGAACTGACTACGTCTACACCGAACCAGTGAACAGTGTCCTGTGAAACTGACAAACTTCAATTGTATGGATATATGAAACAATGAACGGATTATATCTACACTCAACCAACAGTGTCGGGGGAACATTGGCACACTGCACTTGCATGGATAATATGAAACATTGAACTGATTATATCTGTACTGGGCCAACAGTATACTGAGAACATTGGCACACTTCACTTGCGATATAACAGTGAACCAACTATATCTACACTGAGTCGGCAATGTACTCTGTTCCTCCTGTAGTTCCCTGTATGTGCATTGAAGCTGACTAGTTCTTGTACTTCTTCTGTTTCAGTTGTTTTCTTTGTCTACTTGTCGGCTGCTTACTGTGAACAATATATTAACATTACTTCATGTTGAAGTGCGAGACATCGAACAAAACAATTAAACATAATTATTGTAGTACAGATCTTTGCATCATGCTGTGAACATTTTATCACACAGTCAACAGCTGGAAATTATAACGATCTTGGAATGTATAATAAATGGTGTTAAATCCAAGTGGTGTTTCTTTGCAACAATGATTAACACTCGTCAGTTTGCAGGGGACACTTCAATGTATACAAACGTATGTAGGTCAAAGCCAATAAAGGTCAAACAATCAGGTCAAAGTAATGTCACAATGGCCAACAGTTAATCAATAGTTGAACTTTCATTTTGCTAACACAACATCATAATCATTAAGTAAAAAATTAATTAAGTCATTTGTCAACATAAATAAATCAATATGTGTTCAAGGTTAATTATCTAGGTCGTGTCAAGGTCATGCTATTATGGTCAAGGTTAAACATTTAGTTACCTTTAATTTGCTAGCACAACATACCATAATTAATAAGTAAAAATAGATTGGATATTCAAACATGCAATTAGGTCAAAGTTCAATTTTAAAAACAAATTAGGTAATTGATTCTTGCTTTAATATGATATTTTATGGTCAATGTGTACATAAATGTTCCATTCCAACAATTTATCAACTTAATAAGCCATTGTGTCACACATAATAATTTAATTAGGTCATGTATCATCATAAATAGGTCAACGGTCATTAAAGGTCAACTAACTAGGTCATGTCAAGGTCACACAATATTAGGACAATGTTTTTGGGTCATAGCTTTTTATTTCCCCTCAATATCTTCCTTAGAATAAATTATGTAATATATGCCTATATTCAGTGCCACACGGTGGCAGCACAGCCTGCACAAGTTCCAGATCACAAGAAATGGACATGAATCCTATAGACACAATGACCCTTTTTTCCGACACTAAAAAGTGGATTTACTTTGTTAATAATAAAGATATTTCAAAAATTCAAAAAGGGTTGTAAACTACATACCATACACTATCACACAGAAGTGTTTAAATGAGTATATAACAATTTTGAATTTTTTTGTAATGTACCTAACTTAGTGTCATGTGTTTGCATAAACTCATGTTCGCTTATATTTTTTTTAAATCACGTCATTTACTAAGACAATCATCGTAGCGTTAAGAATGTTTTTAGCCATTTCATGAAACTGGCCCCAGGAATATATGTACAAAGTACATTAAATTAATATTTACAACTAGTACATTTTAAAACATTTCCAAATTGTGCAGAGCTCTGCAATTATTACAAAATGCAAACCATTTGACATTTACAGAAAACAGTAGAACAAAACATTTCCATACTGTACGTAATCACAATTTGGAGTATTAATTAAGTAACTGAAATGAAATAAATTCGCACTTTGTCTTTGCTCGTCTCTGAAAGTTGGTCCCCCAATAACCATTGTACAAGGGGGGTAACGGGCGCAGAGGGCAAAGGTCAATTGTTACACTACTGTTACGAGCAGTGTTTACGATCACGCGTGGCCCAGATTCCGCAAAGGCCCAAGCCAAAGCCTTGCCAAAAAATAATACCCAAATTTTCTAAACCAAAATGGTTTGTGATATTACAAATATGTTGTGGCAGCAGATAATACATGGTTCACAATATGCTTGCACACCATTATCGTCATAATGAAATGGGGACCCAATCGGCCAATGGCAATGCCATGTCCATGCCCATGGTTTGATTGTTGACAGCGGAGTCAAGCGCCCATACTTGGCCACGCAGCCGGCTAGCTGTCATTCACTGTCAGTTTGATTCGACTCACCTAATTTCTGCCCAAACTTGTTGTTGATACATTTACGAAATTCATCTTGTTTCGTTCGCTTAGACCTATCCGGTCTCCACATGCATTTAATAGGTGTGTCCATGGTGTGTTTTTTCGTAATGACACAGCCTCATAAACCAAACTAATCCAGACTAGCGCCAAAGTATCGAGATCATCCGTCTGCCAGCTTTCGCGACCAGTGTTCAAATCACTTCGGCCGACTAACACGTCGGCGCGCTGGCTACAGTGCGCTCACTTCGGTGCGCTCCTTTCGGCGCAATTTCGGTATTACCCAAATAGCGGACAAGTAAAAAGGCGTCTTAATTATAATTTCATTCAGTAAGTTTCCCCAAATTAATAATATAATCATATTATGTATTAATTAGTGTATAATACGGTATAGCGTTCCTACCAGATGAAGCTCAAGTCTGACACCGAAATGGTCCAGAAGAGAGCCGCGATCTTTCACGATTTTAGAACAACGACAAGCGCCTCTGATCTCGTTGCCAGACTTAAGCTTCCAAAGTTTGAAACCAGAAGAAAAGTCGACAATTAATGTCTGTACGATGTACACAGTCATAAATGGCCTTGTCGTGATCACATTTCCCACTCAAATACATCAGACACGCTTGCATATTTAACCAGAGGACATAATTACAAATTCACGATTACATATTCCGAGACTGACACATACCTCCACTCATTTCCCCCCTCAGCTGCACGTCTCTGGAACACCTCCAACTAGCCGCACCAGATACCACTTCACTGGTAGCTTTCAAGCAGCAGCTGGGAGGTTGGGCGGCAAACTAATTACACAGTCGACGCCACATAATATTTAAGGACAGTGAATGTCTTAACCACATTTTTATTCACCACTTACTTGGTTTTTAATTATACTTCAAAAAGCCGGCATCGCGTTACGTCAAAAAAATAACAAACCTGTGGGACATTACCACATTATTCTGAAAAAGAAGCGGTCGAAATGCATGCCTGTCATAAAAGTTGGACCCACAGAATTATGATGCGTACTTCATATTTCATCAAAAAGTGGTGGTTTTGGTATAAAAAAAATACTGAATAAATCGCGATCCACCAGCAGCAGTATTCGTTTCGAGACCGAAGTGACCACTTGCTGCCGATATTGTAGCACGACCGAAGTGTCTAACACCGTCGCAACTGCTCGCGCCACTAGCCAATTTCCAGTGCAGCAACATAGTTCCTGTGCGTTCCTCTCGTTACATATGCAGTACAATTTAAAGAAAGTTGCATAAACGAACACTGTAACAGGGTATTCATTAGTAATTCCACAACACTGTGTTTTTCCGAAATGACAAATAATGCAATTGTGGACATGGCTGATTAAGGGGTCATAAGCGGAATAATCGCCTTATTCTGAGACAGCATGGCGTGATTTTTTTTCGCGTGCCGTATCCACCGGTGGGGGAGGCGTTTGTTTGATACAGATCTGTCAATAACATGCAAATCAAATACATTCCAACCACCCACCAAGGGCTTCACCAGTTTGGCTAAGCCATTTTGTAGAGTCCTCCTTCCAGAAGATCAGTCACCATCTCCAACCAATCTCTGAAGCTACCCCCCCCCCAATTACCCTTCTCGCTTTTTCCTGGATTGTTGTGAGACTCCTGCCTTTCTGGAAAGGAAGAAA
Organism: Escarpia spicata; assembly: GCA_963995525.1. Taxonomy (NCBI): domain Eukaryota; kingdom Metazoa; phylum Annelida; class Polychaeta; order Sabellida; family Siboglinidae; genus Escarpia; species Escarpia spicata. Next base: position 22,248,699 of record OZ023213.1, read on the forward strand.
ATCTCCTGAATTGTACTTTATGTGCAGTTGGAGGTTTTTGGTGAGCTTCAATGCGGGTGCTGTTGGAAGTTTTTGGTGAGCCTCAAAGGGGATGCTGTTGTAGGTCCCATGCAACTAGGATTAGGACGGGGGCAACTAGAGGTTTTTGTTGAGCCTCAAGAAGGTTCAGTTGGAGGTCTCAAAGACAAAGAAGGTGTCTTTGGAGGTTTTTGGTGAGCCTAAATTCTCCTGGATTTTAAAACTCGAAAGTTGGCAGGTATATTACCACCAATTTGTAAGAGCACGAAACTCGAAAGTTGGCAGGTATATTACTACCACCAATTTGTAAGAGCATGAAACTCGAAAGTTGGCAGGTGTACTACCACCCATTTGTAAGAGCACGAAACTCGAAAGTTGGCAGGTATACCACCACCCATTTGTAAGAGCACGAAACTCGAAAGTTGGCATGTATACTACCACCAATTTGAAAGAGCACAAAACTCGAAAGTTGGCAGATATACTACCACCAATTTTAAAGAACACGGAACTCAAAAGTTGGCAGGTGTACTACTACCACCAATTTGTAAGAGCACGAAACTCGAAAGTTGGCAGGTGTACTACCACCAATTTGTAAGAGCACAAAACTCAAAAGTTGGCAGGTGTACAACCACCAATTTGTAAGAGCACGAAACTCGAAAGTTGGCAGGTGTACTACCACCAATTTGTAAGAGCAAACTCCAACTTCCTGCCAATCCCCTTTGTGTATCTGAATACTAGTTAAACATATAGTAACTAACACAGGAATATATGGGACTAATCAAATAGTACTGCAGCAGGGCGTAGGTTTACAAAGCACCTCCAAGGATATTATTTTGTCATCATGTATTTTATTGCAATGCAACTGTTATATACCAGTACAAATTTCAATTACTATATTACAATTTTCCAAATTTTAACATACAACATAAATAGTACAAAATTCAGAGCTATATTCAGTTAATATATGTACCAGTAGCTTACACCAGATACCTCTTACATGTGCAGTGGTGTAAAGTATGGGTAGACTCATAACTAGATAACATAGAAGCTTATTATTACATGCTAAACACACTCTTATAAATAGCAGTCTTTCATATAGCAGCTTCTCTGCTGTCATTCTGGTAAACGCCACTGTTCAACAAACTGTCTGGCTGGACAGAGGGATAATAAAATATCAATTTCCCTCAGACACTAACAGTGTATTTACACAAACATATCATTCATTTGTATGGTTAAGGATTAAAGATTAAAGTCATAACACACACTATTTATGAATACTGGGCGCCAATGTCAACAATACACTCCATTAGTTGAAGCTGCTAAGAAAGGGTCTATACTTCTTTAAAAACACCGACTGTTTAAATGAGTGCCCTCTCCATGGAAGAAGGCACACAATCAAACTGTGCACAAACACCTGCTTTAAATTGTTACTGTAAACAATGTCTTTAGATGTCTCACTCCTGCCTTATGTGCACGACGATGATTAAGTAACTACTGCAGGGGACGTTTCACGATCTGGAATGTCTCCAAAGGTGTATGTTTGGGAGAGGAGTCCTAATGTGGAAGTTATCTAAAATCGTGCTATGTTCACTAGGCAAAATTATGTTATAAATGCTTATGGCTGGGAAGGAAGTCCATTTGACTAGACACAAGCAAGCACTCCGATTTGAAGGCAGCATCAAGGCACACATTTCCTGGCATTAAGTGCAGTCCACTATCTCAGTCCCAACATATATTATTATATTTATAGTTACATATCAACCCCAATGCAACAATTCTGTTCCATGAGGCAGATACACTAGGATAACCACCATGGTTGCCTACAAGTCTACATTTACAATCAATCTTTAAAAAGTGCATGGTATTGTATAGTACATTATCTTATCAGATAGTACATTGTAAAGTACTGGGAAGACATCCAAGTATAGTATCTTCTTTCATCAGAAGACATATTGGAGCTAGATGACGTAGAATGTTGATATCAAATTGTAAATGGACCTAGAGGTACTCCATTAATAATTATATAGACCTATATGATACACCAGTAAACATCATACTGTATGCATTGTAGTTTTGTTTTTTCCCTGTATAAATACAGACGTATTGTACTTCTGGACAAATACAACCATATCCTGTTTAAATATGGATTTGCTTCAACTGGTACAATCATAATAAAGTACAAATTTTCTTATCTTCAACACATGCACAATTCAAATTGAATGGCAAACTTGTAGTGCTCATCCAAAGAGAAAATACTTTTGACGCCTGGCAAATTCCTATCAAAACCAAGCAAATTTAGTTTGATATAGGTATGTTGTAGCCACGGAGATGGTGGAACTAATTAATTTCGAGCGAAAAATCTCTGATATTTTATGTCAGTATATTTATCAAATATTCTATAGGATTTTTGCAGATGGATTTCTATAGAATATTTTTATTACAGAATTCAATAGAAACTGATGTCACCATAAAAATTACAGAGAATATTCTATAGAATTCTAAACAAATGTATGTTGTCACAACACTTCTATAGAATTCTACAGATTTCTAAAGTATTTTTTGCTAAGGGATGGCACTTGATGAGACTAATTAACCAATGCAAAATGTTATCAGGATTTATACAGAACTATAAATAAAAATACAGGTTTCTCCCCCAAAATGGCATATCTGGTGCTCACTTTATGCCATTTCTACTGCAACAGGCAGCACTGTGAGATCCTTCTAGGGTGTTGCACTTAATTAATGCACTAACCAAGGCCATATTCCTAGCAGCCACAATGATCACATGACAGGCCAATAAATGTCTTACACGATACACCCACAAAGCTCATTGGCAGAACCTATTTACATTGGAGTTACAACACACTTAAATTGTAAACTTTGAGTCTTGAGAACACTCGCCCTATTTGCCAAGATAGGGAGTAGTTATTATCTATCAGGTGGGTTGGGAAAGACAAATCAGGGCACACCCTGATTTGAAATCTAACTCACCCCAAAAACATGTGCTCCGAAATGTGATACACCCACCAAGCACATGCATTGAAATCTTACAACAATTTTGTACATTTCTAAACCTTTTTAGCCTTATTTAGGCAAAACTGTGTGCACCAAAAACCGACCCACCCCGAAATCTTCAACACTGAAATCCAACCTGCCCCAAATCCTGTGCACTGAAAACTGAGCCCAGTTTCCTCTGGCCCACCCTCGTGATAAAATATCGACTGCTCCCTAGGCATCTCAATGACTCGGTTCACTCGCACACAACACTTCTAACACACTGAATCCCACTCGCCGTGGAGGTGGGCTTCTGTAGTCTGCAGGATAGAGGATGGATATTCCTGGGAATGTATCTTCCAATGAACCCCCCCCCCCCTTCAGAGGCATCAACATCCCAAATGGATTCAAGCACTACATCCAATTAGACGATTATTTCCGCCGATATCGTTCCATCTTTTCCTCCGTGTCATCATCGCTGTTGCAGTTCTCGATGCGCCCCCTAGTGGCCTGCATCAGCTCCGCATCTGGTCGCTGGTCACGATTCTCGTACAGCAAAACGTTTAGTGTCTCCTCATAGATGCGGGCCTCAGGAAATTCAACCTGAAACAATCAAAGCATAAAGTAAAGGTAAGTTCTTATATAGCGTGGTATCCAGCCCTTGAGGTTGCTCAAAGTGCTTTACATTTTACTCCCTGGCAGACCTGTTCAATCAATCACCATCTTAACTTTTCTGGGAAGCATTCGGCCATGCTCCAATTACTGCATAAAGACTGTTTGTACATAAATCTCCACCATTATATATTGCCAGGTACTCATTCATAGAGCGGAGTGAATTGGAGCAACGTTAAGTGAACGGGCTTGCCCAAGGTTCGAAACGGCGGCAAGAGGATTACAACCGAGAATCTCTAGATTGAGAGTCCGATGCACAACCCATGTCGCCACTATAGTCCATAGAGTGTAATGACTAGAGGAATATGTAAGTAGTTTGTGTGTGCGTGTGCACATCTTCACTGCTGACAGCCCGACAGTTTAACCCTGTGGTTCTGTACCCCATTCATAACCTAACTATAATTGAGCTAGCATCAGGTGTGTATGGTGTATGCATGCGTGCATATGTATGCTTGTACGTACGTACGTATGTATGTTATGCTTTTTAAATATTGCATAATGAATGCCAAATTTTCAGAGATTTGTCAACAGCCTGTGGATAAAAGATGCTTTTTCTCCTAAATTCCCTGTTGGTTTGTACTGTCGCTAGATGATTATTCGCAATGTTACAGCATTTTTCTATGATCAGTGGATGCTTTTTGTAGCTCAGAACAATCACAGAAAACATGTGTAACGTTGCAAACAAATGATGTAATCTTTGACAAATGTTCGGTATGAATATTTCACTGCCATTTGGAGGAAGGGTATTTGTGCTGGTACGTGTAATTTTGTGTACCAGTTTGATTACCTTTGTATGTTTCTTGTCTGTGCCATATACAATGGATGTGCAACAGACTTCTGCTATCTTCTGGCCGTGCCCAAAGAACGACCAACAGCAGATTTCTTGGCTGCCTATGACATCTTTGATGAAGAGGATTCGCCCGTTGAACCTCAGCGATACTTTGTCAAACAACTCTATGTTCTTCAGGAGGTTGTCATCTGAATTACTGCAACAAGATAGGGTTGAATTACAACTGTATTTATTTGTAACTGTCTAGTAGCTATACCACTGGGTAAATTAAACACCTGCACAGTTTCATAACGTAATTTGTAATTGTCAGTTCTGTTGTGTCTATCAGGATATTTAGACACATGCCTTACCAATGAGACTTCACATGAAAGATCATTTGTCATACAACTGTAACAATGCAACACAATGTTACCATGCATGGGAGTTGGTGTCCTGTGATTACTAACATTGCGTAGCAATACTTGTTTTGTGATTAATTACTTTATATATGGATACTGTTGCTGCATCTTGTGACTACTTACATTGTGTAGGAATACTTGTTTTGTGATTAATTACTTTATATATGGATACTGTTGCTGCATCTTGTGGTTACTTTCATTGTGTAGGAAATATATTTGTGGGTTGTGATTTATTACTTTATATAGGAATACTTGTTTTCTAGGAGTATTTGTTACATTTTACGATTAATTACTTTATATAGGAATAGTTGTTGCCATATCTTAATTATTTTGTGCATGAAATAGTAATATCTGGTGTTTGGTGATTACTTTATGTAGGAATACTTATTGCTGTTGTCTTGTGATTACATATTTTGTGCAACAATGGTCAATTATTTTGTGCAGGAATACTTATTCTTGTCTTGCAGTTACAAACTTTGTGTGTAGGAATACATGTTGCATTGTCTTGTGGTTACTTACTTCGTGTAGGAATACTTGTTGTTGTGTCTGTTGCAGAGGAGTTTCACAACTGGCTGAATGAAACACACAAAACAATAATATGTCACAACTTGCAAGTAAAGAGTTTGCAGTCAGGACTGGGAAGTTTCTTCTACAGTAGAATTTATTAGATAATAACAACTCGAGACTAATTTTGGTAAATTTGTTATGTCCACCCATTTGTGTAATTCTTTGGCCATAGGGTGTTTGTTGTGGTTTCACTTTGAAGTTAGGGCAGATAATTTGATTTTTGTGCAAATTAGTACAACCCAACATTTTCACAGAAGAATGTGTTTGATAAAGTTTATCGTATTTAAGAAAGTTTCTGCAATTTCCTTGAATAGCATTTCCCAATAAAAAATCACAACTATTTTATATGGTCTTGTCCAAAAATGGTATTTCACATGAAGTTCAATCCTTGTTTACAGTTGCTTGGACTCACCTGTAAGTGCACCAACTATAACTATATCCTGCAAACTTAGCAATCAGTGACAACTGTTAATGTTATTATTTCCTACGCTGTTGTTATTTGTTACGAAAGTAATTATTAATTTTGGGCTGCTAGTCAGGTGTTTCAAGAGCAATGTTCAACATCGCTGAGATGGGTTGTGTTAACACTAAATACAGTACAATGAATATTATACTGGAACATGTGTCAATCCTCCAGAAACACCACATTCCTATGTGCAATTAATCAACATGCAACTTGTTGACAGCATTCATTGACGCATGACCAAAGCCATGAAAGTACAGAATACCAGAATGGGTGACCAGTGCTGCCACCTATTGGATTAGTTAATACTATTTCCTGCAGCAAACTGTATGAACTAATAGAGGCTTGCATTCACTTGATTAATTCTGATAAAAAAGATACAAAGCTGAATCTTGCGGACGCACTGACTGATAGGTCATGTGGAATTGTCATGCCATGCACCCTTATTTATTATATCAACTGGCAACACAAAATGTTTTCCAAACCATGCCATTAGCCTCATGATTCAACAGACATGACAAGATAGCAGAGATTACCGACCATGCCGCCTGGTTCTGACTTCTGATATCCACATTACCATCAATGTAGAAGTGTGCATACATGTTCCACTCGATATGTGGCACCACTGCAGTTAACAATTAATTTGCCCCACGATATGTGATGACAACCAAACCACCATCTACCTATAAGGATGCATTTACTTAGACAACTTTAGCAACCACCCCTTACCTTGCTCGTAGACGATACAAGAATCTGTTCCTCCTTTGCCGATGTGATCAGAGGCACTCGACATATGGGCTCGAGCTCGTCGTGTTTCTTAAACTGCTTCTGAATGAGCTCCACAAGGGGCTGGATGAGGTAATATTTCACCTCTGTAAGCAGCTCAAGCAGTTCATGTTTCGACTCGGGCAAAGATATGTCGCCATCACGGAGGTAGTTCAGGATTGCTCCAAAATGCTTGCCACAGCGGTCGATCAGAATCCACCCTGAACAAAATTATGTGGTTATAATTACGATGAAGAGAAGAAGCAAATCAATAATTTCAGTAATTCAGTTACACTGCTGGTTTCTAGTATGTTCTACTTTGTGCCCAGCAATGTGCAGTTAAGTTTAATTTCCGCAATGATAGAAGACAATGTGTCACTGGCACTGATGGAGACAGGATGAGAAGCTACAGATAGCAGAGAACAACTGGGTCCAAAGAATATGCTATGCTATGGTGAGGCATGCAGTAGTTAGTAACATCGGAGAGAATCAGCCAGGATTTAGGAAAGGGAGAGGAACAGACCATGGATTATTTGCCATCAGACAAATTACTGAGAAGAGGAGAGAATTTTAAAAGGATCTGGAAAAGGCATTTGATACCGTGCAGAGAGAACTTGCATTTGCAGTCATGTGATGGATGGAGGTTGGAGAAGCAGAGATCAGTATGGTGGAGGCATTGTACAAGGCGACAACGGCAGTGGTGAGAGTCGAAGGAGAAACTGACAAGAATGGAGTAACACCTTTAGAAAACATGGCCTCCGAATGAATCTGGAGAAGACTGAAGTAATGTGGATAGGTGAACAGGTGGTGGATCTGCATGTAGTTGTTGCTGGAAAGACCATTAAACAATTGAACAGCTTTGTATACTTGGGTGGTACAGTGTGTGAGGATGGAGGAAGTAGTAAAGAAATACAGAGGAGGGTGGAAGGCATTATGTGGGAAAGAAAACAAAATACACAGCTAAACGGAAAAGTGTTCGAAGCTTGCGTGGTGCCAGCATGTGTACATATGGATTGGGAAGACTGGCAATGAGGGAGAGACAGGAGGAGAAGCTACAAGTAGCAGAAAACAACTGGGTCTGAAGAATATGTAGAGTAACGCGAGATGGTAGAAGGAAGATGACAGAACGGAGAGAAGAGATTGGCATGAAAAAACACTTAAAGATGAAAGTAGTTGGAAACAGAATGAGATGGGCAGGACACATGCAAAGAATGAATGAAGATTAGACAGACTGTCAAAAAGAGCATGGAAAGCAGAAGAAGGAGGCAAACGACGAAGAGGAAGACCAGAAAAGAAAAGAGACCACAAAGGGAAAATGAAACACAGCTGTTGTATGCTATATATTTCAATAAATACTACCTAGGTATACATTAATGGTGACAGAAACCTACTCATTTGTAAGACAAACTGAAAAACTCATTTTGTTCGATGCCTAAATCGGCAAGATAGAACACTGCATATCGCCATCTTTGTTCTATGCAAGTAGGTTTGAGTCGCTCCTAGTCTTATCTAATCAATGTAAATTTTCGATTCACTTCATTAATACACATTTCTACACAAAAACATGGTACCCTATTATACATGGTGGGCGTTATATAGGTCAACAAATCATTTGTACGCGTGTTCGAAATACAAAGTGAAATTAAAGTACAACGATTTATAACCAATGAAAGCATTCTAAATGCCACACTTTATGGTCCTCATTAATAATTCATGAAGTAAACACGCATAAATTCTCACGCTTTCCGTCGGCGGTGAAGCAGTCATTATTTCGCAAGGAGATATGTCGGTGAGCATTTTTGTACCAAAATAAAATATAACATTACAATATAAAGTTACAAGTTTTTCTAGGTCACATTAACATATTAAATTGTTTACTTGCATACATGGTCACATTATTTTAGTGTGTGTTCCCATTAAAATGTGGCTCACGCCTAAATAGATGTATTTGAAAAAAGTTATTATCTCCTATTAGTATTATGCTACGTCTGCCAGCCAGCCAAATCCTGTAATCAATTAAATAAATGAAGTTCTGTAATTTACAGTTACACTATGTTCAGGTGGCAAGTAAGTTATTACTTATGTTGGTGTAACTTGTGTATAGCTATTGTGCCACAATTATTATTTTACAAAACTGTAAACACTATTTTTCATACGTTCATTTTGCATTTCAAATTATCTGAACAATTTTATGTTCTATGATTCAAAAATAAACATTAAAGACAAATTTATTCCACTTAGAATATTGTTTGCATCTTATTTTATCATGTGGCTGAAACCATTAAGTTTACATATTCAGTTAATAATAAATAAGTACAATGACGTGGTACTGACCACTTGGGCGATAAGACACACATGACCTATTGCTGTAACCATTGCGCAAGCGTTTAACGATATTGCGCAAATAAAAATACTGTAAACAATAATCAGTGTATATATAATTTAATTAACCAAAAAGGAACCACCAACCAGTGGGTAGAGAAGGTGCAATTTGTTAAACAAAACATTTGAAAAGGCACAGATTGTACTTAGAATCTGGTTTTCAGCAACTCGATATAATTTCAGTCGTGTACCCATATTTATGTCAAAAGTGGTGTCGAACTCCCCTGGACTCACATCAGGATCAGCCCCGGTCCCTTTTGTAATTGTTGTTGTAATACTATATTTCAATTACAAAATACATTTTAATATTAAGCGACAAGTACGTAAGTGAACAATTTTATAATAAAATGACTGTATATATATATACGTAATTTTTTTTATCTTAGTTAGGTAGGGAAAGGCCCACCTACACATCTCCATGCAAAATAATTACTGCTTTGAAGTTTGTCACCGATGGAGCGAGTGCGAATTTATGCGTCATTACTTGAATATGAATATTAATAGGAACCTACAAGCCACTAATCTAGCTTCAACATGCTCTCTATAACCTGCTTTTTTCTGTAGGAATTCTTCCGTGGAAGTATGTGAAAAGTTGCTTACTAAATCTTATAGTACATCCAGTAGCCATAAAGTGCATTCTATTTTTATGTTTTAGTATGCATTTCGTTGGTTTTTCTGGGAGCTATGCTGCATCGCCTATTGAATTAGCGGCTGATCATCGCATCTCACTACTCAAACCAAATTCTGCTGAACAATAATGGCGGCGCCAAGTCCCGATGATGGCCAAGTTTTAAAAATGATTAAAAATATACCATGGTGCTGTGCTCATCAAATGTTGGTGACATGTACAGTAAATGGTATGTTCTTATGTTTGGGCTATGATTGTTCAAGCGTTTCATTCCTCTTTTAAGAAAGCAGGTGTGAACAGCCAAGAATGGCACGTCTTTATGGACAACAGACAGAGTTGGATGGAAATAACAAGAAAAGCACAGGAAGCAACTGAGTGACGTGGACCCCACCCTGTAAGGGAAAGAAGAAAAAAGAAGATATGTGATTCTGAGAAAATAGTTGGCTAGTGCTGCCGATCGCCAATTCTGCCATAGGCGAAATGGTTTGCTATTTGCCAAATTGGCGAAACGTTATTATGGTCACTATTATTGACATTATCAGTAGTATATCACTGGATTATTCACTGCCCGCCTCTCTTGGAGTTGTTTTAAATGATCACTCATCACACTGACCCAAATAACCAGTGACCATGACAGGCAGAAGGAGTAAACAATAGATTGCTAATTCCTCCATTCATCCACGCCCACAAACAATAGTACCAGTTAATTCAATCAAGTTTTGTGTTGCCTGGACAATGGAAACCTGTTGGACCCACTGTTGACACTAGTTATAAGTTTCAGAAGACTATAGCACCATACAAGACACATTCCCCATTATCGCTCACTGAAAACGAAGTCACATGACCATCAATTGATTTGCCATCTGTTAAATATTGATCTAAATGCCAATATAAGTTTGATCTCAAGTGTTTGACAAGTGGCATCATCAGAACACATTACAAATGGATAGTGAAGACACATGTTAAAAACATATTTTACAATTCAGAGCCTGTATCACCCAGACTACGACTACCTTCAGTCTATAGATTGTTTTTAATTATTTGGTCTTGTTATTTTCTCCATATATTCCAAGTATTGTTATTCATTTTACATAGCAGACTCATGTAGTGTTAGTTTACAGATGGTGTTTGGCTTTTAATAATTGAAAAATGCCCCTTAATTTATTTTGGGCGTTTGCTAAATTAACAGTGGGTGTTCGACTTAAAAAAAATAAAAAATAAACAATGTTTAAAAAATTATACTAACACATGGTTGGCTTTCTTTTATATATTAATAATATTATAAATGTTTAATTTAAATTGGGTGTTTCATTTTCTTTTGAGCGCATAAGCTCCTACCTGTGTATAATATAACGTTCTATATAATATATGTCATGTTTTGCATATCTGATAAAGAAATTGGCTAAAGAAAAACCCATTTGGGGAAAAAACAATTCTTACCTTTAGCCAAATTTGCAAAAAAAAATTTACACACAGCACTAGCCTAGAAATATAATAATTACTTTTGACAGTGAATTCACAGCAACCTTTTATTTAACTGGTTTAAAATTACTAACCATGGCATATTCGCTGGCTAGGCTTTCTTCCTGTCGACAGCTGTACTAACAACTCACTCCTTAAATTGATTATTTGGCAGTTGTTTAGCATCCAAGTCCTCCTCAATTTGGCTAACATTATAACTATGTTTCCCTAAATTTCATACCTCATTGCGTTGATTCAATCATTCCACATCATCCCAGGCATACTATATAATATATTACACAAATATTGTGTCTTAGACTTAGCAGATGGAGATGGGACGAAAGAGATCAAGCAGAGGTTGGCAATGGCGAGTAAAAAGTTGATGGAGATGAAGAAGCTGTGGAAAGCAACGAACAAAGATATGAAACTACAAGTTATCCGAGTCTGCATATTTCCAACGGCTACGTATGGATGCGAAACCTGGACTCTTAATAAGAACATTACTAAATGCATTTGAAAACAAGTGTTACAGAAAGATATTACGAGTTTCGTGGACTGAACGTAGAACTAACGAATCCATCGCAGATGAGCTTGGTGTTATACCCGGGACTTTATTGAACTTTGTAAAGAAACAGAAAAGTTATTTCGGCCATGTGAAACGGCATCAGTCTCTAGAGAGACTAATAATGGAAGGAAAAGTGGAAGGCAGCAGAAGCAGAGGAAGACCTAGGAGACAATGGGGGAAGGACATACAGGAATGGATGGGAGCAGAGACGTCTGGCAAGTGGGGAGACTGGCAAACGAAAGAGCTGTCTATAGACAATCCATTAAGGCTGCAACATCCGGAAATGGATAAGCAAACCCAAGAAGACTTAGCACATTTTGAGGCTCAAATAGTGCAAGTGAAGTGCCAATTATTTTGTCACAACAAGACAGTGCTATTCATATTGCCATCGAGGCATGCCATAATAAATCTAGCCACAGGTTTTTTACTAGACCCTGACTCATGGCATGTAGAGGAATCACGGATAGTGATTCATCTTGTGGACTTGTTATTATGAATTTATGTTACTCACTTACTAGGATGGATGGAGATGAAGAAGCTGTGGAAAGCAACTAGCAAAGCTCACATATGAACAGCGATTACAACAACTGAAACTACAATCGTTGTATTACCGACGTCAGAGAGGCGACCTTATTGAAACGTACAAAATACTTAACGGAATCGACAAAGTTGAAGCTGATCAATTCTTCCAGGAGAGGGACAGTACAGCAACACGAGAAAGCTTTTCAAGCAAAGAACAAGACTGCTGGCCAGACAGAATTACTTCTCAGTTAGAGCCGTGGATCAATGGAACAGGCTCCCACAACATGTGGTAGATGCCAAGACCGTCACACTGTTTAAGGCTAGACTCGACAAGCACTGGAATAGCCTAGGATATGGGCACCAACAAAGGCCAATGGCCTAAATCAGCCCATTAACCTGTAAGTGTACTACTGGCAGTGGCACGGCAGGAAGTCGGAGTTGTGTCGTATCGTCGATTACTACTGTAGGCACTTCAACAAAAAATTTAATATCATGCTAGAACATTGGGAATGGGCTTAAATTAAAGGTAATAGGTTAAGGATCACATAACTGTTTATTTTATTAAGATACCTTTAATAGATCAAAAGATATTGCGATTTTAAGACGGAAAAACAGCGTCATTTTTGTGTATCTCTTACAATGGCAAAATGAACTCATTTTTGTGTTTTCTATAGGTAAATATTTGCTTTAAAATGTAATAACTTTTTTATTTATACATATATTTAAATACTGTCTTCAGGGTTTCAAACACATTGACAAGAGTAATACATTTATAATATTTAATATTTTTAGTACTAATTATAACCAAATTAATTAGTTAATTTTAGTTATGTAGCATGCAAAACTCAACAGACCGAAACGCTCCAATTAAAGGCCATAATGTCCATGATTATAAAGATTTTATACATATTATGCAATGTGTATAACCACATTAATAATGGTAATAAATATGCATTAAAAAATAATTTATAAATAATAATTATTTCATTAATTAGTCAATATTGGGTAATTAGCGCACAACCTCGACAGACCAAAACATGTCAGTAAAAGGCCATAATGTCCATGACTATGAAGATATTTATACATATTATGCAATGTGTATAACCACATTAATAATGGTAATAAATATACATTAACAAATTATTTAATAATTTATTTAATTAGTCAATATTGGCTAATTAGTGCGCAACCTCAACAAACCGACACATTTCATTAAAAGGCCATAATGTCCATGATTATGAAGATATTTGTATCATTTATGAAAGCAGTAAACCACATTAATTATAGTAATAAATATACATTAACCAGTCATTTCACATTAACAGTAACTTAATTAATAAGTTAATATTGGCTAATATTAGCACGCTAATGACTGACCACTACATTTCGATAAAAGGCTGGAATGTCCATAATTGTGAAGACAGTTATATAATTTATGCAATGTTTACCACCACATTAAACATTATAATAAATATACATTAACAAGTCATATATATCATTAACAATAACTTTATTAATAAGTAAATATTGGCTAAATAGCACACAAACTCAACAGATCAATACAGTAGTCATACTTCAATGTGTCTATGTGTGACTGTGTCCTGACAGGTTGGATGAATGTTGCAGGTCAGTACAGTCCAGTAATAAATTGTCACTGCTTCATAATGTAATGTTCTGCATTTCAACATGAACTTGATGAACTAATGTTCATAAATTGTTCACAGTATTCCGTCGCTGGACCCAAATGCGCCAAATGCAAGACTGCTGCCTGTGTTACTCCCCACAGGAGTCAAGTCATGAAGAAGAAGTCTGGTGTGCTCACAATGCAGTCTTTTTGTAATATTGGCAGTTGATTGTCTCATAGTTTAATGCCAGTAGACTGCAAGATCTGTGCAGCTTGGTTCATATTTCAGTATCTTGTAGAAAAACGTTGTGTTCGTCAACATGATGTCTATAAGTAATGTTCATGTCGTGTTGAATGGACACCGTTCAATCTAGATATCAGATATATAATCAGCAAGATTAAATGTGTATGTATGCAGGCATGTGATGAATGTCATATTCAGACGACTCTGTGGCTCGGTACCTTCACAGTCAGACACAGATCAGTGTAAGATCAGTGTCACTGCATGTAATTGCGAATATCTGAAATAAAAAGGCCATCGTGTACCATATTTTGATAACTGTTTTGATTCTGCATGCAAATCTTGTGAAATAATTTTCTTATCCCTGCAACTGTTACTCAAGAGAGCAGAGTGAAATTCTATAATAATGCATTATGTCAGTTGTCACACAATGAAACGAATTATGTTACATCTGTCCAAGGCATTATGGTTTATATTACATTTTACAAAATGTTGTGCAGTGATTGTTTATCTTGAAACACTTTTTAAAACAAATTTAAGTCGGATAATTTACGTATTTGATGTAAAAAAAAAAATTCTAACAAATTGTTGATTTAATATGTAACAACAATTATTTAAAATTATTGCATAATTAAATTTATATTATTTCTAAGTCTAAATAAAAGCATAACCATAAATAATGGCATAATGATAAGCCAAGCTAAACCCAATCAAGGCGATCCACGATCTCGGTCCGCGTCTCTGCCCCGGTGACGCGCTCTCGGTCATATTGACACAGATCGCTCAAATGTCACATGTTTTGAATGGCGCAAAAACCACATTGCACGAGCATACACGCCAACGAAATTTTCAACACATACTAATTTAATCCTATAGATCTACCTACAGACATAATCGTTCGATACAAATCATTACTAGACTAAAAAATTTGCAACTGAAACACAGCTATGTCATCAAATCGATTAAATTTACCATAATTTTGATCAAATTTGAAAAAGAAAAGGACGTACAGAAAGTTCGACTTACCCGCAAAAGGAATCCCGCTGCGAATGAGGTAAACGACCGGGAAAAGAGCGCGAAAATAGAGGTTGAAATAAAACACTACCCAGGTGCCGAGTAAACGAGACGGCGCTGCTGCGACGCCGCTGAGCGCACGTAAAAACATCGCGGTAGCAGGATTCATTGAAGTGCCTAACTACTGTCACGTCAACGTACCATGTCAACAACAGTACGATTACTGTTTTTCACCTGACGAGCTTACCTTCCGAATCTGTGAGGACCTCTATGCGTCCACTGAACATTGCCCGTAACATCGTGTCTTGTTTTATAAGCGTGCCTATCGTTGTGTAGAAAAGTGCCCCTCCGACATTCAGTTTTACGTATTTAGAGGCGTTGCCTTTTATGACGGTACGCTGTTCGCCAGACATTACTGAATTCACTCAAATCACAAGTACACCAATGTATTTGCGATGTTTCACTGAATCGTCTTGCTGCGGTTTTTGTGTGATTATAACAATCTGTGGGCCCCAATCTATCAAACAAATCTATATTCAAGATATCCAACAAACTTCTTTTTCAATGACGCACGACCGTAGACGTCATCAATTTGTGCGTTTCCCGGATCAGCATTTTACCGCGCCTGTCCACACCTGACACGCATCCGGGGGCAGATCAGTACTTCTCAGTTCTTACCAACCCAATAAAAATGCCATTGCCTTTGAGGTGGCCGTCTCATCAATACATATTCGTGATGTGGTCGATTTGTGTTCATGTGCAGAGCAAACTTCATGTGAATGCGCGATACGATACGATATGTGTGTTTCCGTATTGTTCCGCAAGGATCTATATTGAGTCCTGCGTTGTTTATAATATATATTAAAGGAAATAAAAACAAGGCATTACATAAAATCCGTTTTCGACGTGTACACAAAGTTTAACATTGTATGTAACATTCGAGAACATAAAAAAAAAAAAAAATAGATTTGTAGCATAAATTCGATTTTTAACCTAGCTGTCTGTGTAGCGATTCCCGCAGAAAATAAAACATTAATGAGCTAGGCGACCACGTGGTATCGTGACCTCACATATGACCCATACTTCGCATCAGCCCAATCCTTTCCATGCACCCAGAGCACGTTTACAAGGATAGGTTTTGGGTCGAAACGAGCGTCAGGATGAGTTATTGTGCAATATTCAGATGAAATACAAACACTAGTCATCATAGAGGAACAAGTAGTTATCTTACGGTTCCACATGAATCCAATTTTATTCAAAACAATGAATGCGAATGAACCTACAAGTCGACTAGGTTTCGTCAAGCTTGGGCTCGTTTTCAGAATAATTATATCGAATGCAACCAACGGAAGATAATCTACACTAATAAATATATATAGCAAATATATGTTGTATCCAGCTACAGAAAGCAACGTGCATAATCTCATAATATCACCAGAATATCGATATATGAAAGACTTGTGTACAATTTATTATAACAACTTAAATCAGTCAGTGTATTTTCGTTGGTCCCGCTAGCTCAATTGGTAAGGTAAACGCGATAGTTTTTTTGTAATTTATTTTACAATCGGGCGACGCCGGTTCAATCCTGACACCAAACCATTGATTTTCTTTACACTTTTTTGTTTGTTTTCACGAAATAATATAAACCAAATCATTTTGTATATTATAATGCACTTTTTGTAAATATGTTTTTACTTTTGTAGTAATTATTTATTCGCCACAAAAATGAAAATATGGTAATTATATATAACGATGTTTCTAAATTTTATTTATCCAAACAACTATAATGTAATGGATATGTAATTGATTAATTGTATATGTATTGTACGGTAATATAGTGTAATTATATATGTGAAAACAAATTGTGATCTGTCTGGATAAATAACATTTAGAAACATATTTATAATTTATATAATTACCATATTTTCATTTTGTGGCGAATAAATAATTACTACAAAAATAAAAAATATATTTACAAACAGTGCATTGTAGTATACAGAATGATTTGGTTGTGTATTATTTCGTGAAACCATAAACAACAAAAAGTGTAAAGAAAATCAATGATTTGATGTCAGGATTGAATCGGCGTCGGCCGATTATAAAATAAATATTAAGAAACCAACGCGTTTACCAACTGAGCTAGCGGTACCACTGACTGATTTAAGTTTTTATGATAAATTGTACACAACACCTTCATACTTCGATATTCTGGTGATGTTATGTGATTATATACGCTACTTTCTGTAGCTGGATACACTATATGTTTGCTATGTATGTTTATTGGTGTAGATTTTCTCCCGTTGGTTGCATTCAATATAATTATTCTGAAAACGAGCCCAAGCTCGGCGAAACCTAGTCGACTTGTACTTTCGACCCGAAAGCTATCCTTGTAAATATTCTCTGAATGCATGGAAAGGGTCGGTCTGTTGCGAGTATGGGTCATATGTGATGTCACATCTCGGCATTCCGAAAAGCGTGCCAAAATATGCATATTCGAAAATGTCCGGCTACACCGCATAAAATGTGGAATTTCTAATTCATTGAATTTTGGTTTGGTGGACATGAAAATAGATAGCTGGATGTAATTATTATATGAATTCAAGCAATATGTGTTTTTATTCCCTTTAATTATATGTGTAATGTGTCATTGTTAATGAAATCAATTGTCTTGTGATGACACTAATTTATTTTACTCAGGTGACAATCTGTCACAAGTGTATGAAACAGTATCAACAGAATTACACACATTTTACAAATGGCTTCAAGTTAATAAGCTTTCCCTAAATATAGCCAAAACAAATGTTATGATTTTTGGTAATAATCAAAGTGAAAACAACCACTTGGTCAGTATCAATGGTAAGACCATTAATAGAGTCTATGTTACAACATTTCTTGGTGTACACGTTGATTCCCATTTAAATTGGAATGAAAACATTAGCCACATAACAAGTAAACTCTAAAAAAATGAATCCGTAATGAATAGGGTGAAACATTTATTGAATAAGCCTTCATTATACTCATTATACTGTAGTCTTATCATGCCGTATTTAAATTGCTGTTGTGAAATTTGGGGCAATACATATAAGACTCGTATACAACCCTTGCATATTATTTAGAAAGAGCTATTCCTATTTATCAAAAGGCCGACTTCATGGCTCTTACAAGACCAATCTTTTATAAATTAAACATTGTAACTGTACATGACATGGTGGATTTCAATAGCATGGTGTTTATGTACAAGGTTTATACTAATTTTTTACCAGAAAACATAACGTACTTCCAGAGAGCTAACGACAGTCACCATCATAACACCCGTTGCAATTTCAAAATAAGATTTAGTAGTACTACTAAAAAATGACATGTGTGTTAACATTAAATTGTGCAATTCTACTTATCAATTCAAAAAGATGTACAAAGCTTTACTCGTGCAAATATATCATGAATTCATGTTTTGATTTAATGTTTGTTATTATGTATCAACTACCATACCTCCAGGTAGATTAAATCTAGCTTGATGTTAAGTTATACATTGTGTATGTATTGTACCAGTGCAATTGTATAGTTTGGGGAATGCTATTTATAACTTTATAACTTCTTGCATTTCCCTTCAACATTTTTTTATTGTTCAATGTTAACTATATTTTTCACTGTTCCAATGTTTTGGTGGATTAGCTTACAAATGTGCATGTTTACACCTTATTTGAAATTAATTACACATTGTACTTATGTTGAATAAATTCATATCAATATTATGTTATCGACTTTCCTTGCTCTCTAAAAAAACATAGGCCTACACGTGACGGACACATTATGAGTTCAAAGCTAAAATTTGATGTCAGCCCGGCAATCCTTTTCTAACTATACTGTGTTGGCCTACGCACGCAGTGCTGATGCGTGCACGAACGAACGGACGCTCGCACGCACTTGTATTATCCTGTAGGCCCTACCGCTATTTTATGTCACTATGTTCAATAATATCCGCTAGAGGCCGTCACTGCACCACGAATGCTACTTTGCGTCAGTTTTGGTATGCCAGCCGATTTCTAGAAGCAAACGCACTCTACTGGTGGATATTGAATAATGTTGATTAGGAGACTTCCATAAAGTGTGTCACGCTAATTTTTGACTTTTGGGAGGCCCCGCCCTTTGTAATGCTTCGAAACGTTGGCCTGTACTCCAGCGTTCGACCTTAAAGGAAATAAAAATAAGGCATTATAGCTGAAATCCCTTTTCCATGTGTACACAAAGTTTAACATTGTATGTAACATTTGACAACATTAAACAAATACAGAAAAATACAGTTGTAGCATAAATTCGATTTTAAACCCGTCTGTGTAACGATTCCCGCGGAAAATTTGGTGGGGTTGTTTGGGTGGTTTCTGGGTCCCACATTTATTCCGCTTAGATAGTTAATTATTGGCATTCCTCATCGACATATATGTACGACTCATCTACGCGTGTAAGGGGACTTGCCTTTTGCTATCTAGGTTGACGGCAATGCCCATTGTCTGCCTTCACCATTTACATTACTATTGACTACATGTAATTAAAGGGCATTGCCATTTTCCACCCTTATTCCGTGACTCTTTCTCTACATAACCCTAGCAACGCGCAGCAGATTCCAATACTCATCACATCCTATAACTACACTATAGATGAGGCGAGGAGCAGTGAGTAAACTAAGTGTTTAATCCAGCATGAATTAAATACATTTTACTCACAGCACTGAGACATAAACATTGGCCAGACACATCTGGACAATGTCATCATTGATGTTGCCTCTCCGCTATGCTGGATACAGCTATCCCTTGGGAATACAACAGAGGGGGTCGCAGTCAGGTCACAGAGAGACTATATCCTAATAAGGGAATAACCCACACTGGTAACCAGACAGTCACCAGGCAGTAGCCAATCACTGCCCAGTATCTGAACTGGGGAAACTCAGTCTAAATTCCTCTGTCACAGAGAAAGTTTGTTTGCTCTCTGCTGCCAGTTTTCTGTTGTACCCACCCTCCTTCCCCAACTACTCCAAATTAGTCGCCCTATTGTTCTGGATGGTGGTTTCTGGGCCCCACATTTATTCCGCTTAGATGGTTAATTATTGGCATTCCCATCGACAGATATGTACGACTTATCTACGCTTGTAAGGGGAATTGCCTTTTGCTATATAGGTCGACGGCAATGCCCATTGTCTTGTCTTTACAATTTACATTACTATTGCAGCTTCAAAGGGAAATCAAATCCTTGGATTAATTTGGCGAAACATAACGTATAAGGAAAAAGAACTAATAATACCGCTGTACAAAACAATAGTTAGGCCTCATTTAGAATATTGTATTCAAGCGTGGAGGCCATATCGCAGGAAGGACATAGATATGCTAGAAAGAGTGCAGAGGAGAGCAACTAAAATGATACCAAAACTGAGGGAAATACGCCTAAAAAATGCGGTTTAACAACATTAGAGACCAGGAGATAGAAGTGTTTAAAATATTGAAGGGTTATTAAAATATTGATAGAAATATTTTTGTATCAGTTAAGAAAGATAAAAGGACTAGAGGACATGAACTTACATTAGCAAAGGAGCAGAGTAGATTGGATATAAGAAAGTTTTCATTTTCACAAAGGACTGTAAATGAATGGAACAGATTATACCTGCTGATTGTGTGGGTGGTAGTAGCGTGAATATGTTTAAAAATAAAATCGACACATACCTCAGACGGGCGGGATACACATAGATAAAAGGGTCGGACTCTCGATATGACTGGTTTAAGTTGTTATAATAAATTGTACAACTCATCCTTCATATATCGATATTCTAGTGATATTATGAGATTATACACGTTAATTTCTGTAGCTGGATACAATATATGTTTGCTATGTATGTTTATTGGTGTAGATTATCTCCCGTTGGTTGCATTCGATATAATTATTCTGAAAACGAGCCCAAGCTCAGCGAAACCTAGTCGACTTGTAGCTAGGCCCATTCGCATTGATTGTTTTCAATATAATTCGATTCATGTGGAACCGTAAGATAACTGCTTGTTCCTCTATGATGACTAGTGTTTGTATTACATCGGAATATCCCACAATAACTAATTTTAACGCTCGTTTCGACCCAAAAGCTATCCTTGTAAACATGCTCTGAATGCATGGAAAGGGTCGGCGTGATGCGAGTATGTCATATCTGACGTCACTTCTCTGCATCCCGAAAAGTGCGCAAAAAATATGCATATTCGAAAATGTCCGGATGCACAGCACTAAATGTGGAATTTCTAATTCATTGAATGTTTATAATTTTTATGGCTTGGTGGACATGGAAATATATAGCAGGATGTAATATAACATGAATTCAAGCAATATGTGTGTTTAGTCTCTTTAATTACCGTAAAAAGTGCTGGTCAGCCGGATCAGCGCAACTTCCAAAAGTTACTGGTCCGCATTTTTCAAGTTACACGAAAACAACGGCACAATGTATGAGCGCAAACAGCTTGCAAAACAATAGTAACAAAAGTACAGCTGTATTGCCAGCTGATATTCATTTAATACATGTGTGTCAGATATGAGTTATCCTCTAAGAATATATACACTTGTTGGCAATTAAAAACATAACATTACAACTTGACCATGCTGACCAAGATCAATGGCTGACAGTCAGCACACGCAAACATTTCTTAACCCTTCTACAGCTCGTCCAAGGCCAGAAGTGTACGAGAGCGCCATATATAGTGCTTCCTATGCATGTTGGCATATGGATGTCACCATTCTGCTATAATACGGCAGCAATCTGTTTAACAGTGATCCTGTTAAAAACATTTTTGCGGAAGAAGGTGTTGAAAATGTCTAGCAACACTGACTCGGTCGAAGAGCTTGATGTGCTTTATAGCCTTCTTACAGGCCAACTGCAAACAATGCACTGTGCACAATGCAATCTCCGGACATTATATCATCGGACATATCTTCATGTGTACGGAGTTTGGCATTTGCTCAGACTTAGGTCAACCGTTACTACTTCGAGGGCTTTTATGATAGCTTGAAGGATGCCCTTGGCATCAGCTCTCTTCAATATGCCACCTTGGCGATAGCAAATAGACACACATCTGACCATGCACAAACGTTCTGACATAAACCACGTCGTTCTCACTGGTGGACATATCAACGGACCCACCCGACAACAGGCTGATGAACAATGCCTCTTCGTTGATGAGCTTAGCAGCCCTCTGGTGCTCAACTGAGCAGTAGCATATGACGTCTCTGCGGGACCTGTCATTCCTACAAGCCTCCTCTACGACTGGTCCTTTCTTTACACCCAGCTATGGACTGCTATTGTATGTCCGTCACTGCCTTCAAAACCCGCCTACGAGCACCTTGTCAAGGCGGTACCAACGCTATATAAGACAAATAGACAACACGTCATAACTGGTACACCATCCTCGCGCGCCATGGGTCGTTGCTGCTGATTACGTCAGCGCCAGCCAGCCAGCAATACCCCATGGCTGATCGCTTTGCGAAACCCTGAATGATGAATTTAAGCTCAGCCTATGAAATCGCTCACTAGATCAGTGGTTGGCGGCAAGTCAGGTGGTTATAATAAAACTAACTTCAACCAACCGTGGCTCGTGTACGTTACTGAGCGCAGGAGGCAAATTGTTCCATAGAACAGCCGAGCAAACCGCGAAATGGTGATCACCATGAGTGACAGTTTAATTGTGAGGCCGGGTCGAACAAAAGGCGAGGCTGCGTTCGAGGCGGATCGTAGAGTTCTGTTAGTAGCTAATTAACTCACTGAAGTAGTCCGGTGCTACATCATTCAAAGCATCCCCGCAAGCCAGGGTTGTTTGCCATGTAAAAAGTTAGCTGTTAAATATATAGAGTGATGACGTCGTTGAGACATAAAAGTGTTTTTGACTTGGCAATTAAACCATTTATGAAGCCGAAGTGGATGGATGGGCGTGTTAAATTCTTATTGCACCCACACATTAGATGCCAGATGCCGTTCAGGTCGGCAATGCAACTCTCAGGCATTGTGCCATTATATGTGTTTATTGGACATTATATGTTAAGCTTAGTAACTGATGTAACCATAGTTCGGAGGAGTGTTTTAACCTCCGCCCTCACCAACAGTTTTGAGGTTAGGTGTTCTGCAGATTCCGTTCATGGTTAACACGCCGTCTTCCACTGTCAGACGTTGATTGCCCGTAAAGTAAATAATTGACTGGCTGACTGGCGACGGTGCCTTTTCATCATTTGGTATACTTATATCCAAAAAAATATTGTATTTATGATGTTTGTTTCACACAGTTGTGGAGTCAGGCGAGGGGTCGATGTTAGACGCTATAGTGCAGTCACTATGGTTACATCATAGGTCAATTCCAACATTTCCCGAAATGTTCCGCGCCGACCTAGCGTGCATGCGTGAGTATATCCGTGGGTGTGTGTCTAATCTATATTAGCATGCCCTATGATTTGATTTGTTGATTTGTGTGTGAAAGATATATGTGTGTGTTTGTGTAAGTGTGTGTGTGTGTGTGTGTGTGTGTGTGTGTGTGTGTGTGTGTGTGTGTGTGTGTGTGTGTGTGTGTGTGTGTGTGTGTGTGTGTGTGTGTGTGTGTGTGTGTGTGTGTGTGTGTGTGTATGTGTGTGTGCATACATACACACATATCCTATCTCCAACCCCCAACAAAACATATATATATTATATATATATATATATATGTATATATATATATATATATATATATATATATATATCAGGCGCCAGAACCTGGGGGTCTTAATTGGGAGGCGGAGTCCCCCAATATTTTTGGCGGGGACTGGCGATAGGATTATCCCCCAATATGTAGGGAAGGGGTGCATTTTAGGGTGGAAATATTTTGTGGGGGGTTGGAGATAGGATTATTCCACCTGGTCACTTCCCGCGAGAGATCCTTACACGCTACATTTACTTACACGTATAGGTCCTATAGAGATTTACGATATGGCTTCCGCGGTTGACATTTGTTTTTGATTGTGACATTTAGTGGCGGTGCTATGAGATTTGTTGGCGATTGTGACATTTGTCGCTATTGCGGTATTTATTGACTCAGCAGTCGTACCCTCACGCCCACGCGCCCACCGCGTTGAAGGACGGTCCCACTGTTATTGCACATTGATCGTCGCCATCCACACTATACGGCTTAATGTCTGTCACGTATGTCTTGGAGGCAATCCATAAAGTACGCCTCGTTATTTGTGGACATTTCAGACCACCCCACCCGTAATCACGTTTCGCCTCGCTGGCGTTGTTTTTAGACAAAATCACCCTTCCCACCCGTAAGATTCACACGTCTAAATTTTTTTACTGTATTCGTTACAAATTGGTATTGATTCGTTGTTTACACGTACAATAAAATATGTAAAAGTAATACAAACAACCGTACATTACTGTTTTCTCGCTGGATTACTGCTGACATATACACTGGTTGAACAGTTAATGCTATCTATCTAATCCCGACCTTTCGACGAACCATGCAACATTTAAAAAGTCATTACGTTAAGCCCAGGATATACATTGCCACTTTTCACCCGACCTGACCAGACCGGACCAGATCAGATTAGACCAGGCCAGACTCACCCTGACTGCAGTGTATGTATATACTAACCGACTGACACCGTCACGCGAAGCAAGAGTGACGTCACAGTAACATAAACTTAAAAACTTTCGCCTACGCCATACTGATCATGGAGCGAGAAAATGGCAGTCTACACTGGAGGTTTTTGTCCGCCATTCGGGAGGCAAGCGCATGCGCCTACGGGATAGCAGAGCGCGATGTTAGCGTATTTGTTCAGTCACCTCATTTCATCAGAATAATCACCAAGCTGTGATGCGTCATATAAAATGAAAGGCATTAAAGTAATCCTTGAAGTTTTTTACCTATCACAATTCAAAATATTGAAACTTGCACACAAATCACGTAGAAACGTTGCAATTATTTATTGAACCAACTGAATTTCGTCGTGTTTTATCAGAATAATCACGAGGCTGTACCACTTATTATATAATTTCGGAATCCTGTGGGGTGGGGGATCCATTATTTCATAATGGCCTGGTGAGGTTGTTTTCCCCCACCTTTGCTGATGTCTAGTATATTAATTATCTAAGCTAACAGAAATGCTTAGATCGATTGCATTATGTATTCATGTATTTTATTTTGGCTTTTTGTTATTATAAAGCCCATATACAAACTCACCTTTGCTTTATGTGTTATCAGCAAACTAGCCACGATTCTTAGTATGTTTAGAGAGATAGTTTCGTGCCACAAAAATATAATTAAAATATTGAGGTTATCGTTGAAATTGTTGAGCAGTGATAACGCAAAGAACTGCATTTTCTGCACACGTATGGTCTAGCTACGCGCAACTCCAGAATGGCGGACGAATTGCTTATGTATACTTTCCTCGAACAATGTAGATAGCGCGCGCTGCACCGTCTTGTATTGATATACGGTCTTTGATACTGATGCTGACTAGCCCCGATTACTATCGGACATATAGACACACCGACCCGACCTAACTAAGCCAACACCGACTGGTCTGGTCTGGTCTGGTCGGGCGAAAAAACGTCAGTGTACCCCGGCCTTTACCCTTAACCAGATACATCCACACCCATGTAACGTTTCGTCAAGCGTGCCCACAAACCCCCACCTCATAACTAAGCGTTCTGTTAACGTTGCCATGATCAGTATGGCGTAGGCGAAAGTTTTTAAGTTTATGTTATTGTGACGTCACTCTTGCTTCGCGTGACGGTGTCAATCGATGTAGTATATACATACACTGCAGCAAAAATAGATAAGCGAGCGAAAAATGAACAACTAAAAACACGTCTAAAACATGAAATTCTACGGTCGCTAGCACCCTCACGGCTCGTCCTGTCCCGACGATCTTGGTATCAATTGAAAGGATGCACTTTTTGTAATTCTAGCGACATCTAGATTTCCCGGTAACCGTTCAAAGAACACCGATAAATGGAACTACAATCATGCCGTTTTCGGTGTTCTGTACGGTTCCAAACGATGTTGGCGGCGGGTACTCAGTACACTAATCTTCCGATTGCGCCGCTGTTTTCCTCATTTGCATAGGTTCAGACATGCGCACTTCGCCATTTCTTGATTTCATGTTATAAGCTCCACCCACTTTTAAACCGCGGCGAAACTGATGTGCTTTGGTCGCAGCGAAACCGATATATCTCTACGTCGGCGTGACGTCACAATAAAGTACGCCACCCAACGGGTCTAAATTCGTTGCGTTGGTTGGTTGATATTCGTGATTGTGACGTCACGCCTACTTCACGTATGTCATTTTAGCAGCCGTTTTAAAGTGGGTGGAGCTTATACCATGAGATCTGATAGTGGTGCCTTAATCGGTAGATTGGTGAACTGTGTCGACGAAACAACATGGTTCGCAGTGTCTAAGACACCGAAACGGGCCCGGTTGTAGGTCCGTTTTCAGTTAATTTTAGGAATGATTATCAGGAAACCATTTATATGTTTGAATAGCAGAACGCTTAAACTTTCAAACGACATCAATATTGTTGGGATCCGACGAACCGTAATGGTACTAGCAATCATTAAAAAGGCGTTTTTCGAACGTGTTTGACAGTTGTTCATTTTTCGCTCGCTTATATCGCCATAGGCGCGGGAACGAAATTCATATTGGGGGGGGGGGGGGCTACCGGAGCTTCAGGGGTCATGTTTTAGATAGACTTCCTGTAAGGATATTTGGCAGCAATTTGCCTGTGTGATCTGTTTGCGGAGTAATGTTTGCCGGCATTTGTAAATATTGACGGGTCTCACACATACAGGCATTTTACGAGAGCTGGAAGTATGCAATTTTTGTTAATCTATCAGCATGTCGATGAGATGATGATAACAGCAGGTGAGAAGTTTAAGACATTTTATAGGTCACGTTTTCTTATAATCAGACAAAACGTTAACATGGTCGCCTATGGGAAAACCAAACAGTATGCTGACCCCTTCAGCACCACTGAAAATTGTTTGTGGCGGTCTTGGTTGGCTCGACTATGTCATCGGAAGACGGCGTGGGGGGGGGGGGGCTTTGGAAACGTTCTTTCGCCGCAACGCCGCTTATTACTGGGAGGGGGCAGAAAACCATATGTCTGCCCACCAATTGAACAAACCTTTCACAGTCTAAAAAATACACATTAATCGTCTCATATTTTTTTATTTCTACCCGCCATTGACGCTCGCCACAAAAATAAACATTCACGCTCACAATTAATGGGGGGCAGAACCATAGGTCTGGCCCCAGGAGAAATTCCAGGGGCAGCTGCCCCCTACCCCCCTGTTCTTGCGCCTATGGACCTATCTAATATCGGAGTAGGGCCTACAGTTGTGGCCCCGTAAATCACACCTGTGCGATTACGGCGGAACTAATTTGTTTCGCATTATATATGCCGCGGTCGTCACGTGCAAGAGACCTTTCGGAAAAGTGATTGACAGACGACTAAAGATTTATGAAAAAGGCATCTAGGCCTAATAGTGCGCTTCTGGATACCCACCTACGCAGTTTCCCGTACACAATTTACATTACCGACTAGGCCCGACGTGACTGCGTCTTTTGGAAAAGACATTAAAGACTGTTGGTTCCTTCTATCCGGTGTCTGTAAAACGGAAAAAAAGACGAACAGATTTCACCCACAGCAGGCCCGGAGCGTGTTTTGGGTGCGTTTTTTTTTACCCCTAATTGCATATTTCCCAAAAAAAAATCCAAGGTTTCAGCCTGAAGTCTCAGGTCATGTCAGACATGACACGAGAAGATTGGGGCGGGGTATGGGATGGTGCTGTTGGAGATTTCTTTCCAGGTTTGTTGCCGTTGTCGCATTCAACCCTTCGACGCTAGTAGTAGTCATGTGGCTGAAACCCCCGTGCAAAAAGGTCACGCACTCAAGATCAAAGAAACATCAAAGAAATAGGCTCCTCCCCAAAATTTTTTCCTCAAACTTAGCACCCTATGCGCGCCTATACAGAAAAAGTCAACATCAAAGGATTTGTACTTTTTCCTAAAACGTCACATTGATAGTTTGATTGATAGGGCCACCCATAGATGTTGACCTGTTGCCCTTTAGCGTGTGTTTCTGTTCGACCTGTTGCCCTTAGTGCGTGTAATGTATGTGTTTCGTTTCTCTATACTTGAGGGGCGTGATTGACAGGCTCAACAACAAATCAGAGGCTTAGAATGAGTTTGAGACCTCAAACTGTTGTATTAAGGGGATGGTCAGCGTTGACCCCGTGTGCCCTTTGCGTTCTTTTGATCGTCAGATCTAAGGTAGGGCTAGAATAATTGAATATTGCCTATAGTCATTTACCGGCATAAAACTACTGTATAAAAAGAGTTGCTTGCTAATTGGGGGTACCTTGATGAGTACGCAATTAGTACTGAGTGGCTATAATTACTGTACCAGTACATAGCCATGTATAAAACTTCTACGCTGTTAGGCGCCTGTGTTGTGAAATTTACGCTCGACTGTGTTGTTGTGAAACCTGATACAGGGACGGGTGAAGGTCCGGACGCTGCTAGTGGCCGGCCGCTGTAATGTGTCTCTGGCGCTGTTTTGGATCGCTAAGGTAGGCCTAAAACAACTGAATATTGCCTATAATCATTGGTGCCGGCACAAGGCCACTGTATTAAAGAGTTGCCTGTTAATTGGAGCCACGTTGAGGCGGACGAAAGTGGCTATAATCATAACCATGTACATAACCACGCATAAGAGTTCTGGGCTAGAATAATTGAATATTGCCTATAGTCATTTACCGGCATAAAACTACTGTATAAAAAGAGTTGTTTGCTAATTGGGGGTCCCTTGATGAGTACGCAATTAGTACTGAGTGGCTATAATTACTTTACCAGTACATAGCCATGTATAAAACTTCTACGCTGTTAGGCGCCTGTGTTGTGAAATCTACGCTGTTAGTCGACTGTGTTGTTGTTGTGAAACCTGATACATGGACGGGTGAAAGTCCGGACGCTGCTAGTGGCCGGCCGCTGTAATGTGTCTCTGGCGCTGTTTTGGATCGCTAAGGTAGGCCTAAAACAACTGAATATTGCCTATAATCATTGGTGCCGGCACAAAGCCACTGTATTAAAGAGTTGCCTGTTAATTGGAGCCACGTTGAGGCGGCCGAAAGTGGCTATAATCATAACCATGTACATAACCACGCATAAGAGTTCTACGCTGGGTTGTTGTGAAAATTGATACAGGCACTGGTGTAAAGCGACAGCTGTAACGTTCCTGCTTTGTCGTGAGTCGTGACGCCTTCTAGTGTATTTATAGCGTACAGTGTTTCGTTTATAAGCAAGCCTACTATAGTTCGTAGGGACATACAGTGGTTTTGTGCGTTGGAAAGAATCAAACGATTATTATTATTATTATGTTTAATTAGTTTAATGAGTTATATAGTTTAACTGCGAAAGATGGCATAGGGTAGTCCATTCGGTGCCCTAGGGCGATCTGGCTCGACGTAGTCAAAAGGTAATCCAAAGCCGTTCTGGGTTTGGCGCCGTACGGGGCCCCTAGGCAAGCTTGCTGGGGTGCGTAGAGGGGGTGACGCGAGCCGTTCTGTCACTGCCCGTGGGTCAGAAGCGGTCCGTGGGCGATGCAGATCAGGGATTGACATCCATATATCGGTGTCGGGGTCGTAGCGCCATTTTGGTCTAATGACGCCGCGTACCCTGGCAACCGGCCGAGCGGTCCGTCTCGGCTCTAAAGGGGGCGGCGTTACGCATCTTCGTGGTCGGGGCGGAAAGGTCGCTGCTATGGCGAGGAGCGACTGCCCACGTCCCCCGCCTTTGAGGGGCCCTTCATTGGGCGACCTGTGAATAGAAGCGACTGAATAAATAAATGAAAATATTCTTGTATATGAATGTTTGTTTGACAGTGAATAGAAATAAATATGTTTACATAATTTGTTTAGCCGTTTGAGTTGTGCAGTTTATGGTGAAGACGTGTCGTGTGTGGCGTGTTCAAATCTCGCCTGTGTTAAGTAACCAAACACAACAGGAGGTGCACACTTACGTTCAACAATTTCAGCCGCAACATCACCGAGTTGCATGGATATTTATAGTTGCGTATGAATGTTTGTGACTCATCGTGAATAGAAATGACTAAATAAATAAATGATTCTTGTATAGGACTTGCATTTTAGGTGCACCCAAATAAATAAATGATTCTTGTATAGGACTTGCATTTTAGGTGCACCCGTGAATATAAATAGTTATAATTTAATAAAAGAGTGTGACGTACCGTTTGTGCTGTGCGATGACTGTTTTGGGGCGACTTGACATGACGGCCTGTTTACGCGGTGGCGAATGACGCATTAGTTTATGTAGGCTGTTGACTTCGCCCGAGGGGTGCGCACGGCACGCATCGAGAGGCGTGTTTACGTGGCGGTAAATGACGCATTAGTTTTATGTAAGTTGTTGAATGTCCCCCCTTGGTTGCGCGCGCCTCGAGAGACGTCACGTTCGGCGTTATGTAAGTTGTTGACTATTGTTGTGCGTAATGTTTCAAAATCGTTTAATGAAATTCTAAATAATCGAGCCTAAGCATGTTATAAGATCAGTCGGGGGTCAGGAATTACGTGGTGATGTCGTAATAAAGAAAAACGCTTTAAAGAGACGCTTTTACGGAACATGTACCGCGTGACCACCTATTTTTTTCAATTGACAATAGCCTTGGCAGACTTGCCTGTTGTGTGGCGTACGTGATCAGGTGCACGCGCACCCTTTACTAGTTCTGTATAAAAGGGGCAGGCAAACTATATGTGTGTTGTGTTCACAGTGACATCGTAATGGCAGACGACTCATCAGCCCCCCGGAAGAGAGCCAGAAAGCAGGCGATGTCGAGCCTGCCCACTCGCAGCGCCTCATCGACTGTACAGGGGCGCCCGTCTGCGGCGCCGGACGATGTGCTGCTGCGTCCTATCATCCCAGCATCACGGGGCGGCGCGCAACCTCAGCCGACTGCACCGTTGCCCGGCGCGGCGCCTGCACGCAACAAGGAGGGCGACGCAGGGCCGGCCCAAGAGCCCACGCCTGGGGTATCGGGACGTGAGCCGGAGGCGGCGGCAAGCACCCACCGGCCACCTGCTGAGAGGGGCGCCGTTGTATTGTTACCTTCGACGGTGAGTCTGCACGCCCTGCAGGTGGTCGTGGACGGCTGTTATAGGATAAGAGATTATCCCACTATCGAAGCAATCTGCTGGCGCGATAAGTGCGTGTACGAAGGCTGTAAGCGCTGTCGACGAAAAGTATATACGACTATGAACGGCGATATGATGTGCATGTCGCATGGGGTCCAGAATGAAGTGCAATATTATTTTTCTATGCGAATGATGCTGAAGGACGGATCGGGGGTGGATGATGAAACGTGGGTAATTGTTTTCGATAGGGCTATGACGTGCTTCGTTGACTACCAGGCCTCCTATCTGGCCGAGCTCGATGCCAACGAATTGCGTGACACGGTGCTTGCGCTTGTTGGCACTGTCATTGATGTGGAATTGCAGAAGACCACGTGGGTTGGGGTGCCCTCCTATACAGTGCGCTCGGTGAAAAAAATAAGTGATTAGTGTTTGTTTACTGCTTTGTTATTGTGCTGCAGAATGGGCGGTGTCGTCGTCCTATGATAGTCAGACAAGCACCATACAGTTTACGCAGCGGCACAAAAATACGACGTGAGTGATTAACCCGTTGCGCTTCTTCGTGCTGTAGAATGGCCGACGGCCGCTCGTGGGATTCTGCATCGTGCGCCATTAACGGTCGGCCCTTTCTTTGTGTCCCGCAGGATGTGCATCGTCTCTTGGGTGCCATAAAAGCGATCACTTCTGCGGCACGCCTGGCCAGCTCCAGGCCTGATCTGGCGGGCCCCGTCATAGAGGCCCTGCTCGATGTGGCGGCCGACTATCGGACATTGAAGCGTTCTCTGCCAAAGACCGATTAAACGGCGTGTGACTATAATAATAATAATAATAATAATATTTATTCTGCAGGCCAATCCGGCGGCGCGCGATCGAGCACTCGACTCCGTGTTGGAGAAGGTACTGGTTATGTCGGACGCCGCTATGCGATCATACGCCGATGCCTTTGGCGGGACGATGAGAACGACGACGCCACCGACGTACGCAAGTTTATTTCCGTACGTCATCGAGGAGGGGTCCACCGCGTCGCCTGAGATGGCGCCACCGCCGCGACCGGTCTCGCCCATCTCGTCAATTTCGGAACACGAGAGGTGCCTCCTGGAGGCCTTTGCGGAGTGGATAGGCGACGGCATATTGGAACGGGGACGATCCAGCTGCGGTGAGTGCGCCCCCAACGAAGGATGCCCGTTCGTTCACATGGCCGGCTACCGTGCGGGCCGACCGAGACGTCACTACCCGCGCGTGTACGACGATGTGGGCGACCTGCTTAGGCGGCATTTTCAGGCCGTCCTGACGCATTATACGGAGCGTTCCTTGTTGCCGTGCTTTACACAATTAGTGCACATCCTGAGCGGCCGCATGAGGCAGGCCGCCCCGAATCGGAGTGCCGAGATTGTACTCGTCAAATATGTGTCGGATTGGTTACTTACCACTGATTGGAACGACGTCATCGAGTGCGCCACGCTGGAGGCGGCCACCCAGGAGTATTTGATCCGGAGGAGCGGCCTTGACGTGGCGGAAGGCATCGATCGCTGAACATTATGCTGCTTAAACTATACTTAATAATAAAGAGTGCCTAAACGAACACTATATCGCTGAATAGCGCGTGATGAACATTATTATTATTATTATTATTATTAATAAATAGAGCTCTATATAGGTCGCTTTCTTGCCTGTTGAATTGAACGCGCCTAAACGAACACTATATCGCTGAATAGCGCGTGATGAACATTATTATTATTAATAATAAATAGATCTCTATATAGGTCGCTTTCTTGCCTGTTGAATTGAACGCAATAATGCTTGCGAATTATGTCGTCGGTGAATAAAACGTTGAAAACGTATTCATTTGTTATATCGGTGTCTCGTAATAAACATGGGTCGTCGCTGTTTGATGAACACTATTAATAAATCTCTCTCTCTCTCTCTCTCTCTCTCTCTCTTTCGAAAAAAAAAAAAAATATCCCGCATCACAGGCCACTTGAGCCTGCTTAAACGAACACTATACTTAATAATATCGTGTCGTCGCTTAATAAAACGTATTCATTTGTTATGTCCCTTTCTCGCGTCGAATTGAACACAATACTGTTTG
Source organism: Escarpia spicata (assembly GCA_963995525.1). Lineage (NCBI taxonomy): Eukaryota > Metazoa > Annelida > Polychaeta > Sabellida > Siboglinidae > Escarpia > Escarpia spicata. The sequence goes on from OZ023213.1 coordinate 22,282,085, forward strand.
TATGTCGTTGGTGAATAAAACGTATTCATTTGTTATATCGGTTGTTCGTCAAAAGCGTTGAAAAAAAAATCGTCGCCCGCATCACAGGCCAGTTGAACCTGCTTAAACTCCTCGTTTCGTCGCTTAATAAACATTTGTTATATTCCTTTCTCGCAATAATAAAAGCGTTGAATGTCCCGTCTACAAAGCAAGTAATGCTGTTAACGGCGTTGTCGTCGTCGCTTAATAAAGCACATCCTACAACAACAACAAAACAGAAGGGTCCTAAAAAAGTGCATCACCGGCCAGTTGAACCTGCTTAAACGAACACTCCTCGCTTAATAAACATTTGTTATATCCCTTTCTCGCAATAATAAAAGCGTTGAATGTTCCGCCTACAAAGCAAGTAATGCTGGCGTGCGTTGTCGTCGCTTAATAAAGCACATCCTACAACAACAAAACAGAAGGGTCCCAAAAAAGGCCTTCCGTCAAGTCAGCCAGCCAATCAGAATGGGCCGCCGTCCTGTATAAGAGGCGGCGCGCCGTCGTGCTAAAAATAAAAGCAGCTATGCCGAACTGTCCCGTGTGTGGCCGAGAGGATCTGGTGGGCCACTCCTGTAGGCGTTCGCAATGCCCAAACTGCGGCGTCTATTTCGCTAAACGCTATAGTTTTTTGAAACACGCGAAGACATCGCAAACGTGCGGCAGCGACAGGGGGGCCGAACGCGAGTGCCCAAAATGTGGTAACTCTTTCGCTAGGCGCCCCACAATGCTGAGGCATCTGAGAGGGTGCGGCGTAGTGTCACCACCACCACCACCACCGCCTGACGACGACGAGGTGCCGCCCCCCAGCGACCTGGCGGTTGGACTGCGTCGAGTCATCGAAGAGCACTGGTCGAGCATACAGACGTCGGTGGCGCGCGGCCGCATACAATCCCGCTATAATTTCCAATTAACCGACTGTCCGAACACGCGCGCGCTCGAACCCCGTCTAAGACGAATGTTCGAGGCGCAAACGCACTCCTTTAAGATCAACGTGAGCTACGCGTTTATTCTACGCCACAAGCTGACGGGGCGCCTCCGTTATTTTCATTCATCGTGTAATTGTTGCGGCCGCTTCCTGGAAGTGCCCGCTCTCGTTACCGACGCGCGTTCGTTCGAGCGCTTTCTCGAGGACGTCCGTACGCGCGACGTTCTCCAGTACGTGATCGCGCAGCGCCCCGACTCGGGCTGGGTCGCCGAATTGGTGACGAACGCGACCTACTTTCTGAACGCCATCATAAATCATCCTATCGGTTGCGTCGACGGCGCGCCGCACCTTCCGGCCTTCCTGCGCAACAACAGGGCCGTCATCGGGCTGACGAAAAGCCGCCGAGGTGACCCCTACGCGGATAACCTATGCCTGTTCCGTTGTCTGGCGCTGCATAGGCGGCGCCTAGAGGCGGACAGGGACATCGATCGTTTGACGGCCCCCGCCAAGCGCCTATACGACGACTACTGTAGAGCCACTGGCACGACGCACGCCGCCGGCATCCCCCTCAGCGCGCTCGACCGGGTGGAGGCAGTCTTCGGCGTCAACGTGGTCGCCTATCGTCTGACGCGGGCCGACACCGCCGAGCTGGCCCGTCGGTCGCTCGGCGCGCACCCCACGACCCTGAACGTCAACGTATGCGGCGCACACTATTCCTATATACGCGACGTCTCGATGTACACGAAAACGTACGTGTGCGGCAAGTGCGCCAACGCCCTGTGGCCGACCCTATGGGAGTTGCGACGCCACGAGGCGACGTGCGACGGCTGCGTTCGCCACGTCTTCCCCGGCGGCCTCTACCATCCGGCGCCGTCCGTGTTCCAGCAGCTGGAGGACGAGGGCGTCTGCGTGGACGACAGCCTGCGCTACTACCCGTTCAGGGCGACGTTCGACTTTGAATGCTACTTCGACGATACCGACCTGCCGCCAGACACCGCCAAGTGCCGGTGGCTAGCCCGTCACGAGCTGCTCAGCGTGAGCATCGCGTCGAACGTGCCCGGCCACGAGGCGGCGCAGTGTTTCGTCACGACCGGCGATTCGGCCGACCTCGCGCGGCACCTGATTGCCGCCTTGGAGGCCACAAGCGAGGCGGCGTGCGCGGCTCTGCGTCCGCTGTACGATTCGACCTTCGACGCACTCGATGCGCTCGACGACGACTGGCGGCGCGCCGCTCCCACCGAAGACGCGGCCAAGTCGCCGTACAGCGCGCTCGCCAAACGCCTGTGGACCTACCTTCGCCAGCTGCCCGTCCTCGGATTTAATTCGGGTAAGTACGACATGAACGTCGTCAAAAAGTACTTGGCCCCCCTTCTCATGACCTCCGTCGATCAGCACACGTCGTCGGCGTTCGCCATCAAGCGCCAGAACAACTATATGTGTCTGGCGACGTCGACGCTGAAATTCCTGGACATTACGAACTACCTGGCCCCCGGCGTCAGCTACGACCGCTTTCTGAAGGCGTACGGCTGCGCGGTGACGAAGGGCTACTTCCCGTACGAGTACATCGACGTGGCGAAATTGAACGATACCGAATTGCCGCCACGGGAAGCCTTCTACAGCCACCTGAAACAGGAAGGCATCTCCGCCGCGGCGTACGAGGTTTGCGTGGCGGCTTGGCGCGACGAGGGCATGACGACGATGCGCGACTTCCTCGTGTGGTATAACAATAGAGACGTGGTGCCGTTTCTCGAGGCCGTCGCCAAACAGTTCGCGTTCTATCGCGAGCGTCGCATCGACATGTTCAAGGACGCCATCAGTGTGCCCGGCCTGACGCTACTGTATCTGTTTAACGATCTGCCGGCCTCGATCACCTTTGCCCTCTTCAACGAGTCGAATAAGGACCTGCACCGTCTCCTGCAATCGCAGATCGTCGGCGGCCCCTCGATCATCTTCGCGCGTCATCACGAGGCGGACGTGACCTTTCTACGACGCGACGAGGCACACCCCTGTCGCTCGGTGGTGGGCTTTGACGCGAACGCCCTCTATTTGTGGGCGATCACGCAAGAGATGCCGACGGGCTGGTACACGCGCCGCCGCGAGGAGAACGCGTTTCGGCCGGAGCGTGTGCACCGCTACGGTCGTATGGCCGTGCAGTGGCTGACGTGGGTGGCCGACCGGACGGGGGTGCGCATACGGCACCTGCTTAACGGCCGCGAAAAGCGCATCGGCAAGTACCGCGTCGACGGCTGGTGTAGCGAAACGGGAACGGCCTACCAGTTCCACGGCTGCTACTTCCACGGCTGTCCGTGCACGGTAAAGCCGACGAACGCCGTCAACGGAAGACCGATGATCGAGCTGTACGAGGCGACGCGCGCCGTGACGACCTACCTGCGCCGTTTCGTCACCGTCGTCGAAATGTGGGAGTGCCAGTGGCGCGCCGCGCGGCCCCCGTTGACGCCTGCGCCGCCCGACGAATCTCGGTGGCGGCCCCCCGTCACCCCTACGCGCTCGACGATCTTGGAGGGGGTACGCGACGGCGCTCTGTTCGGCCTGATCGAGTGCGACATCGCCGTGCCGGCCGCGCTGCGCGCCACCTTCGCCGAGATGCAGCCCATCTTTAAGAACGTCTGCATCGATCGCGACGCTCTCAGCCCCTTCATGCGACGCTACGCGGAAACGCACGACCTCCTGACCCGACCTCAGCGAACCCTCGTGGGTAGTTTTTTCGGTACGAAAATTCTACTCGCGACGCCGCTACTGCGGTGGTATCTGGCGCACGGCCTCGTCGTCGACCGCATCTATCAGGTGATCGAATACGCGCCGATTGCGTGCTTTCGTCGCTTCGGCGACACGGTGTCCAACGCGCGCCGCGAGGGCGACGCCGACCCCGATAAGTCCATCATCGCCGACACGTTTAAGCTGCTCGGGAACAGCTCGTACAGGAAGACGATTACGCGCGTCGATCTCCACCGGGAGATCAAATACTGTACTACGGTCGGCGCCAGCCGCCTCGTCAACGATCGTCGCTTCCGTCAGCTCGACGTCGTCGTGCCCGACGCCCTCTACGAGGTGGCGCTGAGCAAGCGCACCGTCCGCTACGCGCTGCCCGTCCAGATCGGCTACTTCGTCTATCAGTACGCGAAACTGAGGATGCTGGAGTTCTATTACGACTTCGTCGCCGTCTACATCCAGCGTCCTCTGTTCGAGTACTGCGCAATGGACACCGACTCAGCCTACATAGCGCTCGCTGGCCGCGACGTCGACGAGCTGGTGACGCCGGCCCTGCGCGAGCGCTACTTTCGTCAACGCGGCGCCTGGTTTCCGGCCGAGTGCTGCGACGCGCACGCGGACGCGTACGTGCAATGCCGTCTCGCCGGACGCGCGTGGGAAGCGCCGCCCCTCTGTTGCGCGCAACGACGCCGCTTCGACAAGCGCACGCCGGGCCTCTTCAAAGAAGAGTGGTCCGGCGACGGCATCATTGCGCTTTGCAGCAAGACGTACTATTGTTTCGGCGCCACCGACAAGTACAGCACGAAGGGTCTGAGCAAGCGGCAGAACGACGCCATCGACAAGGACGCCTTCCTGGCCGTGCTGCGCGACCAGCGGAGCGGCGTCGGTTGGAACCGCGGCTTTCAAGTGAAAGACTCGTCCGTGCTGACGTACGTTCAAGAGCGCGCGGCGCTGAGCTACTTTTACGCTAAGCGCCGCGTGCTCAAAGACGGAGTCACCACGGCGCCGATACGCGTATAGTAGGAGGGCCGGCCCCCCTCCGCGCCTTATAGGCGCCCCCCTAGGGGCCCTAGCTAGGGACTGGGCGCGCGCCGCCTATAAGGCGGCGGCGGATGTACTAATAAAATATGTATACACACACACCATGTACGTTTTCATCGTTTTTTTATTTATTAGTGCGAATACAGTGTAAGCGGAAAGCGACAATAATAATAATGTTCAAGGCTTTAGCCAGTCGAATACGAGACAGTCGTTGTTCACCCTATCGGGTCCGAATAGGGCCTGGAAGCCCTCGAGCGGCATGCCGCGGCATCGCAATAGCAGGTAGGCGACGCAATATTGTCCGCACACGTTAGATACGACGCTCTGCAGTCGCTTGTCGTTGTGCGTCCACGAGGCGCCACAGTTGCGGCGCAGGAAGGCGCGAAAGTCGTCGTGCAGGGGCGGCAGGCCGTACGAATCGAAGTAGTCGCCGCGGCCGTCGACGTCGACGTAGAGCGCCACCCAGTGCGCCCCCGGTTCGCCGCCGTCTTCGGTGTTGCACACGAATGCCGCCGGAAGCTCGGTGAGTCGCCTTTTCGGTAGGCCGTCTCGCGGCGTGACGCCGTCGACGACTCTCCTAGTGTACGGGTCGATTCGTAGGCGACGCATCAGTTGAAACGTGTCCATGCTACAACGATTCGAGCACGACGTTCCGGTTCATGTCGACCTCCACCACCCCCTCGAATTCGGCGTGCACGATGACGTTCACCGGTAGGGGTAGTGGGTTAGAGAAGTGTATTTCGGCACGCAGCGCCCCCTTACGCACGAGGTTAAAGTGGTCCCCGTCGCAGCAGTCGGGCGTCAGATCGAAGCCGAAGATGGTGTAGCCGCCGCCGAAGTCGTAGCGCGTCAGGTCGTTTCCCTCGTCCTCGTACCCTTTTCCCGTCGCCGCGAAGAGGTTCATGTAGCTTCGTATGTAGTGCCGCTGCGTAAAGTTCGGCTGCAGTGGTTTGCTCGGTATCTGACGACCGTCGGCGTAGAGCGCCACGAAGTTTATGTTGTTGTGTTTCGCGTTGAACGGGTTTTTAACGTACGTCCCGTTAAAGGCGTCGTTGTCTATCAGGAACAGGAACACGCGTTTCGGGAGGCAGCCCAGGTAGACGTTCTCGTGCGTGTGAGACATCGTCCCCTGCGGTATCGAGAACACCTTGGTGTCGACGCGACGTATCGGGTATTTGGCCGTCCCGCGCGCCAACGCTTTAATGTGGGCGAGCTGGACGGTCGGGTTCACCTTAGCTTTTCGCACTTGCAGGTAGGTCTCCAACAGCACGATTTTCCACCCCGGATCGACTGCGTCGCCGATGAGCGCGAAGGCGTCCTTCGCGCGCACCAGTCGCATCTTCATGTCGACGCCGTCCACCAGGTACCGGTTTTGCATGAACACGTCGACGTGTAGGCGTCCCATCATCTCCACCTCGTTGCTGTTCGCCGTGAGGCGGCCCCGCGCCGTATACCCGCCGTTCCCCCCGCCGTCGGTCGTCTCCATATGGCCGGCGGCATCTTTGTACCACAGGGCCCCCTGGAGCTGCGTCTCTTTTGCCTCCTTGCCGTAGCTCAGCAGCGTTTCGAGGTACGCCCGATACGGGTACGTATTGGTCGACGGCGTTACGAGCGTTCCATTCAGCGATACGTCGACTTGGCTGAACATCGAATGGAGAAAATTATTGACCGGCGCCACGACGGAATCGTTCGCGAGATCGGTGCCGTCTCCCTGGAACAGTTTGAATCGGACGTACAGTCTAACGCTCGACAGGTCCACGTAGTCTTCGCCCGAACCCGGGACGAGAAATTCGATAGGCCCGCCGGCGTCGAGAGACGTCAGCGGCTGATAGTCGATAAACTGACCGCTCACGATGCTCGTCTGCGTCATCGGCATGTCGAACAGGTCAAGTTCGGTCTTGACGCCCTCGCACGATTGCCGATGCACGAACGCCATTTTGTGTTTCCTAACGACTGAATATATCGCTCGGCGGTGACGTCCGTTTCGGGCGGCGCCCCTTCTTCTTACTGGCCGTTGCCGCCTTACCCGGCGGTTTTATTCGGCGGCGGCGGCGTTTTTTCGGCGGCGGCTTATTCAGTAGGCCGTCGAGTAGGTCGGCGCCGGCCTCTTTCGCGCGCCTTTTTACCGCCTGTTTCAGATTCTGGCCGGCGACGACGTCCTGCGCCGTACGTATGCCCGTGTTAAGGAAGCGCTTCCCCAGCGCCACGGCGCCCCTCTTAATAAGCGGCATGGCGCTTCGAAACAGGCTGCCGAAGAGATTGCCCAGACCGTGACCCCGCTGGCCTCGGCCACCGACGAAAACGGGTAGCGAGCCGCCGACCTGACGAAGGTAGTAGTCGTCGTACGCGTTGCGCGTCGTCATCGTCAAAACAGTTTAGATTTGCAGCGTCTGATGTGAAGCGTCGTCACGAGTTTTCCCCCCTCGAATGGTATCGGTTGACCGAAGTCGTCCCTTATATCGATCTCGACCGTCTCGAATTGGCGCCTCAGGAGGGGCACGTATTGAATGCGGTCGAACGAGTTCGCAATAGTGGCCCCGTTCAGCCCCAAGATGGCGACGGGTCGAAGGAGCGGGGCAAACGTGTCGCCGACGATGCGCGTCTCCACGATATCGGTGTACACGTACAGCGTGTCGATACCCGCGTTCAGGTCCACCGTATGCGCGCCCTCGTGCTCGTAGGAGTAGGTGGCGTTTCCGCTGCCAGCCATCGGTCCCAAGATGGGGCTCGTGATAACGGACGATTCGAAACCTAGCACGTTCTTCAGTCGGCTATCGGGCGGCAAGCGAAATTCGACACCCTGCGATAGATGTAGCATCATCCGGTTGGTGATGGTGCTGTACGTCAGGCGTGCCTTGACGGGGTCGGTGCTCAGTTTCACTAGTTCCTCGTTGATCTCTCGCGTCAGCTCGTAAGCGCTGTTGTAAAACCCGTAAGGAATTTGCCCCTGTCGGAAAACCGGCTCGCCGCCAAAGTTAAACAGTGTATTTGGCGACGCCGTCCTGCAGGACAGATGAAAGTACGAGTCCGCGACCCTCACGTTGTACCACGTGTGCGGGTACTGTATATTTACCATACCGCACTCCCATTGACCCGACAGGTCGATGCGCCGCGGCAGCTTCGTGGTGTAGTGAGTCAACGTGTTTTCGGGGTGCTCTTTCATGGACGCGTTGCTCGGCAGTACCAGGTAAAAGTCAGACGACGCCGCCGCCATCATATAGACGGACTCGGGAGCAGGTAGCCGAGACAGCTACTCAGCAGCGCCGTCCACAGGTTGGAGTCGCCCTGACCTCTCGACAGATTGTATATACTCACGATGATGACCGCGTACAGAATGGCGACCTGGCATATGAAGATGATCTCGGATCTAGGGCAGTCGCTCCCGAAGAAATGCCATGGAGCGTGTTCGTGGACGGAGGGGGTGATAGGTGCGGACGCGTCGACGGCGTCCGCGCCGGCGTCGATCGCGAAGGCGCTTGAGTCGTTTTCGTCGGCTTCCCCGTGTGTAGGCCGCCCGCCGCCTCTTGTAGGCGTCTCGTTGGATGTCGCCCCGTCGGTCATCGTTGCGCCACTGCGGTCTCTCAATGCAGCAGGGGCCTTTATAAAAGAACGAAAAACCGTTGCATAGGCCCGCCTCGTGTAGGCGCCAGCACCCCATATGGCGCATCCACATGATGATGATGACTGTCCGGCGACCGCCCCTACCCTTTATAGTCCACGAGCGCCCCGGCGTCGATCCAGCTGTTGAACGAGGCCGGATAGCCGCTCCATTTCACGAGCACTTCAGTACCCCCCTTACGGCGCCGTAGAACGTCCTCCACGCGATACAGTTTGTCCTTCGGGACGATCACGCGTTGTACCTCCTCCTCGTAAAAGGTGCCCTCTACAGGCGTCCCGGCGTCGTCCTCCAGCCGATACACGGGCGGCTCGGACGGATGCGCCTCTACGATGGTGAAGAGCTCTTCGCTCCAGTTAGCCATGTACCCTTTTCTGAACCGACCCTTCACCTTGCTGATGCGCACGCGGTCTCCCTCTTGCAGTTTCGGTTTACCACCGCCGGAGGCGCCCCCGTACAGTCGTTGCCATACGCTCTCCTGGTTTTCGGCGTTAACGCTCGCCGGCGTCCTGCCGATGCTTCGATGGTAGGCGTTGTTGTACGATCGTACGAGCTGCGGCAACGCCTCTACGTGTCGCAGCGTCTGATGTTTCGTAAAATAGCGCCACATGCGCGTCTTCAGCGTCCTATTGAAGCGTTCCACGACGCTCGCCTTAGTCTCCTCGTTATGCGTCACGAAATGACGAACGCCGTGGCTCCTCAAGAGTTTCTGTAGGGGGGCGTTGAGAAACTCCATCCCCTTGTCCGTCTGCAGGGCGTGCGGCGGTCGTTCCGCCTGCAACAGGGTCTCGAAGGCCGCGACGAGAGACGGTCCCGACTTACTCTTCAACGGGACGCACCACGCCCGCTTCGAGAAGACGTCGATAACCGTCAATAGAAACGTTATGCCGTCATTGAATTTTTTCAGTGTAGCGACGTCGACCAAATCGGCTTGCCACTGCTGGTTTCGACCACCGACGATAACGCAGCGTCGTTTGAACTTTCGTTTAACCGGTTTGTGCAGGGTGTACGTATCTTGGGCCGCAAGCCACCGCTCGACGACCGGTTTGCGTGCTGCGACCCCCCTATACAATGCGTCGACGCCGCCATAGCTGCCCGCCTGTTTCGGGTCGTAATAGGCGCGCCTCAGAAGAGAATCGTCTCGTTGACGACGCTTTCGTTTAGCGCCACGAGTCCACCCGGACACCATGACAACGTTGATAAACAATCACGATTGACGCACGCCAATATGCCGACGTAGACGAGGACAAGCACTGTGGCGGCTACGACGACGATCACCGACCTTCGCATTGCTGATCTTAAGACGACGTCTCCCACTCTTGCGCTTCGCTACGGCGTTTTTTAACGGCGGTCCGTCTGTGTTGCTGCGTCCACGTCTTGCCGAGCCGAATGGGCTTAGCCGGCGTCGACGCCGTCTCTTCTACCCGTTTCGACTGCTGCATGGCCTTCCGATACCGGGGGTTACCGACGAACTCCATAGGAACGTTCAGTCCCCTCATGCGCTCCCCGAACGTTTGCCACCCTACAGGAGGGGCCATCTTCTTTCGTGTTCGCATAAGGTCGTTCACGAGGTCGACCATGTTGCTCCCCTTAACCGTTCGACCGTCGTACACGAACTCGCCGCGGTCGTTCCATCGACACAGAATGGCCCGTTTCTGTTTGACGGGCACCTTTTTGTTCGCCAGCTTACGCAAATGATTCTTGTATTTTGCCAGTACTTTTTTCTGCTTCGCCGATATTGTCACGTTCCCAATAAGAATGTTGTAGGCGCAATCGCACAGACTACACACGAGGTCGGCGTCGGCGTGGGCGATTACGGCCTTTCGCAGTGCGACGTTCTTCTTAGTACGGCTCAGCAGCTGCAACGCCAGGACATGCCTCTTCACACGGTCCGTCATCCTTAAAGCGAATGACGCGCCCAGTGACGGCGCCCTCCTTTTATCGCCTCACGTAGGCGTACTGGAGGCGATCGTCTGGAAATATACACGTGCGCATGCGCATGGACTCCTCCGTTTCTTGTTTCAAATCTACGAAAAGATAGCCGTACGCGTCCGACGTGGCGTCCTTGAAAGACTCGATCATGTAGTCAACCTTACGCGGATACATCTGTTTTGCTAGGTGACCTACTTGACCGGCATCCCGGGGACTCTTGAATAGTACCATATATTGAGCGTTCAGACTAATCGTGCGGCTCTCTTTTCCTTTCGGAAACATATTCTGCAGCAACTGTACGACGGACGTGTTACAGTGATGGCTTTTTTTAGTAAACAGGGTCGTGACCCGACTATTGGTTTCCTCCATGAGGTCATCGAGCACTAAAAGCGTCCTCATTTTACCGTCTAAGCGCGTCGGATCCGGTAGACCCTCTACGAATTCTATTGTAGGCGGCATCGTCTTGTAGGCGTCCTGCCACTGGCCGTAGCACCACAGGACTTTCTCGGGCGGCGGCTCGATCATGACATCCGAATGCCGTATTAGGCGAGCGACGAAAGTAGTCTTGCCGCACCCCGTGGGGCCGGCCACAATACACGTAAACGGATGCTTCAACGGCACGCTGCTCATATCCACGACTGTCGCGCACGCGGCCGCAACCGCCCCCTTTATTCGTTTCTTCTAAGCTCCTCGCGCACCTCCATCACTAATTTACCGAGCATATTCTGGCCCTCTCTGCCGCCAATGCCAATACCCCAGAAGCCATCGTGCGACGGCACCCACTCCACCAATTCGGCTTCCCCGGTAGCCAATAGGGCGTCTTTCAACTTCTTGGACCCCCCGAACTTGCTCCTCAGCAGGGACTTCATGCACGCGACCCTAACGGCGTACCAGTCGGCGTCCGTTCTCCTTTTCTCGATTCTGGAACTCCGGCGTTTTGCGCAATACCCCGACCACGCCCATTTGATACACTCAGCAGTTTGGGTATCGTCGTGAAACATCGCTTTTCTATAATGATAAGCGTGCTCTACGGATCTGAAGCCCCGACCATACGCCGCCACTCGACACGGATACCAGTTCGATAGGAACGACGCACTCCCACGGAAATGTATAGCGGGAGTCATCGCCATGCTGCTACTGTTCACGTCACCGGCCGCCCATACTATATAGTAGGCTTAGTAGCCAATCATTAATACGGCTGGGCGGGTTCCAGCCTCTGATTTGTCGTTGGGTCTGTCAATCACGCATAGAGAAAAGAAGCACACACTAAAGGGTAACGGGTCGAACAGAAAAGGGCAACAGGTCAACATCTATGGGTGGCCCTAGCAACAGGTCAACATCTATGGGTGGCCCTATCAATCAAACTATCAATGTGACGTCTTAGGAAAAAGTACAAATCCTTTGATGTTGACTTTTTCTGTATAGGCGCGCATAGGGTGCTAAGTTTTAGGAAAAAAAATTGGGGAGGAGCCTATTTCTTTGATGTTTCTTTGATCTTGAGTGCGTGACCTTTTTGCACGGGGGTTTCAGCCACATGACTACTACTGACGCTGTCAGAAGACAGGGGAAGTGGTGCTGTTAATTTTTGTTCTTTTCATTTTAAATCGAGCGTAACTATTTTCCCTCAAGTAGAACTATTGTGCCTCAGCTGTCTGGAGTGCGACCGCACACCACGCACTCACAGCCTGCGGATCGGCATAGAGTACATTTGTAACATGTCAAGAAATAAATATAAGCACCATACGTATTGCCAACTTTGATTTCGTTTTCATTTAATCTAAATTATGTTTATCCAGTCTATAACTTGTGATCCTTACATGTTTCATTTGCAGGCAGAGCAGTGAAGCGCACAGGCACTTGCCGTCTGCCAGCCAACCGAAGATCGGGGGAACGCGCGAGCAGACATGAGGTGATGTTGGCCAGAGTGATTGGCAATGCCGATGTCCTATATTCGTGTCATACGCGCTGGTGCCACATTTGCTCACTGAAGTGCAAAGATTGTTTCGCTTGTTTTTAAAGTTCTGTTTCAGTGGGCGGTTACCAAACCGTGTTATCGTGCGTCGGATGCATTTCTTTTGTATATGTGTTTGTGGAAGTTCAGGTCGACCCGACCTTGCACCGATACATACCTCCCGCCGATGAAAGACGGTCTCAATTCTTTCTAGACTGCATGGACGGGCAGTTACCAGACTACATTGTGCCAGAAGATATGTATACATCTGCAGCATTGTAGGAGTTCGTGAAGTTTTCTTGACCATGCAGCGACACACACCTATTGCCGACGAACGACGGCGTCTATTCTTGGTGAAAAGTGTTAGTTTATTAGTTGAATTACTCACCACGCCGTCGCCCTAACAATGTGAACATTTAAAGACAAGCAAGTCTACTATTACCCAAACCCTTAGGGACAATTAGGTTGTGGTGACATTAGTTTTGTGTGTATTACAAAACACAAAAACATTAATATAATTTAATAATATAATAGAACTTTATTTCGGTCACAATACACATTTCTGAAAACATTTACAATGGATTACAATAAATACATACTGCAACCGAGGAGATCCCCTGGAGACACCCACGAGGCTTACGTGATGGACCATCTGGACAAACATCATTATAACAGTCAGGTTTATTATTCCATAAAATTACAGCATAACATTAAAACAGCCATTCATCTGGAACAAGGTGAATAGGATATACATGAATAGGTGTTTTGTTATATAAATTAAATAGGTTGTCTATCAAATAAATAAAGTTACACATTAGGACATGGTATAGTATTTTACTAGATTAATGGCTAAACATCAGTAATACACTAAATAAAACAAAAAAGCTTGACCATTTATAATACCATGACAAATTATGGTAGGTTATGAGTAATTAATAAGATAAAACATTTCAAGAGTTCAAAGATACTTGGACAGTAATAGCTCTTTGAGTTTCTTTTTAAACTGATTTACGGATACAAGTTGCTGCAGAACATGAGGTAGGGCATTCCAGAAAATTGGTCCTGAATAATTTATTTTAAATTTCCTAGTGTTTGTTCTTATTTGGTGGATGTAACTTGCATTTTGGTTTCTCAGGTTATGGTCATGACTGTTATCTGTTTATAAAAACATTGATGACATGCTATGTAGGAGTTGTTTATTTGTTGCTTTATGCATAAAGATACCTAACTGATGTTTGTACAGATCATCCAATTTTAGTAGTTTTAACTTAAAGAATAGTGGATCTGAGTGTGCAATATAGTGTGATTGTCCGTATCCTGTTGTGGTATTTTTAATTTGCTTAAGTTTGTGCTATATGAATTTACCCATAATACATAAGTACAATACTGCAAATGTGATGAGATTAATGAGGAGTAAATTATTTTCTTAATGTAGATAAGAAGAAAGTGTTTTAGTTTCTTTAACATTCCTACATCCGTGCTATTTTTGTTGACAGATTGTCAATGCGAATCTTCCAATTTAAGTGTTCACCTATAGATATTATTTTTATTTTGCTTCCGTCTACTTTTATTTCAGCTTTGTCAATGTTGTATTTCTTCCCGTTTGGTGTGAATGTAATGAAACTTGTTTTTTGTGCTTAGTGAAAGCTTATATGAAACCACATAGAATTTATTTGTAATTGTACATATACTTCTTCAATAAGAGTGTCAAAGCACGTGTATGCATGGAAAAGAACTGCAGAAAGTATAGGTTTTAAAATATATTATACATGTTCTATATTATTTATATATAGAATGAAGAATAATGGACCTAATATTGATCCTTGCGGAACTCCGCAAGAAATTTCCTTATATTTTGAACAAGTTGCAGGCAGTACCTCTTATACCATAGCATTGGAGTTTCTGTATTAAGATATTATAGTCTATCGTGTCGAATGGCTTAGAGAGATCCAGGAATACACCTATAGTGTATTTTTGTCGTCAATGTTACATGATATTTGATCAACCAAATCAATTAGTGCCATATATATGTAGAATAATTTTTCCTGAATCCATATTGTTTTTTATATATTATATTATGTTTGGTTAAAAAGCTGTAACGCCTATTGTACTTTAGGCGTTCAGGTATTTTTGAGAAGCATCGGAGGATTGAAATTTGTCTGTAATTTGTTAACAGTTCGCGGTTTTCGTTTTTACACAGTGGTATGACTTTTGCTATTTTAAGTTTGTCTGGAACAATACCAGTCAACAATGACTTATTGAAAATGTATGCGAGTTGGTTTACAATGTGTGGTATAACTTGTTGCACAATATATGGATCAATTATCAATGCCACTTGACTTGGATGAATTTACTGATCTTACGATATTAGTTATTTCAACAGGATCAGTGGATGTACAGAAAAAACTTGCAATATTATTTTGTGTATATTGTGTTGGGTAATTTCTTGTTTTCGGTAGTTTAGCATTAAGGCAGTGGCCAATGTTAATAAAGTAATTATTGGACTGTTCCACAATTTCCTTTTGTCTGTACAAGGGGTACCATCAGAACTAATAAATTCATTGTTTACCATAGGCTTTTTGTACTTTGATTTTAAAACTTCATTTTTGTAGATACTCGATGTTTTATATGTGTCAAATTTATCTTTAAAATATGTTTTAACTGCCTGATAATGAGTCAGTTTATTTTTATTTTTTATATTTAATTTTCTGTAGTAAGGGTTTCTCTTATAATGTTTTGTATAAGTTATTTTTTGGACTGCATGACCTCAATATTCCTTTTGAGAGCCACAAATTTTGGTAGGTTTTTACCTTAATTTTTTAGAGGTAAACATTACTTAATTTTTGTTTCAAGTGTTTCGAGGAAGGCATCATATGCAGTGCAAGGATCTGGATCTTGCACACCTCTTCCCAGTTTGCATTTTGTAACTGCATATTTAATTTCTTAAAATTTTCTGATTTAGCCATACGTTTGTAAATAGTTGTGTATTCTTTGTGAAATCTTGTTCTGATGTTATAAAAAATAAATATTGGAAACTGGTCTGAGATGTCATTATATGAAATTCCATATGTAATGGAATATTCGTGAATGTTGGTTATCTATGAATGTGACTGTTTGTTATGAGACTCTTGTTGGTTTGCTAATTGTTGGGTGGAATGCACTAGCACGACTGGCAAACATGTTATGTACACAGTCGGTCGTTTGTGTCTGTCTTGATTACGTCAACTTATGTCCGTTTAGCCAAACGTCAACTGTAGGGTATTCAATGCACAACGAAAAACGTAAATATATAAGATCCGTTAGGTAAACAAACTCAAAATTGTACATGTTATCAGGATGGTGTTTTTGCAAGACTGTGTTGGGACAGGGCTGCTTCAGGCCCCTATAGTCGCATCACCTCGTTTCCACAATAGTGGTATATAGCTACAGTTTGAATGGTGCGTGAGCTAGTTATGCAATAGTCACCGAATCTATTCATAATTCGATGTGACAAAAAAGAGTTGGCCCCAGCGTCGGTTTTAGGATTGTGGAGGTCACTGGGCAGTCGATGACCCGTTATCGTAGCGTAACAGTTCTCTCGACCCATTACAACAATGACTTCACAACACAGGACCACTTGTTTAATTTAAGACACAACTCTGCATTATACATAACAATTTAATTTCGGTATATACACCTTGTTACCCGCTAGTTTGTTAGTTGTCATGCGTCCACGTAAAGTCACAATAGGCTTTTCATTACCTGCGCTTATTTTATCTCCAAAGCCATGAGGGGTCGTGATCCAAAACACGTTTGCGGAGGCCCCCATAACAAGTATTGTGTGAAAGCCCCTGGGCAACTGCCCCTAAATCCGGCTGGTTCACACAATCAAAACAACAAAGTGCAGACCTGAGGGAAGCAGCTACACATTATTGACAAGGCGGGGATATGGGAACTGGTACCGCTGCCATTTTAAAGGAATGTTGTATATTCGTTAAGACTGTATTGTCATATACAACCACTGGTTTGTAGTCAGCTTTGTGTTCCTACTTGTACGTTTAATGACAAGCTTAGTAATATATATCTTAATGCTAGCAGTGTGATTTGTTCAAAACTAAAATTGACAGCTATCTGGACGTAGGTGGAAAATGGTTAGACTCTCGATAAGCCAAAGGCTTCTTTATCCGCATGCCGTCTGGAGCTTATAGCTCTAGTCAGCAATCTTGTTAAATATCAAAAGCAAATTGTATAGTCTTTCCCTTTTTATGTTGTCTCCATAGGCCAGGTGCAACGAATAGCCATGACGGCGATGGATTCCGATGTGTTTGTTGTGCACAGTTCTGAATATTCTACCCAAGCACCAATTCAAGGATTATGCTGCGTTCCAGTCACACGTAGTTAACAAATATACAACGTCGTGACCCCAATTTACCAGTGATGAAGTGGGGATGCTTTTCAACTTTCCAATTACCACATGGTATTTACGGTAACCCCTAAAGCGACGTAAATGTCAAAAAAAAATTCCCGCAACCAGTTTGCACTCGTCCAACTTTGTCTCAGGTTTATTGTCGCAAAGAAATGGCCATGCACACAATACACCACATTATAATTATATCAACCAATGTCAATCGGTAACTATAGATCACTACGCTCCAGTGAACGCACTCTACTTTGTTCCCGGGAGCAAAGGTCGTTCAGTGTGGGAGCCCTGGCACAGCGGAACTCGCTGCCATAGCATCTAATATCAACGCATCTAATGTCCGGCGTAAACTGCTAAACTTTTGTTGTGAGTTGTGTGATTGATCGACTAAAAGCTGACCAGTCGTGCAATGCACGATGGCCCAAACCATTCACATATTTGCTGAGTTGGAGAGGATATTTCACACAACAAAATGTATTTGTAGCATCTGCGAAAAGAAGAATTTAAATTGATGTAGACATATTTGTTTCTCTTTAAATTTAAATGTGTATCTCGTCTAACTCTATATAATGTTCCAAAGATTTTGTTGTAACTGTTGAAGTGGATATTTATATAAATAATTAGGTACTATTAATAGACGGTTTTTCACTCAGACTGATATACGATGCAAATTTTATTGCACGGCAACGGAGGGAAAACGCCGTACTTCCAGAATATATAACCCTACGATTGCGGCGATGCGCGCATGAGTTGCAACAATTTGTGTTGTATAGTACGTGTACACTGACCCAGACGCACAACCACGGTACGGAAATCGTTGTTAGTCGAGCAATCGAACGACTCGCCGCAAATGTTTAGCAGTGTACGCCTGGTATTACATCAGCACCAACGACAGATCCTGTTTTAAAGAATACCCTTAAAGATAAACAAAAGAAAACGTTTTGGTGTTATGCACCTCAAAGAGTTAATACAAACTACCATTTCGGAACTACAATAACGTGTTCACGTCAGTTGATTACTCAGTGGAATGTGGTCTAAAAGTGGAAAATTCCACTAAAACGTCCGATATCCTGGACGCTGACACCTTGCTCATAACGCAGAGGTTTGACCAATTAGTGCTAAGCAATTACGTCGGTTATGACGCGTCATGTTTCTAGTTTTGTTCAACTAGCGTACGAATACGTCACCTGAGTTTCAGTTTTGTATGCATGAATGCCTATTATAATACCATATATACACCGTGCAACATAACAGTTTTACCATTTACAGCAACAAAGCAAATTTAGCGATTAAATAGATCGTAAACTACCTGGTCTGCTATGCTGGTATAAACATCTCACAATGTACATAAAACAACTGACATAACTGGAAGCGGCGTAATCAGCGGAGAAAGTAGGCTTTCTATCAAAATGGCGCTGTCCATATAATTACATTCCGTTTCTTAAACAAGGTTATTCTTGTAAACTATTGGCATAATACTCTTGATTATAGTTGTAAATGGTTAGTTTTCATAAACTCGTTTAGATGCGTAGAACCAAACAATTGCCTTTTGTTTCCCTTTGGCCTTTAAAACTCACCTGTTCTAATAACGTTCTGGAGGCGCTACGAGCAACGACTGTTGGAACGGTGCCATATTAAAAAGAACGATTTTGTTTTACCTGGTAAATACCATGCATGTGGAATACAAGCATCTCTCGTTGGGTATGTGTTGAAGTTGGATAGCTGATTGACTGAGATTTGACTGGCCTTACGGCTTCGGGCGCCCTTGAAGTGGAAGGAAAGTAGCATACAACCGATTATGTGAACTTCATGCTTCGTGCGCCCTTGAAGTGGACCGAAGTAACTTACAACCGGTTCTGCGAACTTCATGCTAACACTAGTATCCGCACGCCCCGGCTTGAGAGGGTGATTCAAGGTAACAGTTCAAACAAGGTCGCTTTAAAGTTACATTCTGAGACCATCCATTTTTGAAATACAAATTTCCAGTGACTAAGCAAACATGCCCCATCCATTATCACTTTCATCAACACCACATAAATGTTTTTTTTTTTTACATAATATTCAATTTTAAGATAAAACGGTCCAAAAGACGAAACATTATAACCGTGTGCCCTAAGCCCTTCGTTTATTGTTCTGGAGGAATGGGTCAAGGGACCATTGCATTCATTTAGCCACGCAGCAGGACTTCACTCCTGCTATGTAAACTCAATTTGTAGCCAGTCAGAAGTGACCAATGTAGACAACAAATCCAGCTTAGTCTAACCAACCAATCAGCTAGCACTTGCCCCTTAACCCCCCTATTAGTCCATTATCACTGACATAGTTAGACGAGAGGATTTTTGTTAACGACTCATTTTTATATCGGCATTTGCGTGCATAATGACATGGGTTCTTGTATATATAGTTATGTATGATGTTAACAACTAGTGGATGAAGGAGATGATGCGATTTAAGATTTTACGCTGATTAAAGAGCAAATACGGGTATTGAAATATATACAGTATGTCCCGCATAAAAACACCTTTTGAATGAAATTCAAACGGCATTTATGTGGACAACAAAACCAATGCTTCTATTCTGGAATATACGGTAAGCTCAAAAAATTATGAGGCTGACGGAAACATGAGACTAGTTCTCCAATCCCAGCCTCTCTCTCGAAATTTCCAGAATTTAAAAGGTATATTCGCTCTCGATTTTTGAAGTTTGTTTTCCCACCCTCCTACCCCGTCCACACCTGAGTATTTATATGGCTGGTGGTGTTTTTTTACTTATTTGTGTGTTTCTGCATGCAATTTTAAATACACGGTTTATATTAAGTTACAGTGTATGCATAATTGTGTTCTGTGCCATCATTGTTTTCTCTGATATCTCTTGCAACTATAGCCATGCATTCTGTAGCATAGTTTGTCTTACGAGATTCTGGCTAATGATAATAGTACACTGTGTATATGATACATCTTCCAAGGGGTTTAGGGCGGGGACATGTGCACATGTACCTAACGCTTTCCCCTTGTATTTGAATCACAGAATTTCACACATGTAAGTAAGATGGTGGGTTTCCTCCACCTGCGTGTGGTCGGTTCCCCCACCTTTGCTGTCAGTTTTGTGTATTTGTTATGACATGTATAACTAGGTATCGACATTGTATATTATTGTAGTTATGTAATCTAGTTATACATAAAGAGTTGGCTTACTATTAAGCTCTTATACAAACATACATCTGACTTGTGTTATCAGCAAACAAGCCACGTTTCCGAGTCACGGAGTCACAACTTTATTTGGTAGTGTTGTCCCGCATAAATACATTTTAATGTATTTGACCCCATGTTTGGTCTATAATATGAGCAAATCCACAAACATCGTTCATCTTAAAAACTGTTAACTCAGAATTCAACATTAAAACGACAGTACAGTCTAGTCTAATTTGAATGAAAGTTTATTCAACAACAACAACAACAACAACAACAACATAATACATGCACAGTATGGTTTGCTGCTGCTGCTGGAAGGACACAGCTGAAGTCATAGACTGAATAAATACAACACGAATTATAAATAAATTACAAAACAATATTCACAACTCATAAACGTGTTACCATAGTACTTGTGTTACTAATACATGGGTTTAACTAAACCTCAATTTCAATTCACAATTCACAAATATGTAGAAAGTAACGACAACTTTAGTGGGTTTTTTAAACTGTGTTAAACTTGGAAGCTGAGGCAATTTATTTATATTAGATTAACTTAGATGCTATATCGGGAACGAGAGAGTATTGCTCGGTGTGCTGTCGAATTAATCCAAACCATGTAACGTATAGGTACAATTATTCTGTTAGTATTTTCGAAACAAACTTAGACAGTTCACGTATCTTCATTTTATTATAAAACGTTTACGTAAAATACAAACGCATTCGACAGTATGTGCGCAGCACATGATTATTATTGTAAAAAGTGTAAAATCGCTAATATAGAGTCACATTTTACCAGTTTCGCTTCGAAATATGCATAACAGCGGATACTGATGCCTTAGTGTCATTGAAATTGCACGTGCAAAGACGGTGCTATGTTCACAATAATGAAGATTTTAAAAATAGCTTCATACGTCAGTAGTGCATATTATATCCAATCCCATGAGTCAAGTGGCACTGGTTGACGTCAGTCTCACAAACTCGATCTGTGTGAAGGTGTCGTGAGCTCCATTGGGCCTTCGCAGGCGATAATGGAGCTCTTTGACCTTGTCCTGAACCTGACATCGGCAGACGACACAGACGCCTATCACAAGCCCCAACAGCAGTACCAGCGAAGGCCACAGGAGGGAGTGCATAAGTCCAGCTCGCGTCGTCACTCTGAGGAGGGCTACATCGCGAGCCTCTGGGTTGTAGAAGCAGACGAAACGCTGGCCGATCTTTGCGTAGCTGTCTCGGAACTTGAGCACATGGTCGACGTTATGCTGGCGATCGTAGGAGCAGACGTACAGCGAACACTAAAAGGCAGACAAAGCAAACCGTATTAAGTTATTACTAGAGAAGGTGTTGTAAATTGTTGCATCACAATAACCTACCGTAAAGAGTCGTCCATAGGTCCATAAAAGACTAGGCCTACGTCACGCTTAGGGGGCCACCCATATAGTACGTCACGCTTATGGGGGTCCGTGGGCAAGAGTTACGTAACGATTAAAAACGACAACGTGTTAGCTCGTTTTGCTGTCAAAATCAGACTGGTAGCAATAATTACTATGTCATTTGTAATCAGGAGTGTCCGTGTGTATGTTAGTATCTTGAGATTATCAATACAAAAATAGCTTCCAGTGGCTTCAATACAAGGGCCTACTAGTTATGACGTGCTATCGTATACTACGTTGGTACCACCTATATAAGGTGCTCGTAGCGCTAACTCCTTGATCAGAACAAAGATTCTGACAGTAGCTCGTGAAGCGCCCTATCTGTGTTCCATTCTAGAAAGAACACGACTTGTAGTGTATATTCCAAAAGAAACGGGCAACGTAGGGTGGACGAGATTTCCCAAATTTCGAAATCGCGGTCGCCGAAGGTGGACTTGAACCCCGATTGACAGCCCGGCGCGACTACCTCCGGAGCTGCCTCACCGCACCTCCCCATCAATCATCACGTTACACGTATTACAAATACAAAGGTCTAAACATGAACAATTGGTGTAAAACGTATAATTGTTTATTATTGGTTATGTATGTATGTGTGTGTACCTTTATTATTAGTTATGTATGTACGTGTACCTTTATTATAGTTATGTATGTATGTGTACCTTGATTATTAGTTATGTATGGATGTGTACCTTTATTATTAGTTATGTATGTATGTGTACCTTTATTATTAGTTATGTATGTATGTGTACCTTTATTATTAGTTATGTATGTACGTGTACCTTTATTATTAGTTATGTATGTATGTGTATCTGTATTCTACCTGCGAATTACGAATCAACACAGAAAAGCAACGATTGAAGAAAAAATGTGTCCATAATAGAAGGGGGTTCTTTCTAAAAAAACATACATTTAAGTGGGTGTACAGGCCAGAGTTACGAAACGTTACAAAGGGGTGGGGGTCTCAGAAAGTCCAAATATAGCGTGACGTACTGTGTGAATGGCCCCAATAAGCGGGAGGTTGGCTGGGGGTAGATGGCCAGCGAAAAGCCAGTATATCTAAGTCGTCGATTGAAAATCCATAGAAGTTAACTATGAACTGGTATATCACCTGTATAGGATATGGGATAAAATCAGGACAGATTCTGTAGCTCTTGAATGTGTACCTGGCGGGTGTCGAAGCTCAGCCGGTGATTTATAATAGAGTAAATCAAACAGGTACGTATGTACCACCAACATGCTATGCTGTAGAAGCACGTCATCGCTTTTCAAACATGTGTCGTGGTAAATGTCATCTGAATATATACCGCTTCCTGGCAAATACCCTCCTTCAATAATACATTTTGTGACGTAAAATCACTCAGCACAGTCGCTCATAGTACATATATTTTGACATTACAAGAGCGAAAGTTAATTGTTTAAAACGCTTACTTTGCAGTTACTGTCACATAGGCCTATAGATATATATACATCAAAAGGTCATCTGACGTTGTTTATTTTCAGTGAAACGTTCTTGCTGTCAGACACCTTTACGAGCCGAACACGAGGGTCAATTTGGAACGCGAACTGTCTTCTGGTCAGGCATATTGCTAACCAAAAATTACAATGATTTTCTCACCACTGTACATGTTTTAACATCAACGCAAGAGACTCCCAATGTTGGGCGGGCGGCCATAGTGTGCTTGAACATTTGTGGGGTGTTTTTATACATCTTCTTTTGACTCAACAGGGGTGTGTCCATCACACCCCCAGCCCACGAGTCTGCGTAGATATAGTAAGTTGACTAATAGATAATGTCCAAGTTCGTCACGACTTCGCCTTGACACTAATAGTCAGGCGTTGCTGTTGTTGACGTTCTTGGTGTTGTTGATCTGACAACGAACATACACTTAGTTTGATTAGTGATACGTACTATATTGTCTGTGTTGTTTATTTTGTTATTACCTGGTGTTGTTTCGTTCGTCTGTTTGTGTTTATTTATCAATAAAGTATGATTAAGTCAGTGACAGTTATTCTTCATCGTTCTAGATTCTAGATGCACCGTCCGTGCACATGTCTGAATCCATTTTGTGACATTTTATTTGCGTCGCACACGTTATTCTATTTGTAAACGCAATCCACTACGCGCTAGATATAGACAGTACGCATTGTAACGATATAGTTAATCATAATGATATGATCAGCATAGCCCGCTGAGCATAAGGCCCTACTGTCGCCTCAGGACTGAAGGGCCAAACTCTTTTCGAGTTCACGAAAGCGTGACGATCAGTGAAACGAGAGGTCGGACCTTCTATTTGTTACCGATTGATAGGTCAGCGACGTGTTTTCGTCGTCCTGTGATATTCATTGACAACAGCGTACGATGAATTTACTCCAGACTTAAGGTCACCACAAACGAATGTTCAAGTGCGCATATTATATGAATTAGCTCCGCTGCACCTATGTAATAAATGTAAAGTTAATGGAATTAATTAATTATCAATGTGGGTGGTTATGGTTATTTAGTTGTTGTGTAGCATTACAAATGTAAATAAATTGCAGCTGGATTAAGTGGGAATTCAACTCCACCAACGGCGGTAGTAGAGAGGAAAGCAAATGCTGTAAGCATGTGTGTGCGCGCGCGCATGTGTGTGTGTTGGTGTGTGCGTACGTGTGTGTGTGTGTTCGTGCGTGCGTGCATGTGAGCGTGCCCGCGTGTTTGAGCTGTAGTATATCTCATATGTACTAAAACGTACAATGAACATATTTGTACAAATAAAAGAATATCATTTCATGAGCTCGGTTTACTTAACAGTATAGTCTACGTAGCTCAGATGGAAGAAGATACATTTTGTCGTACAACGATCGTACGGGATTTGAGCTTGCATATACACACATTACGTTAGGTATGAAGCACTCACCGCCTTTTCGGAGGGACTTTTGACGTAGGAGTTGTAGGTCATGTAGAGTACAGCTCCTGTCACTGTGTCTTTGTCTTCACCGCCACCATCAGGACGATAGGCGACTCGTACCGTTAGACACGGGTAGGACGAGTTATGTCCCAGTCCCCCGCGATGTGCCGATTCCGTGTGACGGCAAGTCACACTAGAATTGCTGTCCAACACGCTCCCTTCAACAGTACATGTTGTTGGAACGAACTGCGACGTGTCTTTATACTGCCGAATGGTCGGCACGCCGATCAGTCCGAAACACGTCACACTGGCTGCTATAAGCAACACCGACAACTGCATCAGTATACACCGGCGATGTTTCACAACAAAAGACCAGCATTTCGTCGACGTCTCCGCTGCCATCGTCGGTCCTAGATCAAGACGTTCTTTCTGATTAGAAGCCGATCGAATATAAGAATGTCGCACAGGGCAGATGATCTGCAATTTCACGCAAAATCAACCGCCTGACTCCGTTTCTAAAAGGCACTACTGACGAGTGGGGATGATCGACGCGGCTGTAGGGTCTAATGTTGACATTTCATTGTTGTTGTGGCTGAACAATGTAAAGTTTTGCACATGGCACCACGCATGCACCCGGTACGCAACTCGGCACAAGGGAACCTATGTTGATGCAGTCACGTCCTGTTGCAGAGAACGCACGTACGCTTCTGGGCCGCCGATCTTTGCCACGAGGGTAAATAGCGTTTGCACTTGGCCGGAACTCAGCTATACAGAGGGGCATCAAATCAACACAACGGTGCAACGAGAATGCTGAATGGGGATGAACTGGTTGAGTGGCCATGAATGGATCCTACTGAAGCTCATTAGATAGCAGCTCTGTCATGGCAAGTCGTTTGTCGTCGTAATCAGCACATCGTCAACCGACTGCTTTTTATTTAATACAAATAAAATATTACAACTGATGTACGCTAGATATTTAATAAATATAAACTCCTCTGCCCGGATATCTACCAGAGTACGTCGTTATTGCTGTTGTTGTTACTGCCACTGCTGTTGTTGATGCTACTGATGCTGCATGTTGCTGTTGCCACTGCTGTTGCTACTGTTGTTGCATGTGTTGCTGCAATTGTTGCTATAGCAGCTGATGTTGCTAGTTATGTTACTGCTGCCACAGTAGCACCATTGCTGCTATTGTTGTTGCTGGTGAGCACTATAGCTACTACTGCATGCATATGGTACAGTTGCTACAATTGCTACCGTTGCTAAAATTCCTAATGTTGCTACTGCTGCTATTGATGTCATTGTTGTTGCTGCTGCAACTGCCGCTACTTTTGCTACTGTTGCCACAGCTGTTGTTGTTGCTGGTGTAGGCCTACATGAACATTAATTGTTGTTGGTGCTGCTGCTGCAGTTACTATATAAGCCGCTGTTACTGTTTCGGTTACGGCGACCGATTGTCCACAATTATACTGTCTCAACCACATCCACGAATACCACGTGTGACCAAACATGTACCACCACATCGTCTTCACATTGTAAGCATCCTACACGTAACACTTGAATTATCTGCACTATATTGATACCACTTCGGCAATTTAGGAGATTATAATCTCTTTGCCTACAGTCCGGCACACGTGTGTATATTGCTCCGGAGCAATGCTTGCGAATGTCGCTTTAATTTCACAGTTTGCACGTGACGGAAACAGTAAATCACGGACGGGGTCGCACAGAACATTTCATGTTCAGTCATCCGAATCCATAGGCATATTCATAAATATGTATATATAGCATATATACAGGCCTATTATATATATATATATATATATATATATATATATATATATATATATATATATATATATATATATAGCTAGTCTGTCTTCCAGGTTGAGTTGGTTGTCTGCTTAAAATTGTTAGGTGAATTGAACTGAAGGTTGACTGTTTGGCTCACATGGTATAACATGTTTAACACGTGCGTCGATCGGGCAAGAAGTTTGGATAATAAAAACAGATTCGCGAACGCATTTGCCGGTGCTACTACAGGTTCTCCAAATATGCAACACATGCCGTCACTATTGCGGCCAGCTTCCCTAGTTATGCGATAGTTGGCGCTACTGTTTTTCCACTGGAAATGGGAAGCTTCGTGCTATCCTTCCGCGCTCCTGTATTGTTGGTCAAAAAGGACCTATGCTGTATGCATTTGTGCGTATAGAAGGGTACAAAACCATCATCGAATTACACAGTGGACTTGTCAACGCTTACCAATTTAAATTAGTCCTGAAGTTGCCAAGCCTGGTGTCATTCGTCGACACCTTATATCAACCAAAACAAAATATTTTAAAGTTAACTATTATAATTAACTATATAATTATAATTATTAGCTTGTCTTCGTGAAGTCGCCTCGAAGAGCAAAACGCGCCAAATGTGGTGCCACCTCACGGCCCCTATGTAATCTAGGCAAATCTAGCTCCAATTCATTCAAGTGGCGTCCTCAAGCGGATAGCTGTAAAACACTTGCTATAGAGCAGAGCTGTGTACATAAAGCCTTACTTGATGCAATGTTATTAAATAGGGTTTCTTCTTAGCAGCGCCGTCTGCTGCTATCTTGGGGGAGGGTGTTGACACCTAATCAAGAGTATGTAAAAGAGTTCTGTTTGAGGGAATGCCCCATGGGGGTGGCAGTTGATGGCTTGAAGAGGGTGCAGTTGTAAGATTTTGGTGAGCCTGAAATGGATGCAATTGGATGTCTAAAGCCAGGGAGGGGTGCAGTTAGCTATCTCGAGGAGGGATGCTGTTGGATGTCTCACAACCCCCTAAGATCAATCACACTACCTTGGGAAGATGTCTAGAAACCCTTACTAACTGTAGTCCATAAAAAACCGCCATAGAATGAGGCAGCAGATTGTGGGTTTTGTAAAGGTAGGCCAAATATGATACAATCAAATGTCCTAACCTAACAATGTGAGTCACAGAGATAATGAACAATACTGTCAATATAGTGAACATTATATGATATAACTGCTAAAGAATAAAAATGGTAATAAGAAAGCTTATACATGCATACATACATATATACACACATACACACACACACACACACACACACACACACACACACACACACACACACACACACACACACACACACACACACACACACACACACACACACACACACACACACACACACACACACACACACACACACACACACACACACACACACACACACACACACACACACACACACACACACACACACACACACACACACACACACACACACACACACACATTTCTAATGCAGCATACATAGAATTCTCCTTTACGAGAGATACAATATAAAACGTCCGAACAAAATGCTCTCAAAATAACAACACATTTTTTTGCAAATAATTATTTATATATCATTATATTTCTGGTTATATGACATATATACTATAGGCCCATGAAAACCTTTATCTACACTCCCTTGGGGCTTATCAAAAACATCCAAATCCATCCCCCTTGAAGTTTGTCAAAATCCTCCACCTGAAAATTAAAAGGGTATTTGCCACATCCCCCTTGGATTTAGCCTTCATAATTATAATACAAATACTGATTTTGCATGCATAATAGCTGGTGTATTGATCTATATAACGCCAAACAATAAAAAAGGGTAATACAATATATGTATATGATAAATTATATTAATGTTCGAATAATAATAATAAAAGAATAATACAAATATTAATCATGATTGCAAAAATTTTATGTACACTGTATATATGCATGTTGTTTACAATGAACTTGCTATATATAACTATGTAATATGTTGTGTGTGTACGTGTGTACGTGTGTGTGCATGTGTGTATGCGTGCGTGCGTGCGTGCGTGCGTGCGTGCGTGCGTGCGTGCGTGCGTGCGTGCGTGCGTGCGTGCGTGCGTGCGTGCGTGCGTGCGTGCGTGCGTGTCTGTGTAACAGAGGCATTATTTTTTTTAAATAATAATTATTTAATAATAATAATATCAGTGTCAATTAAATATAAAAACAGAGTTAAACTATGTACAGGTGTACGTGTGATACAACGTACAATTAATCGGGCCTATATGTATATGGTTAAATGTGAAAAACATTGCAACTGAACTGTATTATAACTATATATAAATAATATATATGTAAGCAACTATAAAGAGTAAAAGGATTATATAATAATTATAATAAATAATCTGCTAAAACGATAACGGATAAGGCTTAATTTTAAGCACTTAAGTTTGACCCCGAAAATAGCAGATTTATTTTTCTCACTGCTGTCGAGAAACATGTTGGCGTCATATGTTCAGTGTTTATCAAGCACACGCGCAGTTACGGATTATCGATCTGAAATGTCGGCCAGTGACCGACTAACCACTCATCAGTGCAACCACTGACAGCGGTGTCTCGTAGTTGTGTTTACATGTAAATGTTAATTTTAGCCTCGTTGCCTCGATACAAGCTCTCGCGCACACGTGATATGTGACGTCAGCGTATTTCCGCCTAGCGTAGAAAAAGATAAACACGTTTGGCAAGATCAGTCGGAGAAAGATAGTTTTAAACGCAGACGATTTGTCACGAACCAGTCAATTTATACGCGAACAGCTTGAAGGACGTTGTGAGATAACACGTTAAGGTTAGTGCTGACGTTCTCTGATTAAGGCTTCATCTTACGAAAAGTGGATAAATCGCTTTGTTATTGTTTGACAGCTGACAGTTTCACAACTTGACCTGTCGCGCTGTGTCTGTTGTTTCCTCGCCTGGCGCCTTTCGTTAAATACTCGATATGTTATCCAGATTGACATGCAACTAAAATTGTATATGTGGTTTTGATTACTACGTCAACAGCTGTCCCATGTACGACTGATTCGTTTATATCATTGTTTTAAATCCGATGAAATTTTCCCGATAAATTTTCAAAACAAAGAAAACGTGCGCGTGCGTATATGTATAGATAGTATAGTATAGTATAGTATAGAAAAGGTGATGGTCAAAATGTGATAGCCACTTTGTCGTTTTCCCTTTGTTTTCAGTCGACATTTCAACATTATAAATTACATAGATACATCAATCTGTTTCCAGCTGTGTACTGGATAAAATCACAAAGAGAAACACATTCATAGTCACGATTTTGTGAGCGCAGTTAAAAGTAGGCCACGACTACGAGTCCAGACAACGCGTATGCTATTCAGCGGACATGCGGTCGTAGCGGACGATAGCGAGTCCTTTGTTTTGACTGTTGACACTTCTTTGTTTGGTAGCTAGACAGGATATGTCACGAGGCATGCTACTTTACTGTGAAAGTACAACGGATTGAAATGCGACTTGAAACCACTGACACTACAAATTATCTGACATTTGATTTGGTATTAATTTAATTAATCTATTTAGACTACACAATATAGAGTATCATTACATGCACACAATTATTTAAATCTGTATTTTTGATTTAAAATCATATATTTTGTATCACGTTTTCCAATAGTTAATCTGCCTATAGCATTCCTTTTCTGATCAAGTGTCGCAATCTACCAGTCTACTGAATATATATCAGTACCTTCATCAAATAAAATCTGCTACATTTTGTCAAAAATTCTGCGTTGCATCTAGACTATGTTCTTTGAGCACTAGATGTAAGTTTTGCCATTAACATTTATATTTTTGTAACCGATACAGGAAAATACATAGTTTATCACAATTTTTACATTTGAAACAAATCTATAATCATGAAAATGGAATGCGGCCATATTTAGGCAAAAATTGCAAATATCTTTATTATATATTATGTTTATGAGAAATCCATACAGTGGTAGATCTAGGTCTATATACATAAAATGTACATCATACTTATACTTATGTCGTCCAGTTAACGTGGTGACATGTAATAAAATTAGAAGACATGAATTCTAGAAGAAACTGACTGTTTCTGTTAGTAGAGCTCAGGTATGAAAAAACAAGTTGAGACATGAGCATTGAAATCGCCTCCAGTACAGAACATACCAGTAATAACTGACTACCAGTAGCTTTCTGTGATATTGTCATTGGTGTCATTATCCATTTGAGCAAATCTAATGCCACACATCAGATGTCAACTTTTTTATGAAAAAATAAAACTTCTCCAAGACAACATTTTAATTTGTTTGAAGTTCTGTTCAACTATTACAGCTGGATGAAATTGATTAATTACTAGTTATCTGTAAACAGTTGTCCTTTTTGTGTACACCGCCTATAAAGATTGGTGTTACATTACATCATACATGTGACACTGCTTTGACTTCGTACAGTTCACAAGTATATATAACATGCTAGGCTTCATTAACATTATACAGACTTGGTATAGTCATGACTCATGACCGAGCTGTCTGAAAAAACATTTGATCAGGTTTTTTCATGCATGATTGTGATTTTTTGCTGTATTTTGCATAACTAGCATTATTTCGCAAATTAATTATCTTGTTATCTCAAAATATGGACAATTAAGTTCACTCCATTATGAAGATTACTCAGATTTATATAGGAGTACTTATTCAAAATATGGATATGAACTGTGGGAGTAAAACTTGTGTTACTCTTATACCATTGTATATTATTATAATATAGGTGATCTAAAAAATGAGTGAGGTGTCAACTTTTGAAGTTTTCAATTACCTGTATGTCTCATAGATTTTCAGGCCGCCTGTGATTTTGTAGTTTTGAGCAACGCCTTTTTGAATTACACAATGCATTTATCAAGTCTTGCAAATAGCAGATCATCAGTTCAAAACTCATCTGAACAATGAATGTGAATCAGTTTCATGAGATCACAACAATGTATCACAGCAGACATGGGGTCAAATACATTGAACAGTATTTAAATACAAATACTCATGAGGGGTTCAGATACAAATACATTTACAAATACTTTGTAATGCAAAAGTATTTAAATACAAATACATTAGGAAGTATTTCAACTACTTTAAAAAAATACTTTTTAGAAGAGAGCCTGTACCAAAAACAATAACAGATCTTATATTACGAGATAATTATGTTGTTTATCGACATAATTTCATGATGTTTTGTATAACCATTACATGAGATATTCCTTATAGATTGGCGATACCTGGTATGCTGTAAAATTGCAACAATGTAGTCAAGTAATGATCTGGCTTGGGAAGCCCCTACCTTCCCCTCAGCCCACAGAGTGCAAATATATCTTATCAGTTCACACAAGCATTGACACAATAGCAGGCATTAGCAGCTAGCAGGTTCCTTAGCAGGGGCAATAAAACCATTATAAAAAAAGACAGGCATACCAGTGCAACTCCTGTTGTTGCTAACTGCATCTTGGTCACAGGCGACAACTAACAAATTGATCCTGATCTGACTAATTTCCACACAATGGCTTTCTTTCTGACTGGAAAATGTGGTCAATTGTCAAATGAACCAGTAACAGTTTTGACTCAAGAAGTCAACAAGATAGGTGAATACAAAATCTAACTTATCATTTATTAATAACCATGCCCAAATAAAAGTATTTGAAATAGTATTTGAAAGTATTTGAAGATTTCAAATACTTTATTGAAGTATTTAAATACAAATACTTCCATTTAATTAGTGTCAAATACAATTAAAAATACATATACTTAAAACAAATTATTTAAATACTTTCAAATACAAATGTATTTGACCGCATGTCTGTATCACATTGTGTATAGCAAATGCCTTTTTGTGAATTCACAGAAGACCAGTTGATATAGATAGATTGTTTGTTTGTGGTCTTGTGTAACTTTAGCTAAAGAAATTATTCAACACCTTGGGGTGTTTGACCATCTTTTTCAGTAAGTCAAAATAACCTACCTTGTCTTTTTTGTATTACCAGATTACAGTAGACGGTAAATAATTGACTGTATTATAAAACATTTATGTTGTCCGTATACAATAAGCCATTTGTAATGGCGATGTCTAGTCCTATTCTATATCTTGAAGGTTTTTCAATAATAAATAGCGTGTATTGCGCATATATTTTAATACTATCATCCCATTTTTCAGCATGTTGACACTATTTTTACATGTTTAAGAATATAATGATAATACTAAAAGATATCACTATCAGTGTCTACACATGATGATATATATATATATATATATATACAGGCACACACACACACATATATATATATATATACTGTATTTAGGGCATTATGAATATTTATCATCATGGTGATGTACGTTCTGACATCAACTAATGTTAGACTACCTGGATTTCCATTCTAGGTAATTCTTCCTAAATTGTTTGTATATGTTTCTGCTCGTGTCCACCCATCATTGACCTGACCTTATTT
Organism: Escarpia spicata; assembly: GCA_963995525.1. Lineage (NCBI taxonomy): Eukaryota > Metazoa > Annelida > Polychaeta > Sabellida > Siboglinidae > Escarpia > Escarpia spicata. Next base: position 22,314,548 of record OZ023213.1, read on the forward strand.
GACATTGTTGGTGTTCTACTTGTGGTGCCGGCCCTTGCCGAGCTGTGTAGCCTTCTTGAATGAAGGCTTTGTTCATCACACTTCATCTGTAGCTATACAGCTCAAATCTGCCTATATGAATAAAGCCATTAGCAACCTAATTAGACGACTTACTTTAAGTGTATTATGTTAGAGTCATTATACTGTGCACTTATGGTTCTTGTCTGCGCCCATGTTGTACATTGGGTATACAAAAGTAAAACAGCTAGACTGGTTTTCAGACAAATAATATAGATCTAGAGTGTATGTCTGTGTGTGTCATTATATTTTAAGGCCACACCAATGTTATTGTTAGGATTACAGATTTTTGTTAGGGAGGAGAGGGGAATAAAAATAAAAGTCATTGCATGAGAAAGGTGTTTTGTGTAAACACATGAATTATCATATGAGCAATGCAGTACATTGTTACAAAATATTTAGCCTTGCATCAAAACTTACTAGACACATACTTTTATGAAAGTTTAATAAAAGTTGAAGACTTATAATTTGGAATAACAAGTACTGATAACAAGACTTGGCAGATAACATTACAGCCATAAACGTGTAGATTTGATGTAGGATAAGTCTTGATGTGATAATATTAATTTGATTTAATATTGATTTGATTGTTGTACCTCCAAATATAACAACATTATTTATTCCGAAGTAATGCAATGCGATGCTGACTGCAGGCATTGATGAGTGTCTACAACCCGTTTTCCCAGCATGTTAACTTGATTGGCTAAAATCCGATGTTCAGATTTTTGCATGTAGACAGAATGAATAATGTGTTAAACATGAGCACTATACTGGTTTCGCCTGTGTTGCGCATTGTCAGTTTATTTTCTTTATTGCTATTTTGCATCGTGTCTAAAATGTCAGCCTTCGGGTTGCCTTTTTGCTTCAATTCGGTGGCACTAACGTTGTCATCGTTCAAGAAAATAAATGTGTTAAATGTTGAATTGCTCACGCAGCATCCGCAAGGACGCTCGCTGTCATTTCAACAACAATCCGCGCATTCGACACCAACACATACTTTTGATATCAGAGCAGTGTTGCTATAAACATGGGAAATGACATTGTTAATCGTGTCGGACAATTTAAATTTTGTTACTGCCTTTTGGGAAGCAGAGCCAAATTTCAATTTCTTGATACAAACCACACTGCTTGTCATTAATGACAAGTTAGACTTCTCGCGGATTCGTTGGGTCGTAGACCGAAGATGCGTGACAACCAATGAAACAGTGTTTAACATGCAATGTTCGGTATGATGCGTATATACTCGATGAATCTATACAAAATCATTGTTTCGGCATTTCGATCAGAACTAAAAGTTCAAAATTGAAATTTGTTAATTTCCATTTTAAAAATAACATTAGCTGGTCCGTAATCCGAATAATAAAATTGGTGTCGCCTAAGGTAAACTTGTTGTTTAGGTAATAGTTTAATGAAGTATGTAAATATTATATCCAGGCATTTATCACTGATTTAGATAGACTTGAATGTTGCATTTATAATCACAATCATTTATTATCTTTATCTTCCAGTTGAATACATGCATATAAGTGCAGTACTATTTTGGTTTCCAAATGAAAACATCAATATGTGATTCCACTGTAAATACAGTTGCACCAGTGAATCATCTGCCCCATCATGGCAGTATTTATTCTGATGTGTCTACGTGTAAGTAGAATATTATTTGAGCAGCTGAAAATTGGGAGGAATGACATTCATCTGTCATTTAAATGTACTGGTAGCCTGCTGGCCCTAATCAGTGCAAGCAAATGACCTATGTAACCTCAAATATTCATAACTCTTTAATGCCATTGGCAAAATTACTACAATCTTTTAACAGTAGTACTTTGTTACCATACAAAATAAATGAAGCTTGATTAAAACTCATTTCAACATAACTATCTCAATAATAAATTATTAGGAAGCTTTAGAATGTTTTTAATGACAAGGCAAACAGAAACGTGTGTAAAGTTTCATATTCTTCATCACCATGACAATGTTATTTGTTATTCGGTCAGCCATCTTGCATCTGTAATCTCTCTCTGGAGCATCTGTCACCATGATCATAGTTGGCAGCTCTCTCCTGTAATCAGTGATGTTAATGTTGCAGCAGGTTTTCAGGATATAATAGTATGATGCTAATAGCTGGGTGTTGCTTCTTGACATTGATCATAATATAATATATATAACAGATCTCTTCCTCCGTCTTTATACTCTAAGTAGTCTGCATCGATTTGAACAAGTACTTGTGTTACTCTGGCAGAAAAGTTAGTGGCAGGAGTACCGCATGACACAGTGAACAATTGTGCTAATAATGACATTACATTCTTAGACTATGATCAGCGCCACAACAACAAATACAGCTTTCAGTCTGGAAAGCAGCATTACCTTTAGTCGTGGATCCTACATCACAAGTCACTTTTTCTAGTTAATCTATAAATCTATAACAAAAAGTACTTCATTTTTGTAGTACATAACAAGTGATGTCATTACTGTGGCAGGTACATAATACTACATATATTCATGTGTGCAAGTAGAAATTCAACACATGTAGAATTCACTTCTTTTTTTACTACACAATCAGGTGCCACATGACCTATGAATGCTACAACCTGCAGGTTAAACTATAGCACTACTACTCGGTAAATGCAAAGCTGTTGTGCAAGACACAGGTTTCCACCTGAGGATATGTCCATATATATATCTGAGTGTATATTGCTCTCTTTGTTCCCTGCTGGGGTTAGGAACAGGTACAGTATTGCTAAACCACTCTCTGTGTCTCCTCCTTATTCCCTGCTGTACAGGGGTGAGGGTCAGGGACAGTATTGCTGAACAACTCGCTGTGTTTTTTTCCCAAAGTTTTCTATCCATAGCTCCCTCTCTCCATCTTTTATTCATTTATTTTCTCATGTCCCTCCTCGTGCTGTTCTCCAATCTCAGCTGTGAATGGTCCCTTTTCCTGTGTCCTTTATGTAGTTCTGCCTCTGCTCTCTTTGTTATTTTTCCGGCATCCATCCTTGCCATGTGTCAAGATTAATTATTTGAACATTTGCAAAAGAAAGTGTTTTTGTTTTTCTTATACAACAAGTACTGAGTTCAGTGAACCTATTTAGGTAAGTTTTATTCAGAATAGCTCAGGCAAATTATTTGATTAATTCTCACTTTTCGTAATCTCGACAGCCAGAAAAAGTACTTGAAATATGAACCCTCCGATGTAGAGAGTTCTCCACAGGCATATTATGTGTGAATATGTACTTATATTATGAAAATATTTGTAAATCGTCAATTGTAATCTTTGTGCACACAAGCCAGATTGTTAATGTTATTGTTTAGGCGTAGGTATGGTGACAGATGTGACTGTGATTGTCTAGATCCAAATTATGAAACAGTTACAAGCCAACTGGCTTCACAGTGTGGAATGAACAAACTTGATTTCATTTGTACATGAAGGCCTCATTGTGAGGACAGGAGCTTTGAGAAAGATCTATCTAGCATGAAGCAGCAAACATGTTGACCTGTATGATATGTTAATGTTTACCCATGATGTCATCTAGGATAATGTTATTGTGGCACTTAATATAGTCAAGTATCTGCGTCATTAGTTTCAATTAGGTTAAGTGAAAGAGTGCCCCTCCCTTCCATAAAGTAGGACATTCATGTTTTGTTCTAGATTTTGATATATCCTCGAGTGGAAATGTGATGATTACCTGTACCTGGCTTTGTCTTTGAATAATGCAGGCATGTTTTGTTCCAGATTTTGATATAGGCAGGAAATGTGATGTTTATATTTGCCTATCCAGATTTGTGTTTGAATAATGCAGACATTTTGTAACTAATTTAAAAGGAGTTATACAATTTAGTGCAAGATAAAATCATGATTAATGTGAAATGGGTGATTAATTAAAATTACATGACAGATTTTGCCAGGAAATGTAATACAGTCGAACCCTCATGTTGTGGTCACCTTGGTAATACAGCCACCTCACAATTAAGGTCACCTGGGACAATCCCAAATTATTTTTGTAACAGTAAATAGTAGGAAATTAGTCTCGCCAAAACAGTCACCTCGTAATTCAAGACACTTTCGTCCAGTCCCAAGTGTGATCTTAGTATTGAGGTCCCAATGTACACAGAAAAGTAATGTATAACATTCTATATAAACATTGTTGTAGTGAAGTCAGATACCCTGCATGTGGTCATTGCTTACTTGTTTGGATATTGTTTTGCAGGATGTGGTAATAAATATTGTCACAACACTATTGTAAAACCATGAGCGTGACACATCTCAAAACATAATATATGATTCTGATAATATATATACCCAGCTATGTTTGTTATGTCTCCAGGTATCATCCACGTAGTTGTAATTTGATAATGATAAAGAGAAGGAGGTTTGCAATATACACGAGGACATTGCATCTCCCAGAGGATTTGTGTATGAATAGTCTTCGTGCACTCATTTCAGCTGTCCAATTCCTAGAGAAGTTCAGAGGGAGTTTGACTGAACAGATCTGCCAGATAGTAAAGTGCTTTGAGCAGTCCTAAGAACTGGATACCACATTAAATAAGAACTTACTGTTTGTTGTAGGCTTTGTCGGTAACTGTTTTGTTACTAACTGTGATAGTTGTACAAACTAGTTCCAGAATCTGTAATTATCTACTTATAAAAAATGGATGCGTTTGGTTTGTGAGCATAGTAAGAGGCTTTTGGGTTAGTTTGGCTTTGTATTCCTTGGTGGTTGTTCATGCCCACCTTTACCCTATGATTCACTGGTGGACTATACTGATGACTAGAGCACTGCTAAAACCTTCTGTACCAGTACGCACTAACAGTATTATTATATAACTATATACGGGGTCACTAAAAAAAAACACCATATGTATTGCCACTGTGTCATTCCATTGTTCATAGCACAAGGAGTGGTTACACGTGGTTACCCACACAGTACCTGGATATGATTCATACTGGTTTCTGGTAGTTCCATATTGATAGATCTTACAGCATCTGGGGTTATAATACCAGTCATGCCACGTTTTATTTAAATCTGTATTTTTTATTTTAAATCGTGTATTTTGTATCACATTTTTCAATGGTTAACCTGCCCATAGCATTCCTTTTCTGATCAAGTGTTGCAATCTACCAGTCTACTGAATATATATCAGTACATTCGTCAAATAAAATCTGCTACATTTTGTCAAAAATTCTGCGTTGCATCTAGACTATGCTCTTTGAGCACTAGATGTAAGTTTGCCATTAACATTTATATTTGTGGAACCGATACAGGAAAATACATAGTTTATCATAATTTTTACATTTGAAACAAATCTATAATCCTGAAAATGGAATGCGGTCATATTCAGGCAAAAATTGCGTATATCTTTATTATATATATTTATGAGAAATCCATACAGTGGTAGATCTAGGTCTATATACATATAATATATATATAATACTTAACGTGGTGACATGTAATACAATTAGAAGACATGAATTCTAGAAGAACCTTACTGTTTCTGTTAGTAGAGCTCTGGTATGAAAAAACAAGTTGAGACATGAGCATTGAAATCGCCTCCAGTACAGAACATACCAGTATTAACTGACTACCAGTGGCTTAGTTAGCAGAACAGAAGATGCCCACATTGCCATTTCATCATTGAACATACTAAGTTCAAATAGGTTTAGCTGAAATATTCATAATGTAACTGGGAGATCCAACAGAGTACAATAACTCTCTTGTTGCTAGCACCACAGCATGGCGTTGTGGCCACTTATGATGGAAACCTTGCATTACCAGTAGTGGTTTAACAGCAAAATAAACCATATTAATCTATTAAACACTGATACATGAATATAAGTATATTATATATATACTTACTTTTATTTGCAGGCAGAATTAATCAGTTAAGATAATTTATGTCACAACATTGTTTATTTACTGCACTCATTATTTCTTGGATGCTTGGTAATTCAATAAAATTTTCAGTGTTGAGTCAGTGGTTGCATAATTGTTTCCCCACGTTAGAAAAATAAGTCTTCAGCAACTAATGTCATCTGAAGCTTTGCATGGATCCAGATTTGGTAGACTTATTCCTGTATTAAAATCCTTGAGGCTATTTGTGACTAAGAATAATATCGTCTCTGATAAGCCAGAGCCTCCTTTTCATCTGACATGAACTCACGTTTCAGAGGCATTACTGCCGCTCTCAGAAGACATGTACAGCTCTCTCTGTGTCTAGAGCTGTCTGCATCTACCTGTTTACTTAGAGACCTGTGCATTTCTTCATTGACTATTGATCAGTATATATTATAGGCATGTGGACCCATGTTGCTTACTACGTGTTATTGCCGCACTAACGCATTAACTGTGACGTTGTTGGAAACTAAAAACAGGTCGTGGGCAGCTACATTTCCTGAAACCGTTAGGACGCTCGCACAAATGTTCTCACGCAGGTTTTATTGCGTTTCTATTCTTGCTTAACAATTATTTATCTACAAGTTTGTCTTCATGCGACTGAGAATAAGCTGGAATAAAATAACTGTAATAAATATGCAAGAATGGATTGATGGTCTGGCTTCTTGGAATTGTGACAATCCCACGCTTTCCTCCATTGCTGTCTTATCTTTGGGTGTACTACCAGCGAGCTCAGGATGTCAGTTGGTTTGTACCACACTGGTACATTGTGTATCATAGGACTTCAAGGATATATCCATGCTAATTTTTCTGACATTTTGATGATGTAGACAGACCTATTGTCAGCGATCTTCCGTTGTTTTTTTAGACTTAGTAAGTATCCTTCTTCTTTTTTCGCAGCCATGTTATGTTGAACATCCAAGGTTTGCAACTGTCCACCCTCAGCACTTTCTTGGTGCAATCCACCTCTTTGGTCTCTTCCTTTTCTCAGATGTTCTGCTCTTTGAAGGAGTCTCCTCACATCTCATCTTATACATTCTAAGTGGTGGTTAGAGGCCAAGTTCAGTAATTGGTCAGTGTTGAGTTACCTACAATACACTTGTGCCTTTGTTGTGCCATCCTCGTGCAAGTATAGTCTGGTGCCAAGAATTTGAACAGCATTACAGCCAGAAGACTAGCAAAGGAATCAATGAACTGCTTCTTCTTCCATGAGAATGAGACATCCGTTCTGTGAGTCCACGACAGGTTTTTCACTGTGTGAGATCTTTTACTTACCCAGGCATAGACACCAGATAGAAGGGACCAATGGCTTATACCATCTCTATCCGAAAGACACAGGCAATGTAGAGTGAACGAAATTGCCCAATTTTCGACATAGCGGCCAAACCTATACCAAACCACCACCCAGCCGGCACCAGGATTTGAACCCTGGTTCCTTGGCAACCCCTATTAGCCATCAGCGACCACAAACAGAACACAAGCTGCCAGTTTTCAAAGACAGACAAAGGATTAGTTTAGAGGAATATCAAGGAAGCCATAAAAATCCATTAACTGAAACTTTAGTTATCTGGACGTTTACCTCTGGTTATCATTACATTTGTAACCTTTTATTATATACAGGAGGCTCTTTGTCATATTTGGTGTATAGCATTATAATTCACCATTATTCCTTAACATAATGGTTCATACAGTCAGATAAATAATTCTTCTTGATTCGCATTCACCTCTGGTCGGTGGTCAGTGACAATGAACGTTGCGGAAGGGAGACACATTCACCGAGAGACAGAGAGAGAGAGGCTTTGTGTAATGAAATCATTGTCGTGCAGCCACAAGTCAGTGAACAGAATGTCATGTTCCGTTCAGCAGCCTTCCAAATCCACAACTGCATTACTCGTGGTATTTGTAGACTGGCATTGAGAGACTCTGTGCTGGAAAAGCGGTGCAGCATGATGAGTTATGACTTACACACGTTAAGACTGTAAATATTCCTTACTTTCTTATCTCCACACCTCTCTGCACTGCTGAATTATTCATCGTCAAGTTTATGTGTGGTAATGTGGACTCGTGTAGCAGTTGATGGTGGAAGCTCATATGTTGTATGTTGAACAAAGAGGCATCTATAAGAATGACATGTTATGTATAAAGTGGAAACAAATTCAAATGTTTTATAGAAATCCCTGGATGTGGATGGTTTATTGATTGGCAAATTTCTAATAACAACAATGCATTATAAATTCAATGTTGAGTCTGATTATACATGGTAGAATATAGTACAGCAAGTATTACTTGTTCTCATCATGTAGGGTCTCCAACTCTCCATATCACTTTTATTCACTAGATCTGTGTCAGCATTGTGGTGTTAAATGGGTTTCATGCAGGCCTTTAGCCAGAAATATATATTTGCCGGTCTTGAATTAATCAAAAGTGTGCCTTTTGGTGTTTGAAAGGCTTGCGTGGCAGCCAGTCACATCAATCACAGCCATTATTGGCCAGTTTAGTTGTTTCAATGAAAAACTAGTGTCATTTTAGGCATTTATTTAACTAATACTGATCCATTCAATTTATTTCACTACCAGTTGTACCAGTGATAATCATTACTAACGTGAGCCCTTAGACTTGGAACTATTAGTTAATCTAGTGGCCAACTGGCCCCCTCTAAATTCTAACTGTCTTATTGATTGTAATTACCTGTCTTTGCCAGTCATCCGCCAGTCTTGAAGACCGGTACGCGGGTCTCTGGCTAAGCCCCTGGTTTCATGAGACTGGTATTATCTGATCTATGCCACATTGACAAACATGCATAGTTTACTGTAAGCATCCATCCTGTATGTATATATATATATATATTTATATACATCCATTCTGTGTACCAATATCTCAGTTCGAACCAATTCAGTATTCACACATCAGGTGAAGTAATCATACGAGTTCCACGCCACTATTTGTTGGGTCAATATTTATTTAGTATTTATCTGATCAAACTGACAAGTGCCCCTAAAGAATATTCATTTTTTATTCATGAATGCTAATAATATTCCAGCGAATGTGGCCTGGATTTAGGTACGATGACTCTGACATTGTAGGTTAATATGATTGGTTTCTAGCACCAAGACAACAGCTGAAAAATAACTTTAATGCGAAACATTTACAGGGTAGTAACAACAAACTGCCTCCAGGCTTGCTCCATATCATGCAGACGGGGCTCTTAAGAGAACTGTAAAAAAGGCATTCCTGATTTGCTCCAGGAACTGCAACATGATGGAGTAAGGACCTGCAGCTGTTGTTAGCTTCAGCTAAATGAAACAAACTGCCAAGCCACAGTAGACAGCTAATAAGTAGTTGCCAGGTTATCGTCTTCACATCTGACACCAGAAACTGTCGCTATTTGGACCAGCGTTGAATACGGGTGAAGCGAATATGTAAATTCCACTAACAAAACTACCTCAGACAAACATAAGATTGTAAAGTTCTAACTTAATATCCAGCATGTACCTGTCAACTCATGCATTTTATTCGTAAACGCTGTGGTTTTATAATTAAATTTAAGGTTATGAGCATCATAAAATAAAATAAAGTATTATTTGTACCATTAAATCATTGACATATGAAAAAACCTAATTTTAATTTACGGTTGATTTGCATTGAATACAGAGTTTGTATTTAAAAATTGATTATTATCCAGTTCATTGATAAAGAATCCGTTGTTTCAGTTTGAACACTATGTTCTGAAATAATGAAAATGAGATGGAGAATAAACTAGATATATGCAGTGTAGTGAGCGGGGTGGTTGTAGAGGACAACAACAACTGACTGGCTGAGGATAAAAACTGGTGGAATGGAAGGCATGTGGCCACTACATGAGTTATCTAACACTACATACAGAGAGTGAGGTTGTATCTAGTGGTCGCACAAGTGCAAACATTCTACTACCACCAAAACACTAAATACAGTCTCCAAGTAATTATACAGAATTTTTTAATTGTTATAACATTTTCTTTGTTGTTTATCCAACACTTTATTATAGGTATCCACACATGTTTATTAAACCGAGGCTGCCTGTTCCTTATGTTTTAATGTAATGTTCTTAATATTATAATAAATATTTTGTAGATATAGTGCCAACCAAATTTAATAAGCCCAAACACTGTTCGCAGATTGAATTTTGCAGTGCGACATTTCTAGATTGTAAACAAAACATTAAGTTTGTAAACAGCTGTTATTGACCCTTATTGTGGCACGATGTATCCCAAGCCAGAAGTATTTTTGAAGTTGGACGGTTCCCACGCCCCTGATCACAAAGTGGGACAAAGAACAAATGATTCAGCAAACTCCGTGCTTCGTGATTGTCACTCATGGCTGATTCCAGGTAATGGAACAGTAAAGCTTGCTTTAAATGAATTCTGCAAATGGATAGGTTGTGCACACGCAAACAGGCATTCACTAGTTGCTTGCTAATGACTCTGTGGAGACTAGACAATGCACAGTATTGTGATATAGACACGGTAATGGAGAAAATAATGAATTATTTGACACTGCACTTAAAATAGCAGGCGAGGTTGTATTTGTGAAGCTGAATCTCAATATTCAGTCGTGTTGAAAATGCTTGTTTGAATTGACAAATTTCGATAGAGATATTCGTTAACGGTTTCCGAATGTGAGAAAAAACTATGTCCGTTCTATGTACACATTCTTCTGTTTGCGTAAAACATTCCACGATGAATTGTGAGGGAAAATGTGTGGCTTTCGACAAATGGAAGAAGAATATCCTTTATGGTTTGCTGTTGAAAAATCACAGCACGTCTCACATATTTTGGTGTTTATGAGGTGTCAATTTTTTTTAACTATGACCGCTAAATAACACTAACCTGATGGAATTAACCATTTTGAAATGTGGTACTTGCGTCAGACCAGATCACACTACATACATCTCACAATACACCAGGAATCTAAACCTACAGATTGTAAAATTAAAAAAATATGGGCGAGTTGGGTATTATAAGCCATTGTAGTAAAGAATAACTGAGTCATATTTGACGCGAGTTGGAAAATCGACCAGTCTATGCATAATCAAATTGGAAAATAATCTCGGAAGCTTAGTAAGCATTATCAATGACAGTAATCAGGAGCATTTCGGTAATATCCGTAGCCAGAGGGATCCAATCTCATGAAGGCAATAACATCAGATCTTTGGAAATGAAGAACGTGGCTGGGTCAGGAAGACTTGATTAATCGATAGAGATAAAAGGAAACATTAGACATTGTGGAGTGATGTAGACTGTCAAAGGACACTGAAATACTGCCACACTGTGCAGTTTTCTTATTTTTCTGCAAGTTCTTTCCAAGTAATATTAATTAAACATCAGGACCAGTCACAAACAATTAATTAAGTTTTTGGTATTTTTTCATACTAAGTACTCGGTATGCATGCATACTCTTGTAATGTTTAATTGTTAGCTAGTTTCTTTGTTAAATGTTTATTATCATACTATATTTATTCAATTTAGCCCACATTATAGCTGCATTATAATACCTTAGTGGGAATTGGACTGTTTACGTAAATTAGGAATATAATATGTACATACCTGTAATAAATTGGTAATTTTTTATTTTATCGTCATGTTATGAAAATAAATACAGTGTTGTAGTAATCTTTGACATTATTTAAGTAGCATTAATTAGCACTTCAGCAACTATGTTGTTACGATTACTGGACATTTGTTAAGATGAAGCACACATGTATCCCAGGGATTCCATGATATTTATTGATATTTTATCAATCATATTTCATGTCAATAATGCAGATGTCATCCTATGTCTATACATACCACTTGTTTTATATATATATTATATATATACATATACAGTTGTATATATATATATATACCTGTATATATAATTGTTCCATTTGTTCTTGATAATGATATTATAATTAGGGACGTTAGAAGGTGTACCGCTATATTGACAAAAAATAGTTAAGTTTTTAACCAGCAGCATTAACCAGATCCTGTTCTGCTTAGATTAATGAAATGAAATGTGCACCCATGTGTAACAAATTTCGGGTATTAACTGACCACAGATTGGTAAGTTAAACTGAGTTACAGGAGGCAGCAGTTGTGTGGCATTGTTTGCTACTGGACACAGGTAGTGTGGATGTCCAGCACAGACACGTGAAAGCAGCTGGAACCATCAGAAGATTGTACAAAGGCACTTGAGTTGTAGTTCAATGACCCCTTGGCAACACAAAGAAATATGTAACACTGCCAGAACTGCCAGACATACATGCATACACACACACGCACATGCACGCACACACACACACACACACACACACACACACACACACACACACACACACACACAGTCACACGCAGAGTCTCACTCACTCACTCACTCACTCACTCACTCACTCACTCACTCACTCACTCACTCACTCACTCACTCACTCACTCACTCACTCACTCACTCACTCACTCACTCACTCACTCACTCACTCACTCACTCACTCACTCATATGCGTACGTACGTACACACACACACACACACACACACACACACACACACACACACACACACACACACACACACACACACACACACACGTACACACACACACACACACGCACACACACACATACACATGTACACACACACACGTACGTACACATACACACACACGTACACGTACACACACACGTACGTACACACACACACACACACACACACACACACACACACACACACACACACACACACACAAATTTTGGATTTTGTCACTGCCAATAGAAATGAATGAACCATTACCAAATCGTGAGAAGTTTTCTGATGTAGAATATTTGATAAAGGTACTTTTTATCACATACATGTGCTCAGAACAACACTCAATTAACACCTTTGACAGAATTATCACACATTTATGCCATAAACATGCATATTTTTCCACTTCTGTCCTTTGCACCAGATGCTAGGTGAAGTGTACAGATTTAAGAAGCACCTAGAATAGTGTGTGACCATAACAGCGTAAAACCGCAGGGCAAATGGACAGAAATCTGAATTGCAGATAATGTGAGCTCGTAATTAGTTAATCAATCTTTGGGTTGCATAGTAGAAGCCATGCAGTCCGCGAACTGAATGCTGTGACTATAACGACAACTTACCCACACATCTCATTCGGCCAGTGTATGTATGTTTGTGTGTGTATGTTAAGATTTGTTTTCCTAGACGATTTGCATCTGACGTGCCAAACTTTCAGGGATTAAATCCACACCTCTGTTTTGTGAAATTCCCAATAGTTAAGGGTTCTCACCAGTTCTAGGGCTGATACTGTATGGTAGATGGATGTGAATATATTGTTCATAATGTTGTGGAAACCCTGGTCTGTTTGGGATGGGTTATGTAGCTTTTGTTAATGCAAACAACTTGCAACATAAGAAACGTTATCTGTGTGTATGTGGCGCCATCTAGAGGTTGGGCATTATTGCTGCTATGCATCATACAGTGTAATAGCAGTTTTGGGTGTTGTCGTTTAAAGGGGTGGTTATAACTCAAGCAGAATATACAGGACTTACAGTCCATGAAGAAACTCGCCAAGTCTACTGGCGTATCTTGGTAGACTGCTGGTGTTTACCCCGTGTATATGCCAGGTATCATTATACATGATACAGGTGTCAGTGAATGATTTCTTCCAGTATTATGTTCATCTACCAATGTTGCTAAAAGGATTATTTTGTTAGTAAAACTGCCTCGTTTGCATGGGAAATTATTAAAAACATGCACTAGTATTGGTGGAAGCAACAGTTTGAACATTGGCAACAAAATTTTGGTTTTAAGAATGAATCTCGCATCCACTTAGACAGAGTTGACATTGGCTCGAAATTGTGTACAGCCCAACTGTACTATTTCATAAAGTTTTGTTTATTTAGCAGATGTTTCCGTTTTAAAAGAATATAATTTCATGTTAATTTAGATTTTGCACAAATATTTTGCTTGTTGCTTTTACCAGTAAGTGTTTAAGAATAGTATGTGGTTTGCCGTCATAATGTCGGCCTCATTATAAACAGTGTAGCCACCCAGCTGCTAGTTTCTCAGAGCAGGATTATGAGAATTTTGGATCAACTCAAGAAATAACAAAATCCCTCATTTTATGGAATCTATACAGCAATAATCTAATTAATTTTCATGACATTTTTAGGATTCGTCAACACTGAGATGAAATGGCACTGACTGCATGATTGACCTTTAAATCAAAGATGTGGGGCAGCGTTATAATGATGTCGTAACAGGCAGCAGATATTACCTGTCTGGTAGCTTTAGTATAATGTTATAAAGAACAATTCAGTGTGTGTGTGTGCGTGTGTGTGTGTGTGTGTGTGTGTGTTATCTGAAGACTGGCACTGTGAACTGGGTCAACAAATCAGTGTTTATTAGTGTAATAATAATATAACGGAGAGGTTACAATGTCACTCAAGTTACCACCGCATAGGCCATGACGTCAGCAGAGCTATTTCAAGGTCAGTACGCCTACCCACGTCTTTAGCTTGCATTCAAAGGATGGTCTAGATCACAAATAGATGACTGTGTAATTATTTTATAGACAGTAAATTTATGTGAACATTTATCAACTATGTCCCACTCACTTGGAAACAATATGTCTAAATGAAGTACTTCATTCACTACAACATTTTCCCCATTAACAAAATATAAATTGTATACCTTCCATGGACAGTGATATATAAATTTTTGATGTGCAAAGTGAAAAAAATTATGTCGAAACTAATTTGTATGCCTTTTGGAGTTGGCTTTCCAAAACCAGGTTACTAGTGTCTCCTAAACTTCTATCTTTAATTCCTTATCAGGGTTTCAAATATGTACCTAGTTCAAATCACTGTTGTAAGTTGAAGGATTTAGGCTTGTTGTATGAGACTTACGGCTTCTTAGCAACAACGTATATGCACGTTATAGCAGTGTGTGTTTACAACTGTTGTGTGTATTATTTATACATGTGCAGCCTTTGGCGTGTGTACTTGAGTTAGTAAGATGTGTGCACTCAGTCACACTAGCGAATGTTTACTAGACTATCTCGGTTCTGCACTCATTATTACTGCTTCTGAAATAATCAATTAGTGCCCATATTTGTGTACCTAATTGATCACAGTCCGTGACGTTGTTAGAGATGACGATTCATGCAGTGTGGGTATAGTTTTGAGGCAATAGAAATGCAGAAGCCTACAGGATCCCCCAGGCTCTACTCTGGTGGATCCATAGAACTATGGGCACTCACATATATCTATCAGTGAATGAAACAGTCTTGACACCAGATGTCAGGCAGATATCACTAAGAGGAGTATTAATCACTATCTCTAGTATTAAACCTTTTGAAGTTTACAATTTGCATGTTTAGATCTGTGTAGATGGTAACAATCGTCTTAGCCGAGACCGCTAATCCTGAACCTTCTCCTGATAATAGGGAGTATTACCATTTAATGTGGCTTGTCACTTGGTATTGATTTCCATAGAAACAGATGTTGCTGACCTTTCGAACAGTTCAAAGACCTGGATTCGTTCCAGATGCACCAGTTGCTTCTGGTTCACAGAAGTTACAAATGCCATTGCTCCCGTTCAGAGCTTTGTTGGTGCTTGCATCAGGCTGTGCATCGATCCTAAGTCAATTTGATGCTAAGCCTAAACTGACAAAAAGTATTGACCAGAATTAGTACCTCAACATTAGGTTCCTTTCCCAGAAATGTTGATCACTTTATAATGGAACTGTGTGATCACAGTGTGAAGAAATAGTTATGTTATTTGTTGTTAATTGGTTATTGTTCAAGTAACTAATTAGACATTCGTGTTGTTTCATGAAAACAACACATTCTTTCTCCCATTGTGAAAGAGAACCAGCAGATGTCAGCAGCAACCACTAAGGTTAAAGGTCACACCACCATTTGTGTTGCAGTTCACAAGTGTTTTTCAAATAAAAAACATTACTGTGGCTAGTTTTAATGAGGTATGTTTTTGAATTCTTCCAAAGTGCAACTAATGCTGACATTTTCAATCTGCTGCATATTCAATAGATACATGAACTGTTCAGATACAATTACTGTTAAATAGCACATTCGAGAGTGATTTTTGTTGTGTGAAACATGACGAATGTTAACATTCCTCTCACCTTGAAAATGAATATTATAGTAGTTAAGCAGTTTATATTTTATACAGTTCATGGATACTTGTTACAGCATCTTTGTGATTACTTGTGTGACACTTGGAAACACCTGTGAGAAGAAATAAATTGTCTCATTATGCTTATTATGTAAATGCTGGTCATAACATTGTATTGCCTCGAACCGAAAGTAGATAATTTGCCATTGTTGCTTCATTGTTGGTCGTGTCGCTGCCATGGTTTTTAGTCTGGTCTGGTTAAAAACTCTTTGTTATGTTTAATTTTCTGCTGTGGTTGTGTAACCACCACTACCACCATAAACATGATTGCCTCTATGGTTGGGAGGTGACTTACTGTCCAGCTGCACAGACTGGTAATGAGAAGATGTACAGTCAGTGCACAGGTAGGACACTGGATCATATTGTATAGAATACAGCAGTGAGTGTTTGTCTTGTTTGTTGTTAATGATGGTAAGAAAGAGTATTGTGCTGCGTAGCTGTGTGGACAAGGTACTTACAATGGTGACCTTCTTTCTAGAGCACTGGATGTCGTCATGCCTTGTTCGTGCTAAGTTCTAATGAATTTACACAATTCTGACTCACCGTATAACAACAGGCAGTGGACCGGTCTTTTCCAGTCAGACACAGTGAAGGATAACTTTCTATCACGCATAGAGTTTTCAATGTATATCAAGATTACGTGCTTTCATTTTTTCAGCATCTAATTTATCAGACTGTTTGTGGGAGTAAATCTGAAAGAAAAAGTTCACAGTTATGGTAAATTGTGTGGCGCAGTACCACATTTTTTCAGAATCTAAGTTATCGACTGCTTTTGGGAGTAAATCTGAAAGAAAAAGTTCACAGTTATGGTAAATTGTGAGGCGCAGTACCACCGTGTTTAGAATGTTGGACCCTGAAACAAGAGGAATGGAGTTGAAATCCTCTTACTGGTATTTTGAGACAGGCAATTTTGTTCAATCCACGTCGCCTCAGTTCACTCGGCTGTGTAAATGAATATCCACCTGACAGAATAATCTTCATGCAGTAATTGCTGTGTAGCTAACTTCTTCCCAGAAGAGTCGAGTTGGCGTTGGAAACGGAATGAACATGTCTGCCAGGGGCGGACTGTAAAGCGCTTTGAGCAGTCCAAAGACAGGATTATATGATCATGCTACATCGGAACTTTTTCTGTTTTCAGGTAACCGTACCGCCTAACAAGCAACGTGACCACAGCTGGTTGGAATCCTGGGACATCAACTCGCACGCCACAAAACCACACCGTGGTAGTCGCCGACCAAACACGGCCGGCTGGCGAGATTACGACTAAGGTGGCGCCACCTGGTTTCATGTTTTACCGTTGGGTGTTTGTTCGTCACCATCAGCATGGTGAAGACGTTCCAAGCTTACCTACCTAGTAAATGTCATCGCACGTACAGCTGCGTCCACTGCCGTGCCCACCTCGCCAATCATGACGAACTCATCTCCAAGGTAGCGTCACCGATACGTTAATCTGTGCATGCCGCGTGTAATTTCATTTTCTGGCATGGTAATGGGTCATGGCTAATTCTGTCGTCGTCCCCTGTGCCTCATGCAAGATTCTGGCCAAGTCTGTTATTTGAAGAACTATTTTGCGCCATTAAAAATGTATATCGAGTGACTGTTTTTAGAAACGGCTCCCGACTGAGCCGTTTTGGTACATTTGCTCACTTTCATCAACATGTTTCCAGTGCTTTTAGAAAAAGAAATCTGTCACTGTTTTTGTTTCAATGTCTGGTTGTCCTCGTCTTTCACTTCATGTGTCACCCTTTCATCCTCTCCTCCCTCTTATACTCTCTCTCCATCCCTCCCCAATCCTCCCTCCATCCCCTCCCACACACCCATCTCCCTCCCATCCCCTCTCCCAAGCTTTCTCCCTGCTCCCTTCCTCACTCCCTTCCTCACTCCCTTCCTCACTCCCTTCCTCACTCCCTTCCATCCCCTCTACATCCCACTCATCTCCTCCCTCTCTCCCTCCCTCCATCCCTCCCCGCCCCATCCCTGCTTCACCTTGATCCGTTGCAGGATTGGGGGTGGCCACATCACCAGGTCCATTCTGCCCTCTCGACTACACTTCTACACCGTCTTCCACTATTGGCTATTCAAACTGGTCTTTTCAAGATATCTCTTCACACTGTCTTGATATCTCTTCATGCGGTATTGACATCTCTTTATGCGGTCTTGATATCTCTTCACACTGTCTTGATATCTCTTCACACTGTCTTGATATCTCTTCACGCTGACTTGATATCTCTTCACGCTGTCTTGATATCTCTTCACGCTGTCTTGATATCTCTTCACGCTGTCTTGATATCTCTTCACGCTGTCTTGATATCTCTTCATGCTGTCTCGCCATCTTATTTGGTCTTCCTCTTCTCCTTTTTTCGTGCTCTCTTTGTCAGTCATTCCTCGTGCATTCTCTCTACATGTCCTGCCCATTTTGGTCTGCTTTCATTTTCAGATGTTTCTTTATGCCAGTTTCTTCTCTAGTTCACCCATCTTCTACCTTCTTGTGTCACTCTATAGTGGCTGTTTATCCCAAATACTGCTGTGACTTATTTGTAGCAACTTCTGACCAAATATTATCTCTTTCCCTTAAGGCAATGTGTTGTTGACACATTTCTCACTTGTTAGTTATAAAGATTCTATCTTCTGTATGATATGACTACTTAAATGGCAACTTCAGTCATAGCAACAATTTGATGAATAACTACCTTGTTTGCAAAACATGTTATTCAGTTTAGTATTATTTGACAATGTTACAAAATTAAGCACATTTACTGTTCGTGTGTTGCAGTCTTTCCAAGGCAGTCAAGGTCGGGCATATCTCTTCAACTCAGTGTAAGTATACAAATTCAGCAAGCAATTTGTGGCTGTTTCTGGCTTTGCTGACAATTGTCATTCCTCCCTTCTATAAGAGCTGGCGACATTGCTATCCAAAGCATAAACCGAAGATGGCAAGTGAACAGGGAAGCCTTTGGCTTATCGAAAGTCCAACAATTTGGCGTCTGTGCTCTTCCGAGATATTTGTTAATTTCAGATACCTAGTCAACATTTTTCCTCCACTGGTGTTAGTTTAGAGTGTCCTATTGTTCCTTTCTCTTTATTTAAGGGATTAACAAGGATTGCTTGAAATCATATTATATTACATCGTGCAGCATATTTCCGTTTCCGCACAGCTGAAAATTTAAGAATTAATGTTTTCCATTCAGCTATCCTCTATAAGAATTAATACTTTCTCATTTCATATCTGTACTGTTCCTTCACTGATGTTGCTTTGGTTGTCGCCGTTTTTCATGAATATGCTATTCTGAAGTACAGTAGTAAACGCTAAACACAGTTACATTGCCTCCTAATCAGTTGCTGCTGAAACTGGAGCATAACCGATGATTCGCCTAATCGTTGCATTAAGAATGTCTTAAAATAGCTGTGCTACAAATCGGTCAAACCAGCTGTGCATAATTGAAATCCAATGCAGGTAATTCTCCGTCCATGTGACACTGTTAAGATCCCTATTGTCTTTCCGTTGATTTACCTAGTACACAAAGGTGGCATGCACTGCGATATAGGTAACCTTATACGTCGGGGTTTCATGGCCTAGCAGTAGTGTATAGTAGGCCCAGGAGCAGCCTGGCTACAACCTTGCCACAAATACCTGGCCGTAGGTGGGAATGTTACTATGTTGGTCTGGCAGCGATTCGCTGTTTGGCGACAGGGAAGCCAGATGAATTGGAACAGACGGCACGGGCAGGGGAAGTTTAGCGCCTTGTGGGCTGTGCTGTGTTCGCACTGCAGATAAATTGTGTTTTTGTTTTATGTTCCCAGTTCACTGGTTCGTGTGCTGCACATAATCATGCATCACTGGGTAGTGAGCAGTTTGCGTTTTGCTGAGTATGATCTATAACCTCGGTCACCTTCCTTGTAAGCCTGCTTTCCATCTAATACTTATTACCATGATGTTGTTCCACCTACAGCTTTCAGCTGTCTTGTTTCACAAGCGAGTAGATCCAAGGTACTCTCTAGTGGTCCCGTCTTCGTGTTAATCTTAGCTGGTGAATGGCAGAGAACTATGGGCTATAGCCATGACCCAGGCATATGTGTAAGGGAAACTTTCTTTTGGTGCCATTGCCTTATCTCAGAGACTGTCATCATATTTGTATTAAATTAGCCATGTGTCACAATATACATTTATCTAAATTGTTGAACATTCATGTCCTATCACTTTTTTAGTATCGCAAAGTGCAATTTCCGTGTTAATTATTTGTGTTTTGGTTTGGCCATAATTCAATCAGTTACACCAATTATAGTTATTCTGATAATTTTTTTATAATGAATATAACTATGATTACAACCCTAGAACAATAAGATCTGGAAATCATAAATTATAATGATCATCAGATAATACAGGTGCCCTGGGATTTGAAACAATTTCCCTCTATCACGTTACAGTCAGACTGTCTACATAATAGTAATGTAGTTTCGCCGACAAGCCAGGCGGCATTGCCAGTCCTGACACTGCCACTGACATTGTCTCTGTGTATCAAATTTACCGTGGCGGGTTTTCGTGACATGTAATTTATTTTCCGCAAAACATTTTTTCTAATAATTAGGTTTCATTAAACTGTTGAAACAACTTTTCCTGAAGGCTGATATAGAACGTTGATGCTTTGTGCAAACATTTGTTCAGAATTGTTTTCCAAAACAGTGTAATTCAATAAGTCAAACTTATTAGTATGAAAGCTTCAGTGACAATGACGATGAGATGACAGCTATGAAATTCAGCGTACGGCTCAATATCTCTAAGGATTTCTAACACCCAATCCTTCCTGGTTACTCTGTCCTTCGGAAAACAGTGAAACAGATGTTTTGTGTTCGTGTGAATCCATGAATCATTGACGCAATTGGGAGCACAACAACAAAATGCCATACTTTCCTGCTTAGCTCTATGGGGATTTCCCCGCGGAGGTCATCCAAGCCTCGCTTTCGGTGGGAATCCCGCAACGCATGAATAGAGTCTATTTGCAAATCACCATTAATGTGACGGCAGGCATCCCTATCTGAAAATGATGATTCCCACACAACTGACTGCATCTGATTGGAATGAGGTCCCACTGATTCAGTGCACTTTGTCATAATAATTACCACCCCTGGCTGATTCAGGGTAATGGATCAGATAACCTTGTTTATGGCCAAAAAGAAGGCAGAATCACAGCCGTCAGAAATAAAGACAAGTGTTGGAGGAAACAGAAAAAACTTCTTGTTTGTTCCACCATTGCATTCCTGGGTGCAGGTTAATCTTCACATTCCTCTGTTCTTTCACCCCTGAGGGCATTCAGTGGGTAGTGCCAACTTCTGTGTACATCAGACAGGAACTCTACTACGACTGATGGATCCATCACATGACCTATTGCCTAGCAACAAAGTCTGTCAAGCTTACAATATGGCTGGCACATGTGTGATTCATTTGACATGCTGTCATATATTTTGTTGAAATTCTGGCCCTAAATGCTCTTTGTTGCAAAAAAACAGGGAAAGTTGTTTAAGCGAGAACTGTATGTGGAGAGATTGATCTGGCAGATGTCATGTTGCCCTAGTAACGTAATACACAGTGAACACCCTTGGTAAGGTTGATCTGGCAGACGTCATGCCGCCCTAGTAACATAATACACAGTGAACACCCTTGGTAAGGTTGATCTGGCAGACGTCATGCCGCCCTAGTAACATAATACACAGTGAACACCCTTGGTAAGGTTGATCTGGCAGATGTCATGTTGCCCTAGTAACGTAATACACAGTGAACACCCTTGGTAAGATTGATCTGGCAGACGTCATGCCACCCTAGTAACATAATACACAGTGAAGACCCTTGGTAAGATTGATCTGGCAGATGTCATGCCACCCTAGTAACATAATACATAGTGAAGACCCTTGGTAAGATTGATCTGGCAGACTTCATGCCGCCCTAGTAAAGTAATACACAGTGAACACCCTTGGTAAGATTGATCTGGCAGATGTCATGCCACCCTAGTAACATAATACATAGTGAAGACCCCTGGTAAGATTGATCTGGCAGACTTCATGCCGCCCTAGTAAAGTAATACACAGTGAACACCCTTGGTAAGATTGATCTGGCAGACGTCATGCCACCCTAGTAACATAATACATAGTGAAGACCCTTGGTAAGATTGATCTGGCAGACTTCATGCCGCCCTAGTAAAGTAATACACAGTGAAGACCCTTGGTAAGATTGATCTGGCAGACGTCATGCTGCCCTAGTAACGTAATACACAGTAAACACCCTTGGTAAGATTGATCTGGCAGACATCATGCTGCCCTAGTAACATAATACACAGTAAACACCCTTGGTAAGATTGATCTGGCAGACATCATGCTGCCCAAGTAATGTAATACACAGTGAACACCCTTGGTAAGATTGATCTGGCAGACGTCATGCTGCCCTAGTAACGTAATACACAGTGAACACCCTTGGTAAGATGAAGCTTGATGGGCGTCATGCACATAATTATGATTGTGAAGTCAGTGTCTGGACCCGTGAGTTAATGGCTGAGAGGCTTGGTGTTGATCCTTCTCCCAGAAGCTGCACCAATCACAGAGGATCATCCACGTAGATTAGTTTATCCCCGGAATAGATGGTCACGGAGGTCCGGTGACTTGGTGAGCAATTGCATCAGAAGTATTCACTGATGCAGGCCATGTCTCGTTCACCAAGAAGGTTAAAATACAGTGGGACCATGAGAGGCAAGTCCTCATGAGGTCGAGCATGTGGTCGCTGGTGACAAGTGTGGACTGTTGGTGTGCACCTTCTGAACAAACTTCGAGAAGATCTAATGGCAAGGAAACATAGGTCCATGTCAGTGTACCGTAGACAGAGCCAGAACGTATCTAACAGTGGAGGTTCCTAAAGTAAGATATAGTTGTTTTATGAACATGTTTTCGTTTTCTTGCGGGGAGTACCAGGTACTAGAAATAGAAGCCCCCATTGTGTCAAGCCGGGACATGGTGTATGCAGTAGGGATGTTATCCACTGTGACAACACAAAGAGAAAACTCGTGAATTGTCCAATATACTGAGGTGCCTGCCCATTCTATGACTCGGCTTGTGGTCCTTGATGTGAAATGGCAGGAAAAAAATCACAAAACTTAAGGTTCTTCTGTAATGCTGCAAGTTAACTTCACTGTACAATAGTTTCAGACATAGACCCTACAATGCCTTAGGCACGTGCAGCACAGGCCCAGCGACACCTGCCAAAGACCATCCTCCATACGGAGCTAACTGAAGACAAAAGCATTGTATTAATGTAGGTTACAGCCATGTCCACACTCCACAGCCACAGAGTGGTAAACTTACAGATTTGGCAAGTTACTACACAGTCACAGTTTCTCTGCTGTGTATAAAATAAAAGTAAAGATAAGTTCTTGTATAGTGTAGTATCCAGTCCTCAATACTGCTCAAAGCGCTTTACACTTTACTTCCTGGGAAACCAGTTCAATTGAACACCATCTTGACTTCTCTTCATGCTGCAATTTATATGCAAAGACTATTCGTACACATATATCCACTACACTGTACTGTCTATAGCCAGGTACTCATTCATACAGCTAAGTGAACTGGAGCAATGTAGAGTGAAAGAAATTGCCCAAGGTACGACGTTGCAGCACAAGATTCGAACCCGGGTTCTCTCGATTCTCTCGAGAGTCCGATGCTCCAGCCACTGTACCATTGCACTCCAGATATGCTAACAAGATGTCCAGGGATAGGATCCTTGTCTGCTGACACCAGATGTGTTGTGCCCGATTGATTAAGTGCCACCGACAGATCGTAGGTGTAATTCAGTGTCATTTGGTGTCATTTGGCATCCCTGGCTAATCGTTATTTGTCTCCTGCTACAACTGATTCTATCTACAACTCACAGCCGTTGTGGACGTCCCTCGCCAGCCTGGAAAATACCTCTCATCTATCATCTGCACTTATCAACTTTTTTGAAAATTTCCATTATTTTGCACATGGTAATGCCAATAACGTGTGCAGCATGTGTGCACGAGTGGTTTATCTAGGGTCTAATAAAATGGGAGCCAAGGAGGCAAGCTTACTCACCCATCAGGTTCCATGCTACAATGTAGTGATGCGACTGGTTATGAAGGAAAAATTTAAGTAAAAATGTCCGAATGGGGACCATAGATATGTCAGTGACTGCATGCATGCATGAGTGCACAGCATGCAAGCATTTGAAATATGGACATGCACTTTTAAAGAAGTATTATTTCAATGCATTCTGACTAATCAAACAGACAGACAGGTAGCCAGAAGGGAGTGGGCTATTGTCCAACATAAAGTTCCAGAATCTCCAACCAAACTGCTGCCGAGCCAAAGTGGGGCTGTTCATATCCCACTCACGTATCACATGTGCTGCTTGAATGATTAGATAGCTGCAACAGCTGAAATAAATAAAATGTAATGTTATACGTGTGTTCTAGGTTATGTTTCAGAGTTAAACACTGTATTAATGTCGTTAATCTTCCTTTGTCTAGGTTCTAAATCATATTTCAGCTAGGTGGCACCAAATCTAATTGTGGCAAATCAGTGTGGGGAATCAATTATTTCTAAACGATGTCTCTGTTTTTTAACGTCAAATGGCATATCTGACCTGACATTAATATATATTTAATATGTTTATCTGTATTCCTTGTAGAGATGTCTCTATTTAGAGTAGATATCTTGGTTTCTGTTTTTGCTATTGGCATTAGGCAATAAATAGATGCATTCCAGGTAACTAGTTTTCTTCGAGGAAGACAGATGTGGTGTCAGAAGTTGCCACCTATAATTGACACTTATTTAGGTGACCTGGTGTAACTCACTAAAGACGTACCATAACAAGGTCATATTCATAGATTGATTACCTGGTCACTGCATTAGCATGACTAAGAGCAGGTTTCATAGATAAAAAAGTTGGGATTTCTGTAAGCCGAAGGATTCCATGTCTGCTTGCCATATAATATACATATGGGGTTACTGCTCTGGATGGCAATCTTGTTGAATCTTGTTCAATCTAAATGCCACCACTATTCATTCACTTTGGTAGGTTTTCCATTTTCTCTTCACTGAGGTAGGAAGTTCACAGAAATCTCGACAGAAGTTGCTATGACAAACAGAGAGACAGGCATATTTGATTTGGCCCAAATACCTATCACAAAACAGGTGTGAAATCACAGTGAATGAAGCTAAAAACAACTAACAAGTGAAATACTAGCAGCACTTAGACAGATGTCAAGACAGTATATGTGTGTTATTTTATATCAAAGGTAAACCTTGGGCCTGCATAAGTAGAATTGAGCTGGCGCATCAAGTGATGTTATGACATGATACACAAGAATTAATTTGTTTTTAGTCCTTTGGGCCAAAGGACTTATTCCATCACTCTGCGTGCGCCGTCTGCCGTTGGCTGCCATATCTTGGAAACCGTTCAGCAACTTTTTATCTAATGTTGCATGGACATATCTTAGAGTACTGCCACTGTGCACAAGAAATCTGTATTTGATTGAATCATTCTAACCCAACAGGGCCCCCCAAACTGGTAAATTTTCACATTTTGTCTATTTAAAAAAAAATTACTGTTGAACTTTCACTATATGGGTGTATGTTTGGACAAGACACAAATGCACTCGGTGCATCAACAAAGTTTAATAAACAAATGTATTATTTATTTTTATTCACATCTAGATAATTATTATAAATAATTAAAACACATTCTGTGTTCTAGTTACGCTCATAAACCGTGCAGCATCAGTGGTGAAATGCCACCAATACATCCAGGCCCTGCATAACCGTCAAGGAATAATAACAGCATGGCATATGGTCATTAACGTTCAGTAAATTTATGGATCAGCGTATTGATTTCTGCCAATCAGCTAGAGCCAGCTCTGCAAAGTGTGTAGCCAATTTTCTCTTATTAAAAGTGCCTGACAGTAGCTCTTAATAATTTGGCACATTATCTGTTGGTAAAGACATTTACAGGTGTGTCTATGATTTCTCCCGTCATGTCTCACATTGAGAGATGCATTGTTTACCAGCAAAAACAATCTGTCTAAGTATTTATAAGGAACACTGCAGTTACCACAGCAGATGTGTAAAAAAGCATGCAATAAACTTCTATGATGGTGACTATTGTCTAGTTGAGTTATAGACCTGTAGAAATCAATTTACAGGCAGGGTGAGCCATTGAACGCAGAGCTTTGGAATTATTTTTGTAATACATAATTGCTGCTCTTGATGTATGAATGTTGTATTTAGCAACACATTAACTGTATTATTTGTGCAACTAATTAATCGTGTTAGCTAAGGTGAAACCAGCCAAAGGTTTCAGTCAGTATATTTAGATGAAATGTAACCATACATAAAGGCATCAGTTAAACGACACACGAGTTAGACAGAGTGGTCGGTGCACACATAGATCAGTTTTAATGTTTGCAAAATGTGGAACTACATACACAGTGATTTGTACAAAGTGTCTGAAACATCATCAAACAAGAGTTTAACAAAATAAAAAATAAATATTCAGGTATAATCTAATGAAAAAAACTTAGTGAAAACTGACCCATATTATTTACAGTGTATCCTGTATGTACGTTCTTGACTAATAAGTGAACAACCTGTTGAAGTTGCCACAATATCAAACAGCTTTCTTAGGTAACTCTACATGCCTTCTGTTTTATGGATTTTCTAAACCTCAAAAGCATCACACTGTGCCTATAATCCCCAAGTCTGGTGTGCTACTAAGCCTTGCAATGAATGACAGGAAATCTGTTGTCCATAATTGTGATCAGAATATTTGTGTTTTTCAGCCATTTGTCATGTGAACTGTGTTGGTGTGGTAAACAGCAGCACCAGCATGTTTGTGTTTATGTAGCTATAAATAGCAAAAAGTAAGTACCGAAGTAGCCGTGGCTGATACCAAGGTGCACCTGGTTACATATATTTATAACAGTCACCATTTATAGTATCGGGGTCATCTCATGTGTACAGCACAAAAGGGGTCATCTCATGTAAACAGTACCGTAAATATCAGACCAACAATATGTAAGATCAGCCTCACATGCTGTAAATAATAATGGCAGTGAGAAATTTTAAAATATATTATGTTTTTATGTCAGTGTTTTAGAATTTGGCTATAGAGTTTGGCAAATGCTTACTACTACCAAACCCTACAGTGTCATATAAAACTTACTACTACCAAACCCTACAGTGTCATATAAAACTTACTACTACCAAACCCTACAGTGTCATATAAAACTTACTACTACCAAACCCTACAGTGTCATATAAAACCTACTACTACCAAACCCTAGTGTCATATAAAACTTACTACTACCAAACCCTACAGTGTCATATAAAACCTACTACTACCAAACCCTAGTGTCATATAAAACATACTACTACCAAACCCTACAGTGTCATATAAAACCTAGTACTACCAAACCCTAGTGTCATATAAAACATACTACTACCAAACCCTACAGTGTCATATAAAACCTACTACTACCAAACCCTAGTGTCATATAAAACATACTACTACCAAACCCTACAGTGTCATATAAAACTTACTACTACCAAACCCTACAGTGTCATAAAACATACTACTACCAAACCCTAGTGTCATATAAAACATACTACTACCAAACCCTACAGTGTCATATAAAACCTACTACTACCAAACCCTAGTGTCATATAAAACATACTACTACCAAACCTTACAGTGTCATATAAAACCTACTACTACCAAACCCTAGTGTCATATAAAACATACTACTACCAAACCCTACAGTGTCATATAAAACTTACTACTACCAAACCCTACAGTGTCATATAAAACTTACTACTACCAAACCCTAGTGTCATATAAAACCTACTACTACCAAACCCTACAGTGTCATATAAAACCTACTACTACCAAACCCTAGTGTCATATAAAACATACTACTACCACACCCTACAGTGTCATATAAAACCTACTACTACCAAACCCTAGTGTCATATAAAACATACTACTACCAAACCCTACAGTGTCATATAAAACATACTACTACCAAACCCTAGTGTCATATAAAACATACTACTACCAAACCCTACAGTGTCATATAAAACTTACTACTACCAAACCCTACAGTGTCATATAAAACTTACTACTACCAAACCCAAGTGTCATATAAAACCTACTACCAAACCCTACAGTGTCATATAAAACCTACTACTACCAAACCCTAGTGTCATATAAAACGTACTACTAGCAAACCCTACAGTGTCATATAAAACTTACTACTACCAAACCCTACAGTGTCATATAAAACTTACTACTACCAAACCCTAGTGTCCTATAAAACTTACTACTACCAAACCCTACAGTGTCATATAAAACTTACTACTACCAAACCCTAGTGTCATATAAAACTTCATGTTGCCAAACACTGTACTTACGTCCACAGGTAATACTGCCAGATTCTACCATCAAGACTTCAAATTGCCAAATTTGGTGTGCAGCTGCCAAAGTTTACAAGCCAACTTTAGTTTGTTAATTCCATATATATACTTCCAAACTGTGTGACTATAAGCTGTCACTTACCATAAAATAAACTTTGGATTGGAATTGAATATTGGAATTGATCGGTTGGAATTGATCAGTATGTGGTGGAAGTGGAATTGGTCAGTACATGGTGGAAGTGGAATTGATCAGTACATGGTGGAAGTGGAATTGATCAGTACGTGGTGGAAGTGGAATTGATCAGTACGTGGTGGAAGTGGAATTGATCAGTACATGGTGGAAGTGGAATTGATCAGTACATGGTGAAAGTGGAATTGATCAGTACATGGTGGAAATGGAATTGATCAGTACGTGGTGGAAGTGGAATTGATCAGTACGTGGTGGAAGTGGAATTGATCAGTACATAGTGGAAGTGGAATTGATCAGTACATGGTGGAAGTGGAATTGATCAGTACATGGTGGAAGTGGAATTGATCAGTACGTTGTGGAAGTGGAATTGATCAGTACGTGGTGGAAGTGGAATTGATCAATACGTGGTGGAAGTGGAATTGATCAATACGTGGTGGAAGTGGAATTGGTCAGTACATGGTGGAAGTGGAATTGATCAGTACATGGTGGAAGTGGATTTGATCAGTACGTGGTGGAAGTGGAATTGATCAGTACGTGGTGGAAGTGGAATTGATCAGTATGTGGTGGAAGTGGAATTGATCAGTACGTGGTGGAAGTGGAATTGATCAGTACGTGGTGGAAGTGGAGTTGATCAGTACGTGGTGGAAGTGGAATTGATCAGTACGTGGTGGAAGTGGATTTGATCAGTACGTGGTGGAAGTGGAATTGATCAGTACGTGGAGGAAGTGGAATTGATCAGTACGTGGTGGAAGTGGAATTGATCAGTACGTGGTGGAAGTGGAATTGATCAGTACGTGGAGGAAGTGGAATTGATCAGTACGTGGAGGAAGTGGAATTGATCAGTACATGGCGGAAGTGGAATTGATCAGTACGTGGTGGAAGTGGAATTGATCAGTACGTGGAGGAAGTGGAATTGATCAGTACGTGGTGGAAGTGGAATTGATCAGTACGTGGTGGAAGTGGAATTGATCAGTACATGACGGAAGTGGAATTGATCAGTACGTGGTGGAAGTGGAATTGATCAGTACGTGGAGGAAGTGGAATTGATCAGTACGTGGTGGAAGTGGAATTGATCAGTACGTGGTGGAAGTGGAATTGATCAGTACGTGGAGGAAGTGGAATTGATCAGTACGTGGTGGAAGTGGAATTGATCGGTACACGGAGGAAGTGGAATTGATCAGTACATGGTGGAAGTGGAATTGATCAGTACGTGGTGGAAGTGGAATTGATCAGTACGTGGAGGAAATGGAATTGATCAGTACGTGGTGGAAGTGAAATGGATCAGTACGTGGTGGAAGTGGAATTGATCAGTACGTGGTGGAAGTGGAATTGATCAGTACGTGGTGGAAGTGGAATTGATCAGTACGTGGTGGAAGTGGAATTGATCAGTACATGGCGGAAGTGGAATTGATCAGTACATGGTGGAAGTGGAATTGATCAGTACGTGGTGGAAGTGGAATTGATCAGTACGTGGAGGAAGTGGAATTGATCAGTACGTGGTGGAAGTGGAATTGATCAGTACGTGGTGGAAGTGGAATTGATCAGTACATGACGGAAGTGGAATTGATCAGTACGTGGTGGAAGTGGAATTGATCAGTACGTGGAGGAAGTGGAATTGATCAGTACGTGGTGGAAGTGGAATTGATCAGTACGTGGTGGAAGTGGAATTGATCAGTACGTGGAGGAAGTGGAATTGATCAGTACGTGGTGGAAGTGGAATTGATCGGTACACGGAGGAAGTGGAATTGATCAGTACATGGTGGAAGTGGAATTGATCAGTACGTGGTGGAAGTGGAATTGATCAGTACGTGGAGGAAATGGAATTGATCAGTACGTGGTGGAAGTGAAATGGATCAGTACGTGGTGGAAGTGGAATTGATCAGTACGTGGTGGAAGTGGAATTGATCAGTACGTGGTGGAAGTGGAATTGATCAGTACGTGGTGGAAGTGGAATTGATCAGTACATGGCGGAAGTGGAATTGATCAGTACATGGTGATACACATCACTTTATCTATGGGACAGTACATTTGTAGTGTTCTTTCTAATGCTTTGAATGGCATTCATAATAGCACAGTCCAGTAATAATAGCAGTCCTATCTAAACATTGATCTGGCACCTATTTATGTCTCATTTGTGGCTGACTGACTTGGGTAACATTGGACCATACATGCATCCCTGAGTGAATGCACGAGTGTATGCAAGTGTTTGCATGCGAACCTATGTGCACATATGTATACACCGTATTTGTGATGTTACGGGTTTATAGTAAAGGAGGCACGTTCAGTTATGAAGACAGATTGACAGCAGTGAAATTATAGGGAGCAATGTATATTCGCTTCATCATAGCGGTTCTAGACCCATGCGTTTGTGTGTGATACTGCAGCAGTAGTATTGATTGGGGCGATCATGATTGGACAGGCGAGCTGACTAACAGATCAACACGTCGCTGCCCATGTGGAATATGAATGCAGTGCACAGTCAAGCGCTCCTAACTAAAACAAATTAATTTCAAAGTGAATTTGAATTTTGATTACCGGTACTTGAAACAGCACAGAGTCATTTGAAGCCAACACACTAACAAATGTAGCCAAAAATGTGAAAAAGATTAGAGCCATGGAATATATGCAAAAACCATCCTCACCACATTCTGGTTCTACATATCCTCGCTGTGGGAAACTGTGCCAAGCAAAGATTGGACTCATAAGCCATCTTGAAATACACACCAAATGACGCCGTCAATCCGTGGAGAGATCATCCTCGCTATGAGGGCTTGCTGATGACGACATTTGAATATGGAACATCTGATTCTGAATGTGAAATGAAATTATCAGTGTATTTAACATGTTTATTTGGACGTCAAAACAAAGAACCATGTTTGCGATGGGCTAAACCACTTGTGGAAGCAGATTTAACGCAGCTTGCACACTTTGCTTTGACAATGCCCGCTGGTGATGATAGCATTGATTTCTTCCTGGTTCCTTGGCTTAGTGTCTTGTTGACAGAGAAGACACTAGACTTGAGTTGTTGATTCCAGTGCACTGACATTGCCT
Organism: Escarpia spicata; assembly: GCA_963995525.1. Classification (NCBI taxonomy): domain Eukaryota; kingdom Metazoa; phylum Annelida; class Polychaeta; order Sabellida; family Siboglinidae; genus Escarpia; species Escarpia spicata. Next base: position 22,346,414 of record OZ023213.1, read on the forward strand.
TGGAAACTGGGTTATCACAATCTTGGGAGCTTCTTTAGGGCGTTTTTTTGGTGAACAATCTACAACTGCATGTTTGCGTGGTGTAGCTCAGGTCACCGTTGCTGCATGCATCTAAATGACATTGCTGGGGATGGTATCACGTACACACAACTGTAATACCGGTAGTCTTTCTTTTCATGGTAATAGTTGGACACTGTGATAGTTATGTTATTTATGACTATTTTGAAGTGCATTTGCAAACATTGTTTCAAACATGGTAGTTTGTTTTGTCTGTTTTGTAATGATACATCACAAAGAAACAGATGATAAAGAGACGTCTGGTTTTACTGAAGGCCTGTTTTTGCCGACATGTTGATTTCTTGGAACGGGCTGAAATGCGTCTGCTCTAGCGGTAGGATAACATTGGTTAGAATTGACGAAAAAATGGGCATTATTAACGTAAAAACGTCATATTATGACTCGTACAAGAGTGGGGTAATTGTGCCTGAGAGTGTGCAATTTATGTGGCAATGCAGCTCTGATTCCGTTAAATTTTTTATCATATGCAGTATTGATTTCAATGCCTTGGCCTACGTCTCTTGTGTATGAAATCACGCTTCTGTTTTCTATGTCTAACAATACTGACATTGTACAAGGCACAAATGTGTTTATCAACATGTGCCAGCTTAGCCTCAGATTGACCGGGACTATGAGAGGAAGATAATAACATTGCCTTCCATTGCCTATGCATCTGGATTTTTTTGTCATTATCATCATAAATCAGTCAAATCTGATTACAGTGTATTAGGCACTGTAAACCTGACGCATTGCTACAATATGCCAAATAGTCAAATGTGTTTACATATAAATTACTAATATGTATGTAAAATCAAGCTAACATATGTAAGGATGTTTGTTATTCTACTCCTAGATGTTTTACATCTGAGGTGTCAAACTTTTCAGGGGTAATCTACAGCCCCAGGAAGAATTCATTGCATGTTTATTTTTTGAATAAATTCCTCATGATTAAGGGTTGATGCCGAACCTACAGTGATTATTTGTAGCATTATGTAAAACGATTAATAATAATAATAATGACAAACTTCTATAGCGCCTAAATCCCCAGGAATCTGAGCTCAGAGGCGCAACATACACAAATAATTGGGCAAAATTGTTAACAGGGACAAGTAAGAGTCGTCACTAGAGCAAAACTAAACAAATAGGATGAGTGTTGCATAAATTAAACCATTCTCAACCGATTGGTTGACAATTCCTATAGTTTGGAACAATCGTAGAAACCAGATTGTTCCAAATTATTCAATCGGCATTATACATCCAGCACAAATACGAACATGAAACCATCACGTGTCTATGGAGCGCCCTCTAGTAAATAATGTCAAACTAAGGACTTGGTTGTTTGTTTTTTGATCTAACCACGAATACAATCACCTAGAGCAGTTTAAGAACTACCAGGTTATCTTAACCGGAAGATGGACATTGTTGTTAGTAGAAAGAACAGAGTACCTGTAGGCACTTTGTACGTGTCCATAAGACCCTCATAGTGCAGAAAGGCCTCTTGCTATGACGTACTTGAGAACTCTGATTTGATCAGATGCTTTTAAATGTCCTACCAAGTGGCATTACTTTTTACACTAATGCGTTTCTGGAAATGACGTCACAGGAAACCATTATAACGAGAGATTGGCTGTGTCACAATGACCAGGATATCCAACTGCCTTCTACCCACTGAATTTGTCATTACTTTTTTCTTCCCTACAACAAACCAAAGTTATTACCTTTTCGTGTCTGATAATGACTTCACTGGTGAGAATAAAAAATGGTTGTTTCATTGGTTTCACCTGTTGATATTAATAGGATAGAACACCTGTGTGTTAAGGTAAACACAACACACTTTCTCAGGTGTCCTGTTGTATTTGTTTGTTTTATTAAGGTTTGGACACGTGTTAACATACACCTTCTTGTGACAAAGTCCTTGCTCTACTCCCTGTGGCAGTGTGCCAGTAAAGCAGGCCATCACACCAAACTGTCACATGGTGTCACATGACAGGCTACTGGAAGAGTTCCAAGATATCCATCATTGGCCGGAAAAAGTCAATATATGAAGTGGCAATAGGATTGATGGGGGATCCACTAGAGTTTTGGGATAAACAAGATGGTAACAAAGGGAATATGTCTCTATGCCCAATGTAAGGTTTGTTTTAAATATGTGTAAATTTATGATATGACAGTTATTTAATGTTGGTGAGATTGTCACACCAAGTATTACATTATTTTCAACACGGCCAATCTAAATTTGGTGTAAAAGGGCAAAAATAGCTATGTATCTATATACTTGAAATAAAGATGTTCATACTTTGGCAAGTTACCCACACTAATGATCAAAGTAAATTCCTTCATTGACACGCGTACACACACCCACACATACACACACACACACACACACACACATACACACACACACACACACACACACACACACACACACACACACACACACACACACACACACACACACACACACACACACACACACACACACACACTCACACACACACACACACACACACACACACACACACACACACACACACACACACACACTCACACATACACACACTCACACATACACACACACATACACACACACACACACATACACACACACACACACACACACACACACACACACACGCACACACACCATTATATCCATCATGCAGGTCTCAGCCATGAATGATACTCACTGATCCATGCAGCCTACATGAGATGTTGAAACAGGAAGCTGCTAACATATAAAATTACACGCCGGTGTGTTAGATGTCTCGTGTGATCAGGTGTAGCCTGTCAGGTTGTTGGGTACTCTTATTTTTGGGTCAGGTCACTCCTGACTAATTGCCAGGTTATGGTATCCAAATGCTGTGCATATATATGATATAAATGGAGTCATCTGTGTTGATTAAATTGCAGCAGTGACCGTCCATGTATTGTGGAGTGGCCATTTAGGAAACGGAATAGACACTGATATGTAACAGCCAGCTGGAACCCTAAGTCCATCTTGTTATTAGCATAATTTATTTTGCATTCAACAGTAGGTACAATTTTCAATTGTAAATGACTTCTCTTTGACTTCAGGTACATGTTTACATGGTTTGTATGCATAAATGTTTGTATGTTTAACACAGTTCGCTTATTAATTTTAGATTAAATACATTATGCAAATGGTAGCTAATCATAAATGTAACGTTCTGCTATTGTGGATTTGCCTACCTGCAACATTACTGCTTAAAGACAAATAGTTGGATCTACCCCAGGGTACTATGAACAATAAATGTACATGATATTACATGCGACATTATTTTTAATTCATTATGCTTGGGTAAACACAGTAGAGCCTGTGTGTTTGTTAGAAATCTGCCTAACTTCAAACATATAAATTTCCCCTTCAACTGCCGTAAGTTTGTCATTTAAATGTATGTATGTATCAAAAATACAACAAAATATATACTTTTTCAAAAATTTTACATTTGAAGCAAATCCATAACAAAACAGGACACAGACATTCTTTAAAAAATTCCTCTTATCTGTATTGCGTCTAGAAAATCGGTATGATGTTGCTTGTTGGTGTACCTACAGCACACAAAGATAACAATTCATATTAGACAAAACACACAGTATCCAGCTTCATTAAATGCAGCTGCATTGTCAGTCAGACAGAAACAATTGCTGTCTAGGAGACTTGTTCACATAAGCTAAGGGGACCGTAGCTTGTCAGAAGCTCATGTAGCGGTTCAAGCAAACAGTGGTTCGATTGTAATTAACCTCCAGTTGCTGTCCCGGAAACCATCCGTCTAAATTTCCGCTTGTCTGGCCATCGGATCTGGCCGTGTAGAGTCCCGTTGCTACCAGCCATTCGCTTCCATATTTTTCGATCACATGTTCAAATATCAGTAATCGTTTTGAAGCAAAACAAGCCTAGATTGGTGGGGTTGGTGGGTTCTTGACCGCGAGACACTGCCCGGTGTATGGAGACACGACTGCAATGGCATGGCTATGGCCAATCAATGGCTGCACACAAAGGAGAGCCTCTTGGTAGGGTGGGCTGGGTGTATTGGTCTTACTCTTAGGTTGGGTGGCCAGAAAGCTGTTGTTATCCATTGTGCGAAACTGCAAGTCAGCATGTAGACTGCGTATTTGGTCAGTTGTTGACAATTAGTTGATTGCAGCTGACTGATTCATAGAATATGCAGAGACTCAGAAAGGAACATGTCTCCATGTCCAATGTTGGCTTTGTTTCAAATATGTCTGTTTATCATATGGTAGTTATTTATTGTTGCTGAAATTGTTACACAAACTATTAAATAATTTCCAAATCGGCCCATCTAAATCTGGCAAAATAGGGCAAAAGTAAGCATCTATATACTTAAAATATATGTATTTATTATATATGTAATTATGTCATATTATAATATATACACTTACATGTAGCATGCTTGCACAATTGCAAAGTGTATATAAACACATGCATATACGCACTTATGTGCGCATGCATGCATACACATAATTTTACATAAAACTGGTAGTAATTCATTTGCTGGGTACGATAATGAATTATCCGGGTGAAAAAGTTGAAACAAGTTGAATGTGTAATTTCAAAATAGAGCTAAATATCTGCCCCCCCCCCCCCCCCCCCATTGGTACCCATACTAGAGTAGACAATCAACACATCTACCTGTGACCTCCATTCTAAGAAGGAATTCTCAAGGCAGTGGCATCCAAGGACTGTGATATTGATGCCTTGTGCACTCAGAGTCCACACCTAATTATCACGATGTTTACCTACTCACAATGTCTCACATGTATTGTGAATTAAGTCTCCAGCGTTTCCTCTACAGTGGTGCATGCATGTGTGCGTGCGTGTGTGTGCACATGTGTGCCAGTGTTTGGTGTCTCTGAGCTATCTCCATGGAGTTTGAGGAGGATTAATGCTAGTGAATTTGTTTAGTTTCACCTGTGAAGAACAAGGACAAATGAATACACACGCACCTGTACATGTAATGTTGAGATGCAGGAATAAACAATAATTTTATATAGGCACTGGAACACAGGAGGGGGAGGACCTTGTGGGGCCCGACCCACCAAATATCATAGGACCGGGATGGCTTTGTCCCACCCCCTATCAGTACATGGCAATATTTCCCCAATTTTGCTAGATTCCTAGGAACTGATTTGCATCAACCTCACCTTCATCTGTTCACACTATGATGCACATCCATCAGCGTTAACCCCCCCCCCCCCCCACAATAGTCATTGATCAGCTTAATGCCAACACTTGCTTTTAAGAAAAACCTATTCTTTTAGTGAATAATTGATCCCTAGATGGCTCTAGTTGTTGATGTTGGAATTAATGAAATGCTCACCAGGTGAGCTACATGTGACGTCACGGGCACCAAGAGGAGTCACAACTAGTGCTGACATCACGAGAGACAGTTGGTGGTCAAGTTTCAGTGTCGATAGTTAGGCACGATTTAAACTGAGTGTGGACAAACTAAACAATTATTCCAATAATATTTGCACAATAAAAATTGTCCAAAAGTAAAGATATCCTTGACTGGATAATGATCCATTACAGTACAAGGGGCAGTATTGCCAAGGAGTAACTGCGATACGCTTTGATGTTCAACGATGTCCCATTTTCCCACATTCAACAGAGCAGACTTCCTGTTATAAATTCCTGTCCCTTTTTAACAGGGCGTAGCATTGTGAAATTCACTTGGGAATGTTTCCCATTGCAGGGTGAATGTGGGCTGTGGGCCGGCAGAGGAGAGGGTGCTACTCACAGGGCTGCACGCCGTCGCAGACATCTACTGCGAGTGCTGCAAGACAACGCTCGGATGGAAATATGTGAGTCAAATCAGTCGATATATAAACTGTGTATTTTTATGTTTTATTAAATTAGTTATTAGAGCCGCATCCCTGATGGCAGGGAAAGAAAAGGAGAACAACAACTAAATTATTAAATTAGTTATTATTCTTACATCTAAATTTAGTTATATATCAGTATTATCGCTGTATCGTTATTGTGCTGTGTTAAAGTTTTTAAAAAATCCTTATGCCTAGCAGCTGCTTTATTTATTTAGTTATTTCCTTATTTATAAATTCTTTATCTGTCTATTTTCTTGCGGATGCTACGTGACTAAGTTTCAAGAGTAACTGGTTAAAACAAGCCTATAATTAGTTTTGTCCCAGACAGAAAGACATGTTTCCAAGAAAATAAAGTAAGCTAGTGATTAGAGAGATAAACTCGGGTAGTAAATGTGCATTCTGTGGATCTTTGCACTACGTTTATTACATGTAAACATGAAATACGTAGATTAGCGAGAGAGAGAGTAAACAGCCTCTCTAGATTCTTCATCAGTAAACATGTTCTGCCAACACAGAGAGGCTAAAGCCATTAACAAATGAACAGGAACTGTTTTGATGTTGGGCAACAGTGAAGTATAAAGGATACGTGTAAACTGGTCTAATGTAAGGCAGCAGAGGATGTGTACCCCTGCATTATGTCATGTTTGTCATAATCTAAACATAATGTGCAAGATCTGGGGACTGTTTCACATACATAATGAGCTCGTAAAGGAAATCCATCACTATATTGAATCCATTATTAAATTAAAGGAGTTTTTTTTCAAAATGCAAAAAACTGCCGCCGTTTCACTGAGGATACTATTTCCATGACACACCGGTGAAAGTGCCCCCGCGGTGCATCCTGGTGCTGACAGCTTTCAGTATAGAAGATTGCTGTTAAGGAGCACAATAAATGTTAAAGAGCAACTTTGTCTCACTGTGTACGTAGTCATTTAATGTCTTATGTTAATAATTCAAAATAGATCGTAATCATAGTTGATTGTAATCATAGTTGAATGTAATTATTGTCACAATAACGTGTAATCCGTGTCACTGTAAACAGTAATCAAGACTATGTTTTGTCAGTAGTATAATTATGGCGTGTGACTGATTGCTGCCAAGTGAATGCAGTTTAATTAATTATACAGCACCACTGTTTAAGAATTAAGCACATGCCCTACCCATTAATGGCCAGATGTCTCAGTTTTGGCTGGCAGGTAATGAGCATGTAACCTTGTTGAAATATAGTTTAAAATGTTGTCATTTACATTTAAAACTCCCTCTGCAATTCACTAGTATCAGAAGTCATATTCATTGTAATAATAAGTAAGCGCAGTAAATTTAAAGCAATTTCCTCAACTGGATTAGACTGTCATGAATCCATTTCATTTGTATCCAAATATCTTGCGGCTTGCCAAATTTTGCCTCACGTACATCATGGTTTGCCAAAGTCACAATCAAAATTTTTGCGCTTTACCTTTGGCACCAATGGTTATTTACGTGAATTACGTAACTATTGCTGAATGATGTGTCATAGATAAAATATTCCCGCATACAGTTGTCACTTTAAAAACTTTGCCTTATGTTTTTGTCATAAAGAAAAACTTTTTGTGGTCAGAATCTCAACAAAATATATGATAGAATGCACGAACACACCACGTGTTCGACATCCATTTATTGTTGGCTTGACAGAGTTGTTGCTAGGCAACAGGTCATGTGATGGATAAGTCAACTGAATAGTTTATCCAATGATTACAGAGAAATTAAATATCATATTTCTACAAATGAGCTACCTTGTGTTAGTGGATACTTGGTAGTTTTGATGTTTTATGAAATGATTCTAAAATTAGATAAGTCATACATTTAATGGGGAAACGGTTTAAAATGAGGTGCTCTAATTAAAAATAGGTGTCACTGTTGAATCGTTTCCGTATGTTTGCAGGAGCATGCGTTTGAGTCAAGCCAGAAGTACAAGGAGGGGAAATTCATCATTGAACTCGCACACATGATCAAGGATAATGGGTGGGACTAGTGGACGGTGTTGTGCTGCCCCAGTGCTGTCCGTGGGGGGTCTGGTCATTGTCAAATGACCGTGTGATAGACGCATGTCGCGTCTGAACAGTCATCGCATCGGTCCGTCATGACAACCTCAGATAAAATCGGGGCGTTCACGCAAAACAAAACAGTTTCAGCCCGGCGAGGAATGATGACTGAACTCCATCATATCGAAACTGATGGCACGCCATGTCGACTGCGGTTGTATTAGTGGCCCTCTCCAAGGATGCAGCTGTGGAAATACGCATACTGCCCCTGGTGAAGAGGTCAACTCGCTGTGCAGATTCTGATACCATGTGACCCGTCTGACTTTCCTTCCTCCACCCACAGGAGAGTGACAGTTACGTGACAGGCGGCAGCACGACAAAACCACTTTTATTGATCAACTACGATTCACAAGTTATCATCATCATCATCATTGTCTGCATTGAGTAATTCATTTCGAGAGTGGCGTTTCGAGGTTTTGTAATTTTTATTTGTATAGTTACCGTGATGGTTACCATGATACGTCGCAGATATCCCCTTATTTTTGCCAGTGCATATGATGCAACATTGACCTGAGGTATATATTGCTATTGTTAATCACAACTGTAGTATTCGTGTTGCATATTTTCTGGTTTCCTGTGATTGTTTTATAAAAAGTGCATTACTAGCAGTCGCGTCAGTGACGTTGCTGTAGACAGCGCCACCTGGTGTGTGCTCATTGTATTTGCGAGCACAACGGACCAAATTACGGAGTGCCCGCATTTCAGTGATATTGGCAACTAAGTGTTTTACCTATCATTGAGGGGGTGGCCTCGTGAATTCGCAGAGTCAGAAAAATGTATTTGTGTCATATTTGTTGATGCCACCACCACCCATCAGGCTATGGTGAGGGACTTGGGATTTTGGGTGATTTAGATGGCTTCCAGGCTACACCCAGTGTAGCTGCTGGATTCAACAGACGTAACTTGGTCGCCAAGACACCACTCACCACAAGGTTCTGACGTACATTGTAGTGCCATTGTGCATTAGTGTGTGTTTCACTCGATAGGTGACACCACTGTAGTTGTTTATTTCCCGTGTGGTGTTTGGTATCGACCAAACCACCACCCATCCTTTATAATGCGATACGTTTTTCACAACTGCGAACTTATACGGCCATCCCTGAAATGAAGCTGTCACCAGCAGTTCTACATGACACATATTCATTGACTGTTGCGATGGCATTCACTGCGAGACTACTGTCTGTGTGCGTGGTGTGTTCACATCAATAGTGCTCATATTCTCTGACCAGCAATCAAATTGGCCCAAAGATGACATACACCCGGTAGATTTAGTGACAAAACAAGCAACTATTAAAGAAAGCTAATGATGAGTTTCTTACTTCGGCGAGTTAACGTATCACAAAACTAGTGACACCAGATAAATCTGTCCCGCCGCTGCCTGTGTTTACTTCTGCAGAATGATAAGTGCCCTATTCCTAAGGCTAACATTTGCGTGTGGGCGTGCAGCGTCACTGCCAAAACACAGCAAAGCTAAATGTGATACGAAAGAACTACACGACAGAGGCAGTCGTTCTCTTGAATTCAGGTATTTTTGTAATTGTGCGTCGTCCATTAGAATACATTGCAGCGTAATCACATCAAATTGATTCTGTTTGAGAAAGAGACAGCATGATGTGCCTATGATTACTCATCTGCAGCGTGCCCCACTCGAGAGAGAGTGTATTTGAAAACCTGGCCAGTTTGTGTTCGTAATGATGTGGGTCTCACATTGCGTATGTACGTATCATTGTTAGGTATGTTCTGTGACAAACGGTCACTGTGGTTCCTTGTTATTCCCAGCCACTGACTGTGTATCGGTGGCCTGCTTGAATGTGAATCTGCAACTTGTTCTACATTTTATTTTGTTAAGTCATCCATTTAGTCGTGTGGATACTGAAATCTGGCATAAAATAGATTAACCTATCGAGTTGAAAAAATGCAAAAAATCACAGACAAAAACTTTCTCGAATAAGTTAAGCAAACAACATAATACTTAATTTATATCTCATTACATAATTTTGGCACTATGCTGTGGTGGTACATATATGAAACATATTAATTTGTTATGGTGGTTCAAATAGTTTTTTATTTCAAATATGCACTTGTGCCGGTCTGGCATCGTAATAGAAAGTAGATATGCAGCTATTTTACAGCATTAGCCTGCAGAAATATCGCACAAGACCAAAACAGGAAAAAACTGGATAAATGTCATGTTTTTTTAAAGTGTCTTGCCAAGTTCTTCTATTGAACAGTCGGCATAGTAGTCCTGACTCTGATGGTGGCTTCAGTTTGTTAGGTCAAGAGAGGCAGTTAGCCGTGTCTTTGGATGAGAATCAGCTGCTGTCGTTGCACTACTTTAACCAACGTCCTCTGTCGTTCTGTTGCCAACACTCTTGCCTTACACATGTACCATCTAAAGCTTCTCCCAGTCACTCGGCAGTATGCTAGACAGACGTTTCATCTCTTCCAAACAGTATCCACTTTAGCCTTTACTCAAAGTTTGTTAAATTTTGAACATTTGTATTGTCGTAATGAAAATTGTGTGATTTGTTGGGTAATCTAAGGAGTTCTCATAATGAAATTGTGAAGTTTTAGGGGATATCTGCCAACACATTCATAGGTTAGATCATCAAAGGATGTATGGTAAAATTTACCATCCCTAAAATATGACAGTTCTCTTGAGTCTGTCCCATGTAACAGCTATTCAGATCTTTACCTGACAAGAATGTGTACACTCTTTGGAAAATATATACCTTTAAGTATTCGTACCAGAAGGAATTGCGAATGCATAGCAGATTTGTGAAGAGATCTGCGTGGCATAGACATAATGGAAGTTGTGGTGTGGTTTCTGGATAAGAACAATTTCCAGCAATGTTCACCCATTTAGCTAAAATGAATACACCAGACCTGACCAGAAGTGTTAGTGATTCTGCGACATAGTTTCAAATCCCAGTTGGTGATGAGTTTAGGCATCCGTTTGGTGTTTGGCCGGTAGAACACACCCTTGTATGATCATTTACAAAGTTGTAACAGCTGATGTTTGGCACATTGTGCGTGTCGGTTGATGTTCAGTGTTGCAGCAGTTATGTTGTCTGCATGTACTTGCGTGCCTGGGTCAGTGTTGTTGCACGTTTTAATGTCGTAGCAAATCTGTGTTCGTGGTCGTCATGGCGTGGTCATCATGGCCGCTGGTCACTGTTTGTCATTGCTAGCTAAGTAAGGTGGAACTAATTAATATGGCTATTGTCATGACCACAAGCTGATCAATTTAGTTAACGGCTATAGCTTTGAAAGGTTTTCTTCTGCGGAAGAGGTAATGTTGTCGCACACATCTGTTAGTGGTTTATGTTTATGTGTTATTTACACAAGGGCATGTACATGTCCGCCATTTTCAATGCAATTAAGAATGTGGGATGTGTGTTTCCTGTTTGTTTTTGTGGTACCGTAGTATGTGCCTCCAAATGTGCACAAATACTGTGTCTGTGTTTGTATTTCGCATACATGTCTTTGCATGGTTACTGCAACATGATTATTCTCACAGTGCCATTCTCGTGAAGCATTTAATTTTATGACTGACGATAGTTTATTAACACATTATTTATTCACTAACCCACCTATTTATTAAATCATTTCTGTTTCGTTGTTTTGTTTTACCATGAGTTTTATGTGTTTTCGGTCTGGCGAGATTTACTGTAGTAAATTACCCGGGTAGAAAATCAAAATGCAGAAGTTCCTTAAAATACTGTCAATCGTGCCATTGCATTTCCACTTAATTTCTCTACGACTGTTGAGCGTTTTCTGTTACTGCCTTGCATCAGTTTTTCTGTTTTTATATTTTGTCATTGTATGTTTTTGCTTTTTTTATCAATTAAAAGTAGAAGTACTTGGCAGTTTGGCATCGTCTAATATTAGCTTGGTTGGTGACTCTTACAAGTTGAATGATTGTATTCTGTGCATGTTTTTCTTCACCCACAATTGAGTGTGCCACACAACGGCTTTATCTGCTATTATGACTATGTAATCATCATTGATCTCAACAGCTAAAAGTTATTTTCTGACACATCTACGGTGTCCTTTGCTTCTAGCATCCTGCATGTAGAGGATCAGTGATCAAAGGATGTTGACACATGAACCAACAGTAAGATACTGGGTGACACCAAGGACATGTTGAACAATCTTAACTATTTTTAATGAGTTGCCAGTCTGCGGTTGCGGTTTATATATTTTCATGTTACATCTGTAGACATGCCGCACCATGAATTGTTGATGTGATGAAGAACAGTCTGAAAGAGCTGACAAGTCAGTCTGTAATTCTACCGTACCACATCATTCAAACACAGTTTGTAAGATATCGTTGCATATGTTTCTCTGCACTATTTATTATCAGATCAACGAGTATTTGAAACTGTGCACTGTCCATTCATTCTCTCGCCGCATTGTTTGCTGGGAGTATTGTGTGTTTCCTTGAAAGTAGCAGTTGTGTGCAAATCTGTTAGCTTTGTACAGTATCTATTGCACTAGTGAACTCTGGAGATGAACACAGAAAGATGCTCATTATGATTGGCAGTTATACTGTGGTCTGTGCTGATTTACTTATTGATGGCACAGCAACATTTGATCAATATTATTTTATCTGAAATACTTGCTACATGTTTTTTTATTTCAACAGCATGGTTATCCTCCAAAGCAAGATCAATTCGATGTGCAGTTAGATATGGTTAGCTTAAATCTGCGTCATCACCTTTGTTGAAGAAAGCATGATTCCCAAAAGTTGTCCTGATTATAGGCTTATCTTTGAAAAAATTTCCAATTGACCTTCAATTTCCGTTCCATGTTCAATTGTTGTCTGATGCACATGCCTGCTAACTGAACATTAGTATGTATAGTAGTGCATATCTCATGAGGGTATTCATGACTGCTTCTTGTTTTGCACCTGTATGTTTGTTTGTTTGTTCATGTTAATGTTTCCAAAGAAAATGTTAGGTTGTCAAGAAACTTTGTAGCTTCCACGTTCCTTGGTTAATGCAGGTTTTCAAATTAGAAATGATGATTTAATCCGCAGTACGTAGTTTTAAATCATCCCGTCTTTAATTTGTTTTATGTATGCTGTAGTATTTACCACAGATATTTCATCGACTGGTTTCGGTTTTTAAAGTTTATGTTGTCTGTATTTCAACATAATGAAGTCTTTTGCCGTGTGGCAGGACCATTGTTCATTTAATGGTTTCATATTTTGGCCTGAAGTTGACTTTTCTGTTGATCTTTTAAGACATGTTCTTTCAGTCTCTTCAGGAGACACACTCGTTTATTTTTACTGCATGCTTCAGAAGTCCTTCACATCTGACCGCGTGTCCTAACCAGTTATTGCATGTTTTCCTGATAACCTGGATCAGTTTGTTCTCATCCTTCCAAGTTAACCTGCTGTAGTTGATTGTTAATGTGAGTTACATGTCAGTAGGTTCATTTGTGTTCATTGTTGTCTCCTGACTCTGTTTACACAGAGTGGAGCTACTGTTATTGTATGTGTTAGTTCACAGTTTAATGCAATTACTGTCACTTATTGCTGTGTTACATATCTATAATATATATATATTTCTATTATCCATGCCGCTTATATGGAGGATACTCAGTGTCGATATACGATAATGTATGTGAATTTTTGGATGCAATAAACTTTCACACAAATCATTTATGGGTTTTCTCTATACATTTGTACAGTGGCAGTTATGAGAATTGGCCATATAGCTCCGTAACTACTAAATGTATTTGGACATAGTTTTGGACACCCTAAATATGTACAGAAATAATAATTTTTCTGTATTGTATGTTTTTGGACACCTGTTATTGTTCATATAGATACAGTCCATAATCACTTTGTTTTCAGACAGCTGAGAATTTACTTATTTTTAAGTGTCTCAGTACACACGGTCGTTACCATAATCAATTTTATTGCTGCAAATCTTAACTGTACATTTATCTCATGAAAGACACGTTCTTGCCAAATAATATTACATCTACCTTTCGTTGAATAATCTTTCTTTGTTGTACTTTGAAATTCCTGTTCTGGACGATGTACTGTGGTGCACCCACAAATGTAAGGAAAATCAGATACATTTAAACACTTCACTTGACCAACTCAAAAACCCACACCTTCAGGCTCTCAGAAACATGCCCCCCCTAACTTTTTTGAATTTGGTGTGCTAGCAGACCTTTTTGGAATGGAGCCCGGTTACCATGCCCCCTAGACCTTTGGAATGTGCCCCAGTTTAGGTTACAATAAGCTGAAGTTACGATGGCACAGTGGCAACAACATTTCAACAGCACCCCGTCTTCCAATGCCATGATCCGACAGCGTGACAGCGGAGTCGTGCTGAAGGTCCGGCTCAGACCACAGAATATGAATTTTAGTTGGCTGCCAGTGTAGGTTTTAGTTGGCCGCCAGTGGGCCCCCCTAGACTACCCTCTCTGTATCTGCCCCTGTTCCCCCTTGGAGCTCTACAACAAATTCCATAGTCCTTAATTCAGGTTCACCAACTCACCAAAAACCTCAAATTGCACCCCAGAATACATCCCATTCTCTACAGTATGTATTGGGGCTAATCCTATCTCCAGCCCCTTGTCAAAATATTGGGGGGCTTGGGGTGAGTCCCCTCCCCACTAGTTTTGGTATTAGGCTTAATGGTATGATGTCTCTTTCCTCTTTCCAAAGAGTACCCCCAAAATGACAAAATCTTCAACCAAATGAAGGTGATCATCAAATAGAAGAAGAAGAAGATACCAGGCTCTTATCTCAGTGCCAGATTAACTTTGTAGTACCCAATAGAGGGCGGAACTGGGAGGGATCAAATCGAAACTATCCGTCAGATGGCGCTATCGTGTATCACGTGACAAGAGAAATGAGGTAGGTAGGTAGTCGAATGTCTGATGTTTGGCAGGAAGAAAATAATAGTAAATATTGTGCTGATCGATATGCATATGACAGTTAGACACCTTTTAGCATAATCATAATACTGCACTGTATTGATGTGCATTCGTCGCAAGCCGTGCTAGCTGTTATCAAGTCTATCGAACTTAACATAGTCGTAGACTAGTCATAGACATACTCACATAGTCACATAGATGATACTGATAGTCATAGATAGACTACTGACTGACTAGGTATTTGATTTGATATTACTGTCATTAGTCATTAGACTAGTATGTTCTTCGCCGTATGCTTATTGTTGGTAACTCGTGTTATGTCATTAAACAGCTTTATTCGAGCAGATACATACGCATGCCAAATCGTCGTGCTTGATGATCATGTAGTAATCCCTTTTACCTTTACAGCTGTTCACAGCTAAACTGGGATTTGTGCAGTGCGTAACGTCAGGGCAGTCGAACAAAAGGGAAAAAATTGTGTAGAAGGTTGTTCAAATTAGTGACAGAAAAACAATGAAAACCAACAAAAAACAAACAAAAGCGCGGATAAAAACAAGTGGTGCACTATATACATAATTGTGTAGCTTTAAAGGATGTGGACGCCATGCAAGGGTTGCATTTCCCTGATGGCTGGCATGGCGACACACAGGAAGGCTGGCAGTGATGGCGTGATGTGTAGAACAGCAGATGGTGGTAGTCTGTTCCATATGGATGCTGCTCTGGGGTAGAATGCATATTTATATGCATTGATGGTTGGAATTATTGTGTTGGTATATTTAACTGTGGATGGTCAATTCTGTTGGAGATATGTGGCGTGCTGGAAACATGGCGGAGGGCTGATGTTGACCATGTGGTAGTGGATTTTGTAAAACATTGATACTTGCTGAATAAGGCGACGTGTGTGGAGCGAGTCCCAGTTGAGTTTGTTTATGAGTGGTTTAATATGTGTTTCCTTTCGGTAGTCGGAGAAGATGAATCTTGCAGCCTTTCTTTGGATTTGTTCTATACGGTTAATTTCTGTTGCTGTGTTGGGATTCCAGACTTCACTGGCATATTCAACTTGTGGTCGGACAAGGGTTTGGTAAGCTGTTTCTTTGACATTTTGTGAGCAAGGTGACAGTGTTCTTCTTATGAGTCCAAGTGTGCGGCTGGCTTTGGTGGTTATTTTGGTGCAGTGGTCATTCCATCTTAGGTCATGTGATATTGTGACTCCAAGGTAGCCGTGCTTTTGAACATGGTTTAGTGATTTTCCCAGTAATGTATATTGATATAGTTTGGGGTTTCGTTTGCGTGTGATGGTGAGGACTGCACATTTCTTAACATTGAAATTCATTGACCACTTCTTAGTCCACGTTGTGAGGATTTCTAAATCGTTTTGTAATATATGTTGATCATTTGTGTTATTTATTTCTCTGTATAGGATGCTGTCGTCTGCAAAGAGTTTGATTGTTGAATTTATTTGTTCCTTGATGTCGTTTATGTATAGAAGGAATAGGACCGGCCCCAGGACAGATCCCTGAGGAACTCCGGAAGTGACATTAGCCCAGGAAGAATGTGTGCCATTGACTGAAACAGATTGTATACGGTGGGATAAGAAGCTATTGATCCAGCCAAGAGTGTTGTTTCGGATGCCGTAGTAGTTTAATTTATCTGATAGGTGGTGATGAGCAACTTTATCAAACGCTTTACTGAAGTCTAGTAAGATTACATCAGTCTGACTTTTTTTATTTAGTGTTTCTGACCAGTCATTAGTTGAGTTTATGTGTTGTAGTTGAGAGGCAGTTCCTGAATCCATGTTGTTCATTAATAAGGATATTATGAGTGTTAAGATGTTTGGCGACATGACTTAGGATTATGTGTTCCATGATTTTACAGCACAAGCAGGTCAAGGATATGGGTCGGTAGTTGGAGGCGTCTGATTTTGGACCGCTCTTATGAATTGCTGTAACTAGTGCTTTGCGCCACTGTTTTGGGACTGTTGCTTGGTTATAGGATTGCTGGAATAGACATCTAAGAGCTGGAGCTAGTTCATTTGCAACAATTTTAAGGAAACGGGGTGACATTTCATCAGGACCGCATGCTTTTGATGGGCTTAGGCTAGATAATTGTTTGGCTATGCCGGCAGTTGTGATGTGTAAGTGAGGAATGGAGATGGACCTTTACTGTGCATTTGTGTATGTGTCTGCTTATTAAATACGCTTTGGAAATGCTGTTTAGTTATAGTGTCCCGGGGAGAGTGAGTCAGTCCAAAGACAAAGTGCCACTAGCTCGTCGGCTAGATGGCCGCATATCATGTTTCAAGTCTACACTAACGATATCTCTTAACACTTATATACAATAAGGGTGAAGCTAGCGTTGTTCTAGCATCACTGCACTGTCCCAACTGATATCCATTTCTTTTCTCTCTCCCTCGCAAGCCAAGAGTGGTGACTAGTACTGACTACGTCTACGTATGCCATCCTCGCAAGCCAGGGTTGTTTGCCATGCAAAACTAGCCCTAGCAGATCTCTTACGCGAAGTGCGGAAGTTAGCCGAGTCAAACTAGTAATTGACTTCGCCAGTCACGATTGCATCACTCGTGAGAACATAAATACCCGCCCCAACTTGAAGATGGATAAACGACTTCTGGGTATCCCAATATATAATGACCCATTTGCCCATTAGCATGAGCAGCTGAGCGATATTGTGTATTCGAATAATTGCTTCTACTTCCTAAACATTGCATGGAACACGAGCCATGGTTGTTTGAAATTAGTTTTATTATGACCACCTGACCTGCCGAGATCCACTGATCTAGTGAGCGATTTCATAGGCTGAGCTTAAATTCAGAGTTTCACAAAGCGATCAGCCAGGGGGTACTGCTGGCTGGCACTGACGTAATCAGCAGCAGCGACCCCTGGCACGCGAGGATGACGTACGCTACCCCTGGCAGATGTGTACGGAATTGTGCCCTGGCAGACGTGTGGAAGTTAGCTGAATCAACCTCTTATTTGACTTTGCTGGTCATGATTGTACCACGCGAGAACAGTGCAGACACCCACCCACCCTGGAGCAGTCACACAAAATCACAAAGATACGAGTCAGAGTGCACCTACTTTTTGACATGTAACTTTTTTGTACTTTGTTTCCTAACATTGCACGGTTTGTTTATTTTAAAATAATTGAATTCCACACAGGAAGGTTCTATATATTCTTTAAATTAAACATGTGAAATGTGATACGGTGTGTCTGGATGGGCTTGCTGATGAATGAAATTTATTCAACATAGGTTTTCAATTGATAAAAAAGTCTTGTATGCGCCATGAAGTTGGCCTATTGACAGATCCGAATATCTCTTTTCTGAATAACATGCAAGGGTTGTATACAAGCCCAAAATTTCACAACATTAATTTCAATACGGCATGATGAGAGTACAGTATAATGAAGGCTTATTCAATAAATGTTTCACCCTATTCATTACAGATACATTTTTTTAGATTTTACCTTTTATGTGGCTAATGTTTTCATTCCAATTTAAATGAGAATCAATGTGTACATCAAGAAATTTAGTAACTCAGACTCTATTAATGTTCTTACCATTGATACTGACCAAGTGGTTGTTTTTACTTTGTATATTACTAAAAATCAAAAAAAATAGTTTTGGCTATATTTAACTATATTTAACTTGTTCATTAACTTGAAACCATCTGTATAATTTATCTAATTCTGTTGAGACTGTTTCACACACTTGTGACAGGTTATCACCTGAGTAAAAGAAATTAGTATCACCAGCAAAGCCAATTGATTTAATTAACAATGACACTTTACACATATCATTAATATTTATATATATATATATATATGATACACAACGCAGAACCCAATATAGATCCCTGTGGAATCCCACATGTAATATTAATTCATTCTGAAGTTGTGTAATTAATACAAACATATTGGCTTATATTTTTAAGATAACTACAGATCCACATATTAACTATTCCTCTTATTCCATAAAGCTCAAGTTTGTTAATGAGAATGTTGTGATCCACCGTAACAAACGCCTTTTTCAGGCCAATGAAGACACCAACAGTAGAATTACAATCACCAATAGAAGTAGTTATTTCTTCCATGAGTTCCACTAATGCCAGAGATGTTGACATATTTTTCCTAAACCCATATTGGCTTTCATACAATATTTGTTTGTCATCTATAAATGACATCATCCTCTCGTGGAAGATCTTTTCTAGGATTTTTGAAAACTGAGATAATATAGATATAAGTCTGTAGTTATAGTTAATATCGCCATTCTTGAATAACAGGATGACTAGCAATTTTCATACCATCTGGGAAAATTCCAATCTGTAATGGGGTATTAAAAATATGTGCTAGGGGTTATACTAGATACGGTATTAGTTGTTTAACTAGGCACATGTCATTATCATCATTGATCTTTAGATTTCTTGTCTTTTGTTTTATTCACCAATGATTTTGTCTTCAGTAACAGGTTTTAGAAACAAAGTATCTTCAACCAAATCAGATAAATAACTTGTAAACATATCATCACTGTTTGGAATATAATTTGCCAAAGATGGCCCTATATTTACCAACAAATTATTCAGACTATTAGCAATATTTTTGCTACCTGTGACTGTGGCTCCATTGTTATTAAATTCAGTGGGATATTTTGTTCCTTTAGTTTTTTGTTGGGCTATTTATAATTTTCCATGTTTCTTTTATGTTTCCTTGTTTTTTCCAGAAGTTCTGTAAAGTGTTGTTTCTCACAGTGCCTTGGTATGTCTGTCAGTTTGTTCTTGTATTTGTTTGTATTTTTCTTTATTAGCAATTGACCTTTTCTTCAGGAACTGTTTATACAGTTGATTTTTTTCTTGCATGCATTTATTGAAGAATTGGTCATCCATGACTTGTCTGGCGTTTCGTTAACAGTTTTCTATTTAATGATAGGACATGTTGTATTGTATAATTTTGTCAATTTTTCACTAAATGTATGGTACATACTATTTATATCTTCACTTTGTAGAATTTCATTCCAATTAGTTTAGGATGGTACATAAGTTTACAAATTCTTTGTTAGTTAATATCCTCAAACAGCATTCATTCGAAAACTTCCAATATAAAACCATATGACAATATCCTTAGCGCATAGCAGCATGCCCTTAGCAAATATCCACCACTGTCTGCAGCAAGGTACTCATTCATACAGCTGAGTGAACTGGAGCAAAGTAGAGTGGCCGAACTTGCCCAAGGTTCGACACTGCAGGACAGGATTCAAACTCGGGTCACTGAGCTACTGCACAGCCTGCACTCCACGTCAGTGACAGCCATAATTGGCCAGTTTAGTTTTTTCAATGACAAACCAGTATCATTTGATTTGTTTCAGTTGTGCCAATGGTAGTTATTGATGTGGGCCCATAGACTTGGAACTGTTAGTTAATCTAGTGGCCGGCTAACCCCCTCTAAATTCAACCAGTCTTGATCATCATTGTGCAGCCGTAGTGTCCTGTGGTTGGGCGAAGGCCTCACATGTTGTTTCCAAATCTGCCTGTCTTGTGCTATCCTCTGCCAGATGGTGCCCTTCCAGTACTCGTCTAGTTCGTCTCTCCACCGTCTCGCCGGTCTTCCTCTAGATCGTTTCCCTTCATAAGGTCTCCAGGTAGTGATACGCGATGTCCATCGGTTATCTCGTAGTCTGCTGAAGTGCCCTGCTCAGGTCCACTTCTGTCTTCTGCTTTGTTCTATCAGTCTATCTCTCTTACCCAGATGTTTGTTTTTCTCTCCCAATATGCGATGTTTTTATATACTTCTTTACATCTTTGTTCATGCGGCTGCTAGCTTGTTCTTTGCCTGGTTAGTGGGTGTCCATGTTTACACACCGTATGTTATTGCTGGACGTACGCATGAGTTGTAGTCTTGTTTCTTCAAACAGGTTCAAAGTTACCCTTGAAGGGTACGCTGGCCGTGATTCTTCTTTGAATCTCCTTGTCTTGCTCTTTTGTCTCTGATGCTGAATTGCTGTCTCAGATAGACGTAGTTTTCAACGTTCTCTATGTGCGAGGTGTATGTATATATTGGTGTGTCGTTTTCTGGCATCACTTTTGTCTTCGAAATAGACTTGGAACTATTAGTTAATCTAGTGGCCAACTGACCCCCTCTAAATTCAACCAGTCTTCTCAGTTGTCATTGCCTGTCTTGGTCAGTCGTCTGCCAGTCTTGAAGACAGGCAGACTGGTTTCTGCCTAAGCCTCTGCAGATGCACTAAAGCACCCAATGACACTTGTATATTACAAAAGTATCCAGAACATGACCCCCACCTCCATGTATCAAAGTTGATGGGTGGATATGGGTGGTTGGGAAAGTGGGCAGATCAGATGTTTACAGCCGGTTGGGGCTTAAAGAGTTAAATTGTCAGTTGAATTGTTGAAATGGGTATCACTTAAGGTCAAGAGTGTGCTATTGTGGTAACTACTTGGTTTGTTGTTCAGGTGTAAGCAAGTTGTGGTTTCTTTTAACAGGTAAACTGCAGCTGGAAACAGACAGGTCTGATTGTTGACAAGCCATGGCAGCCATGACATCAAGAAGCAAGAAGTCTATCCGCTTTGAGGAGTCAGACTTGCTGTGCAAGAATGGCTGTGGTTTCTATGGCAACCCATCATGGCAGGGGTTTTGCTCGAAGTGCTGGCGTGATGTATACCAGAATGCAAAGCAAGCGCAAGTCCGAGCTGATGAACAGAAACACAAACGGTAACATTGATTTTCGTTCAGTTACACAAACTCAAGTTCTGTCAACTAGGTAAATGTTATTATTGCAAAGCAAGCAAGAACACGAAACCAACATTGTCATGTGATCAATCAGAGCGGTTGTATATTTTCTTACCCCAAAATCAGGCAACTAATTACTTAGTAAATGGGCCTTAAAGCTAAATGTTCAAAGTTCTGATTTTACCTCTTTTATGTTCAATATATAGTAAGTGGATAGTTTAAATAATATCTGCAGTCACTGTGATGACCTCTAGGTTTCGGATAATCCGTATATTATTAATAAAGTTCAAAAGATCATGTCAGAATCATGAATGTTGAGTCTATCAACATCAGCATTCAATGGCGCACATTTCAAGATCCAAAATGACGGAAAACAGTATCAGAAACTATCCTTTTTAATGTAGGATGTCCACCATAGAATTGGAAGTCACTCATGGCTATAGATAGAACAATCATATCAGGCATGAAGCAATATTAGACAGGACATGACTCAGTATATAAGTAGAGTTGTATGGCGATAGATGCATGCGAGTTGGTGTCGGAGAAGGACCGTGGCAACCATAACAGTTTCCTCCACATGTACATGTGTATGGACATAAGGCCCTTCTCGTAGCAGGAACATCTTGCATCCGCAAATGGCCAGCTCTTCCAGGGCATTCACTGTTCGGGGCAGGGCAGTCCAGGAAGGCATCCAACCAAGTTCAGACTCAACCCATCCCAGGAGCCTAAGCTCGACAAAATATGTTAGGCCACGAGAGATTGCCCCAACACGTATCGAGCTTGACAGGTCGCTCTCTTGGCATATTCTATCAAGGCTGCCTTGGTTGTCGATTGGTACTCGAAGATGCGAGATGAATGAGTGATTATCTGCTGGCATGCTTGGCAGACCTGGTGTGGAAGTACTCGGTACTCATGTATTCGAGTACATTTTTGATGTACTCATACTCATAAAACTTATGGGTCATTGACTCGTACTCATACTCATTGTAGACAGATTTTACGAATACATTACATCTGAGTACTTTCTCAATATATACTACGGAAAATAAATTTATTTGTAGTTATAAAATGAAACTTTCCTGAAGTATATAAATGTTCAACTATTTTTAAGTACTTTGTTATTTCTGATAGAATATCACCTTACCATTCCTACACATAGTACACCCTCATTCTCTGATAATCATGACCATGATACCAGTGCATTGTTTTTGAGGCAAGCGATAGCTATCGCTCATCTAGGGAGCGATTTATCGGTCGCGCTAATTGTCATTATCGCTCGCGTCACCAGACATGCTGCATGTGGTGCCCTCTAGCGGCATAACAGGCACCCATTTGTTTGAAAGAAAGTCTGTTCTTGTCATGTAAATTATCGTTGGCGCGCAGTTGCAGACGTTTCCAGAGCCATGATTTGGAGTTTGCTTATTGCTCAACTGGATTCTTGTTGTTGTTTGACAGTCACAGATCATTAATCAGATGCAATTTTCCGCACCGGGTAGCAGTGAAATCGAAACCGCGAAACAACTTAATCATCAGCGTTGTTACACTGCTGTCATTTTCTGTTACATCATCGCTAGTACTGCCTGTCTCAAATGTTTTATCAGCATGCAACTGGTTTTTTGAAACGTGAAGCACTGTAATACCCAGACATGGTAACAGGCAGCATCTTTTCCCAGTCAGAAACACCCTGTTAAGCAAACAATAATTGTAGGCTATTAGTTCAGGCCATAAACCTGTTTGTTTAATTAAGTCACCAGGATGTCCATAAATAGCCAATTAGCAGTTAACTCACCAGTTAGACAGGAATGCCTTTAATGTAGTCTGGAGACCATGCCACTGGGCACTGGCTGACAGTGCTAACTGCTAAGAACAAAAACTGCCAGTCTTCCTATGAAGAACTAAGCTGGCTTAAGTCAGACTGCCTCCTACACTAGTATAATCCAGTG
Organism: Escarpia spicata; assembly: GCA_963995525.1. Taxonomy (NCBI): domain Eukaryota; kingdom Metazoa; phylum Annelida; class Polychaeta; order Sabellida; family Siboglinidae; genus Escarpia; species Escarpia spicata. Next base: position 22,370,016 of record OZ023213.1, read on the forward strand.
CCAGCAGCCTGGCTAAAAAGTCCAAAAAAGATTTTGAGCCTGATATATATATATATATAGAGTATAGTGAAACGAGGAAGCTCTCAATGACATTGACATCCTCTGAAGATAGTGTAAGAGGCATTTCCATCAGGTGGCATAACGCGGTTGTGAGCTATGGCTTGTGTTTCACTTTCCATACGCTGATTTCGTCCCCCTGCCGGTAATGAAGGATGTGTTGTCGGATCCTGTGACGGCATGGGATGTGGGAAGAGTGTGTACCTTGACAGGAGACATGGTATTGCAGATGTCGTGGATGGAAATATATCTAAACTTCTTGCCCATTTCAAACAACACCCACGATCCCCCGTACAACGATGTCAGTGTCGTTTGCAATGATCAATATGCGCTTGTAGCCTTGTGACACTGCATTTATCGCATGCAATATAACTTTTGTATCAGACTCTTCATGGTTCTATGGACTAAGATGATAGTCCATTCGAATCACTTGAGACTGCAAGTGCTTCTTCACTAAAGCTGCATGCTGTTTCTTTCCCTCTTGATTGGCACACGAGATACTTTGGACGACTTCCTCTGACATGGCCTCTTTGGTGTTGAGAATTGTAACCTCGTCATTGTCCTCATCAAAGCAATTCCCCATCTCTTGGAATGCTGCTAAGAGTTCCTTGATGTGTGCCAGAGAGAGAATGGGAGCAGTAATCTGATAGGAATTGAATTGATGGGAATGGGAAGACGCCGAAAAACTAGAAGTAGAACAGCTATCAGTGCAACAAAATCAATAAGGTGGAACTGTTAGTCGAGTCAGTCTTCAACGAGGAGAAGGTTGCTGTTACATCTTGCGGTGAAAACGTCCTCCAGAATCCTGCACCATGCAATGATGACCATGTGATTCGAATGGAGTATCCTCTCATTCATACAACTACAAAGAGAGTTATGTTGCATGCGGCAAATGCAGTGTCACAAAGCTACAAGTGCATTCTGATCACGTCTTCAGGGGATATCAATGTCATTGAGAGTTTCGTCGTCTCACTATCTATACTTTGTGTTCTGCCCTCTGACGGGAGTCAACCAAGCATGCCAGCAGATATTCACTCAGTCATCTTGCACCTTCGAATACCACGTCAAAAGAGCGACCTATCAAAATGAATACGTGTGGGTGCAATCTCTCGTGGCCGAACATGTCTTGCATATCCCAGGCTCCTGGGGATGGGTTGAGTCTGAATCTGGTTGGGTGCTTTTCTGGACTCCTATCCCTCGAACATCACAAGCGCTGAAAGAGCTGCTAAGTTGCGGACGCACTACAAGCTGCACAGGAAGGTGTCCTGCTACAAGAAGGGCCTTGTGTGCACAGCCATATGCAACTGTGGAGATAGCTGTTGTGGTCGCTGCGGTCCTTCTCCGACACCAACTAACACCATACTACTGTACTTAGTTGAGTCCTGCTGTATCTAATGTTGCTCCACGCCTCATATCATTGTTCTATCCATAGACATTGACTTTGCCCACCTCCAATTCAATAGAGGGCGTCCTCTATAAAACAAGGATAGTTTGTGTTACGGTTTTCCATATTTTATGTTGTACTACCTTTATTAAACTTGTGGTTGATCTAACAGTGTGCGTCATTGAATGTCGATGTTGATTGACTCGACATTCAGGATTCTGACATGATTTGTTTGAACTCTATTAATAATATACGGATCGTGCGTTATTTTGAGATCATCACCTTGACATTCTGGATTTGACCTTGACATCATGGAAACAGGAGGCATTTATTTTAGTATAGCATGATCTTATCTAACATGCAATACATCTAACACAATATAAATAGTTCAAAGGTAATTTGTATTGGCAAATTGTAGCTATTTTAGGCAAAAACCACGTAGCCTTGACCTTGGATGATGATGACAACCTCTTTGATCGATCGGGCATACCCAAAACTATCATACTAACCTCATCGGAATCAGCCTATTATTAGCTTAGATATGACCATATCGGGTGTTAGCCTATATTGGCGGTGGCCATTTTGGATTTATGCTAATTAGGTGGTGTTAACGAATCCCAAAATATGTGTTCTGTATCAGGATTTAATTATAATCTATCAATGATCATCTGTGCCAAATTTTGCGATTTCTTCCAAAAAAGAACATTACGTTCAAAAACTGACCTATCTACATAAAACAGTTGTAGAAACATGCCAGGATGATGTAGCAGATACTACGTCGGTTTGCTTTTTCTCCAAAGAATTTTTTATGTGTATGTAATGGAACAGATAAACAGATAACCTTACTTTAACTAGTTAAAGTAATAATTTGTGACAAGGTAAACTGATTTAGTAAAACTGTAACTTGGGTAAGAGTAATATGACCAGGATTCTTATATGAATGTCAATGTGTTTTAGACGTTTGTTACCTGGGGTGGACGCACCAACTTTTGGTAAATTTGAGGAGAAGAAGAAGCAACAGACAGATAAGAGAAAAACCACTGTGAGATCGATCTTCAGAAAGTCAAGTCCAGGTACAATGCTCTGCCTACCCTCGTCATAGCAAGCTGTGCTTAGATAAAGGAGGGAAGTTATTTAGATACATTTTGCAGGGTTGGAGTCAGTTATAATTGTAATTTGTAAGTGTGTAATTAATTACAGTTACTGTGTAATTGTAATTGACATATTTGAAAGTATTGTAATTGTAACTGATTTTGTGTGTCTATTGTAATTGTAATTAGCCATTGTAATTGTCTTAATTGTTCAATTACAATACAATTACTTTCCCATAGTTTCTCCAATTGTGGGTGAAACTCCCAGAACTGTTTTTTTTATTTAATTACGAAAACCAAGGCTGTTTCCCTCTGAAATCACCTTCCCTCTCATACTCCCCATTTTTGGTGGTGTTATAGTCAGACAGTGATTCTTTTTGGTGAACATGGGCAGATAACAGCTGTCTGCCTGTCCTGCCACACTCATGTTGCACAAAGCATTTAGCAGTGTCTTTCCAAACAATCAGTCACCCATGGACAGGCACAGTGCCAACTAGTTTTTATTTGCCTTATTGACTTGGCACATTTTTTGGAAGCACTGATAGAGATATAAAAACATGGCTTCTCTTCCATTGGGGAGGCCATATAGAGCTGACCCACTGAAGCACTAGCTCTAGCAGTAGCAGGCTTCAGCAGTTGACAAGTGTCAAGTAGGAGGCCAAGAACAAAAGATAGGCCTGTGGTCCAGTGCTACACAGGCTAGCTGTACTTATCTTAATTTAGTTAAATAAGGCTGTGGACTAACACTATCCTTTCACTGTGGAATTATTTCCTAGTAAGCTTGAGGGCAGCAAGTAATTGACAATTATAATTGTCAATTACAATTACAATTGTCAATAATTGTAATTGAATATATTTTGGGACGGTAATTGTATTTGAAATGCAAAATAATTGTAACTGTAATTGAAAATTATCCAGTCATGTAATTGTAATTGATCAATGTAATTGAACCCACCCTGACATTTTGCCATGTCCGTTTGATGACGACTATAAATTTTTGACCACTTTGCAGATCAACTCCTAATAAAAATATAGTAAACCAGACCAACTTCTAAAAATAGTTTTTAATAAACAATTACTGTGCTGATGTAGATAATAAAATAATAGTTAAAGTAAGATTGTTTCCCTTGTTCTTTACATTGTATCGTCATCTCGACTCTTGATACTGTTGGTTTTGTAATTGAATTTAACATCCGACTTTAGGAATGTTGATAACTGTACTTGATAGCCTGGTTAATAATAGTAGATTTGCTGATGTAATAACACTTCAGACATCTTGTCAGGGGAACAGTTTGTGAAACACTTCATATTGAGGGGCAAGAGATTATATGCTATATAAACCTGCACCTTAGGTTCAACTGCATTAGGAGCAGAGAGTCAGTGCATGAGTTACTTACTTTACTTCTGCCAGCCAGTTAACATGGTGGCATGATGAGTTCTATTGATTGATATTGATCATTAGATCTTCCAGAAGTAACAAGATACCACACAATTTTAGGAGTGTCAAATAACTAACATCCGCCTGACATGTTTGCACTAGATACTCAGCAGGAGGCGCCACAAGACAGGACAGTCGTGCGACGTGCCAGCATCGAGACGCAACACGCGGGAGCTGAATTTGCAGCATTTCTGCGCACGCTGAAGAAGCCAACCGCGTTGGATGCCTCGAAGCAAGTGCGCAGTTTTGTGGAACGCGTCCAGAACATGGCAGAGGACCCGATAGACGATTTGTCAGAGCTGGTCATTGCTTTCTATCAGGCAATGAGTGAAAGAGTGAAGACTCATGCTCTCTATAGAGGTATGCCGCTGTCTTGGTCTTATATATCCTGATAATCTACTAGGAGGGGGGCTTGCAGGCTTCATTTGTCTTTTATTTTCTTTCTTTCACAGGCTGTCTGTTCCACAGTTTTTGATATAATGTTCTTAATAGAATAACTATGTTGAAGGTATACTACCTGCAAAATTGCATTTAATAAGCCTGAAATAGTGTTTGCAACTTATAATTTTATAAACAAACCATTGAGGGTGTAAACACTCATTGTGGCACTCTCTGATGGTGTTCACTTGATTCCTTCATAATCAGCACCCGATTCAGCATACTTTGTATTAGTAATTACCACACCTGACATGGGATGATGATTCCAGGTAGCTGAACAGACAACCTTGCTTTAATACTGTGACGTTTACAAGAAAATATGTTGCCTGCCAAATTATTTAATAAACACAAAATGCTGTTTGCAATTTGAATGTTGCGCCAGTACTGATCCAGCGAACTTCCTGCTAATAATTACAATTTTGGCATGATAGGATGATTCTGGGTAATTGCCCAGACCTCACTTTACTGTCCATGCTGCATGTGCAAGACACTGCCACAACTGACTGTACTGCAGTGTCCTCATTCCTCAAGTGACATCTTTGTAGATATGTCACATGAAACCGCCGACACACTTCTGGACTTTGTCGAGCGTTACGTGATGACGCGTCTGTACCGCACAGTCTTCTGTCCACCCACCTCTGATGACGAGGAACGTGATCTCGCCATCCAGGACCGGATCCGCAGTCTCCACTGGATTAACACCTTCCTTCTGGATATCGCCCTCAATGAGACGGAGGACAACATGCGCAAACTTGTGGATCAAGCCATCACAGGTACCAGCAGAAATATCCACCCTGTTACAGGCCCTTAGCCAGAAATATTGTTGCCAGGCTTGAATTAATCAAAAGGGTGCCTGTTCGCATGTGAACGGCTTGCGTGGAAGCCATTCATCTCAATCTGCCTGTCTTCAAGACTGGTCTCTGGCTAAGCCCCTGCCTATATGGGATAACTTGGTACAGTGGAACCTCAATATTAAGGTCACCGTTGGGACTGGACAAGTGACCTGACTGGCAAGTTGACCGTATTAGTGAGATCAGAGTTTGCTATACTTTATTGTTAAAAAAATAATTTGTGACTGTCCTGGGGTGACCTTAATTGCAAGGTGGCTGTATTACTGAGCAACTTTTGACTTTAGTTCAATAGTGGCTCTGAATGATCATGTTCGTAGTTAGGTCAGAGACATGGCAATACAGTCCGTAGTTCGATATGATGTGCCAGAGGGCAGTTTTATCAAATATTTGTTCTGGGTGTTTGACGTACATTGCATAACTTTGCAGGTTTTCCACGATTGCTCAGACTTATGTAAACCGTTGCTAACTGATCAATGGATGGATTACAAGGCTTGGAACAATCAAAGTAATCATGCATAATGATGTGGACAATTGTCAGACGTGCTGTACACTCCCTTAACTGGTACAAACCTTTCACGCATGTGCGATTACAACAAAGTAAAAGCGTTACATTTTCTTCATCCGGTCTTGGGTGAACTTCTGAAAGTTTCACGATGCAAAGCATGTAGGAAGAATATTAATACCATGTTTCACATTCGCAGTCAAATTTAAATGTTTTCTTCAGACACATTTGCACAGTTTTCTGCTGTCATGATGAAACTGACTACTCGGTAGTACTGTTACTCGTGTTAGATGGCGACAATAATATAAATCAAGATTAGGCCCAGTATAGAGTCTCATATGTCTATGACGAGCCCGCTTCAGTGACATTATTAGTGAAGAATAATTTAGTAGTGTCGCCATCTAGTGGCAGTCAGTGTGACAAAGACATCGGAATGCTGCTGAAACATAAATGGAGAAAATGTAAACTTGAAGCCGAATTACAGACAAATTAATTTCTAGATTTGTTACAATCTTTTGACTTGCTGCGCAGCGGTCATCGAGATGGACTCGAAGAGGGCGCCACAAGACAAGCTGCTGTGCATCACCCGTTGCAGTCAGCACATCTTCGAGGCATTGCGCATGTCGAAGGACGCGCCAGCAAGTGCTGACGAGTTCCTTCCCGCCCTCATCTACATAGTGTTGAAGGCGAACCCGCCGCTACTTCAGTCCAACATTCTCTACATCACCCGCTTCGCAAACCCCACGCGACTGATGACAGGGGAGGCAGGGTACTACTTCACCAACCTGGTGGGTCTACAGTGTGTCTGTCCCAGTGTGTATAGCTTTGCTTAGTTTAATCCTCTTTGTGCGGGGTTGCACATAAAGCTGCCACTAAAGGTCGCCATCATGCAGTCCCTTAGCCAGAAATAATTTGTTGCCAGTTTTGAATGGCCTGCCTGGAAGCCATTTCCGTCAGTCACAGCCATTATTGGTCAATTTAGTTTTTTCCTGTGACAAACCTGCATCATTTGAGTCATTTATTCAATTACTAGCCGAGTTACCCGGCGTTGCCTGGGGAAAAAGGCATTCATATGTACCAGACACCCCAAACCCATCCCAAATGTGACGAATTTCTAAAATGCCTAAATCTACGAACCATTTCAATGGGCCCAGTAGATGACATGTAAAATGTAAGCCATATATATGCAAAACTGACAGAGATATGGGTGCACAAACAAACAGACCCCCTCTAAATTTCACTAGTATTATCAGTTGTAATTAACCATCTTGGCCAGTCAGACGGGCAGATGGTCTCTGGCCAAGTCTCTGCCACGGTGGTCTTTCTGACAGATCTGTCCAGGTATCCCCAAGTCCATCCCTGCTCCTTCATCTCTCTCTCCACCCGTCCCCTCTATCTATCCCTGGCCATCAGAAGTCCATCTGAGGGCAACTCTGGGTAGGGTTGTAGGTGACATTCGGAGTACGTGTCCGATCCATATCCACCCTTCTTGGGTGATAGGTTTGGTAGCTGTCCTGTGTAGCTCAGTGTTCGAGATGGTGTTTGGACCGCTTCCTTGGATCAATTAGCGACATATTAAAAAAAATACGAAGTGGGTAATTAAAATTTATTAAGTTTTTTCAGTGGGTAAACTTAATGGTAAGACATTCTCATGTTGCCATAATTGGCGATAGCGGAAATTAAAATATTAAATTGATAGTGATAACAGTACCCCTTGGTCTGTTGCCCAATAGGTGGGTGTAAGCTTGTAATTATTACTAGGGAAAGCGGTTTTATACAATATACCTATTGGTTTCAAAGTATGCAAATATAGGGTAGTTCCATCGATGGCAATCAATTTGGATCTTACTTGGAGTCTTATATTTGCACTTTTAAATATCCTGTGTTATTTCTTCACCGATTGTTTTTGTTGACTACAGAATAATATTTGTACACTGTCAACTTTGATTCTATTCAACAGTTTGATGTTTTATTATTGGTTAAATAATGTTTTATTATTAATTAATAGACATTTCCTGATTACAGTGCTGTGCAGTGGTCTTCATAGAGAAGCTGACTGCCGACTCCCTAAGTATGACCCTGGAGGAGTTTGAGGGGTACATGTCGGGGGCGATTGTACCCCATGATCCGTCACGACAGTACAACTGCGAGGACCTCGCTGTCATGCAGGAGAACGTTACGACTTTGGCTGACCTTCACGACCGTCAGCAGCGGCTCATGGCCGAGGCCATGCAGCTACAGGTAAGGAATCATCTTAGAATGTTGATATCCGATATCGAACGAAATTACCTTCATCTTGCCTCAGTCCCCCACCCCTGATGAAACATTGATATGATGATATCAATATATTGTGTGGTGTGAAGAATAAAATGTCTATGCCAGATGAAACTGCCCGACTTCCCCCTCTCCCCACACAAAAGTCATTTTGGCTGATATTGGACATCAACGTTCTGAGATGATCCCTAAGTCAAAATCAAATAAATATTTTTCAATGTTGCTACAGGTAATTTTGGCTATTTTTTTATGTGGAGGTGCAATTATTTGTATTTGGTTTTATGCCTTTGCAATAAGTATTTGTGTTCAAAGAAGTAGATATTTGAAATGTATACTGTTGTAGATCAAGTTTCTCTGTGCTGTATATGTGCACATAAGACAATTACTGATTGTAGTGCAGTAGAAGTATGCTAAATTTTGTACAGCAAAAGTATGTAAATTTTAATACAACAACATAATGCCAAATTTACCACAGCCACAGTATGGTAATTTACCACAGCCACAGTATGGTAATTTACCACAGCCACAGTATGGTAATTTACCACAGCCGCAGTATGGTAATTTTAGTACATTGTGTGCAGTAAAAATGTGTCATATTGTGTACAGCAACAGAATGCCAGCTTTATTACAGTAATAACATGCCAAATTGGTACAGGAACAGTATTCTAAATTTAGCACAGCAACAGTGCCAAATTGAGCACAGCAACAATGTGCTGATTTTAGTATGGAAATTGTGTGCCAAATTTAGTATCACATATTTGTTTGCCATCTAATGTTAGTATTGATAGTTCAATTGATGTAGTATTGATGATTATTGTTGATAGTTTGACTACATTAGGTTTATCACAGCTGTCATAATGCAGGAAAATCTGTAATGTAATAAACCATTCTCTTACATAATACAGTATTATTTAATCTTGCAGCAAGATATGAGCAACTTCAGCCTTGACATGAGCAAGGAGATTAATGCTGTCCTACAGAGGACGCCACTGGTCATTCGACCATCCAAGGTCAAGGTCGACCTTGATGCGGAGACGACTGATGCAGACCTTCTACCGCCTCCGCTTCAGCCTATCATCATGTCTTCAGTTTCATCAACTCCAGCTCACAATCAGATCAGGGAGATTGTATCGGTGAATTTCATGACGGAGTCGGCAAATAAGACCTTACAGGAGTTGGAGGAAGAACCGACAGATCAACAGAAAACTGTGGAAGATGGTGGTTCCCTAGTCGAAAAACAGAGTCGCATGGAATCAGAGACAGGCAGGATTTATACGGAAGTTGATGGAACAGATGTGATTGTAGGATCAGATACTGAGAACATTCCAGACATTGCGGAATCGTCAGGGGAGAACATTCCGGATACACCTACAGCTGACGAGGATGTGTCACAAACAGCTGTTGCAGAATCTGCCAATAAGAATGTTGTAAATGTGGAATCGACCACAGAAACAGTGGTTCCAGTAGATTTTGTCAACGATAACGTTACTAATTTAGAATCGGTGAACGAAACTGTCGCTTAAGGGGCAGTGTAGTTCTTTTTACAAAAATTAATTTTTTTTATGTTTTTGTTATAACAATCAATGGTGCGTACAACAATTATCTCATTTATTTGTTTTTTTACGCGCTTTGATTGTTAATTTGTTAGTAATCATTGACTAAGTGACAGAATCGACAGTATTAGTTCAAATGTGTTGTAAAATAGTAGTGTCAACAACGACAGCAAACATTGGAACAAGGTTCAAATAGTCGCTGTTGGAGAAACCATTATGATTGGTTAGATATAGCATCTTTTTCAGATCACCTACAACCAATGTATGCGTAAAATCATGGAAAAAACAATCACCAAGACAGTACGTCTAGCATACTATGCAGTGACCTAGATCTCCCTCCCTCATGTATGCAGCCGACAGTTATCCTTCTCCTTGTGGACATAACTTGTTGTTGACTCCTTTCCTTCCAAAATTGGTGTGTTAACAAACGGTTGGAGTTTGTGTGAATTTCTGGCAAAAGGGTGTATTTGTATAGTGATGCCAGTGACAGCAACGAATGTCCTTCAATGGATAGAAGATCCATAGTTAAGGTTCTTATCTGTATATTTCAGCCACATTCTGCAGCCTTCTTCAGCAGAATGATGAAGGCCATGCAATGCGGCCAAAATATACAGATCATAAAAGCAAGTTCTGTGAGATGCAACTACGTACAATATTAACAAATATGTTAGTGTGTCCAGTTAAGTTCAAAATCTACCTGCCATTACACTTATAAACAAGAAAAGTATGCATTTGTTACTCATAAAAGATGGCATTTGCATAACGATTTAGTTTTCTATTTCAATTGTCAAATCTTGCAAGATTCGCATTAATATCTTGTGAGATTCTAGCTGCATGGCATGCCGCTTATTTCTAGGAGTTGCTGTTGTTACAGTCTGTGAATAAATGAAAGCATTATTTGAAATCTTGTAGTACAAAAGAGGGCAAGTAAAAAAATACACTGTTTATTGAACATATGATGCCCTGTTGTGTCCATTCCTTGCTTATTAACATGTATATATTATTCTTAATACTAGAATAAATGTTACACAATTTGGACATGTTTTGAACAAAAAACTTGAAATAGTGCAATTTGGTAATATTTAACATATTTTCAATGAAATAAATAAATAAAATATTTTTAGCCAACTAACGTATGTTTTATTTAATAATATATCATTTTGGTGGAAAAGGAGAGGTATAACATGGTGTTCCCCTTTCCGCGCTCACTGGAATTGTTTAGACAAACTTCTTCAACAACAATTTTGTGGGCTTGACGATAATATTTTGAAAAAGGCTTAACTAGACCTCACAGGATTTCTAACCACAATACACAGTGTATACAGACTAGTCAGTTAATAAAACGTTGCAGAGTGCTAGAACTAGTAGAAGCAACTAGACGGAACTAGAATGTGTCTTAACACAAAGTATGCAATAAGTATGCAAAACTTTACGCACTTTCTCTTTTCGTTTGTCTGACTTGCCAGTTGAATGATAATGTTATAATGTCACCATTAAAGTTTGTGATTTACACTTGTTTTTACAGATTTTTTGCCTCTATTTCTGCTAAATCCTTTCCCGATGCAAGCACATTACAGTGTATAACAAAAGCTTGCATTTAACTGCAGCAGACATGTCATTTACATATAATAGGAAGAGTATAGGCCCAAGTATTGAACACTGCAAATGATACCTTTTGCCCCAGACATTGTTCCATCGACATCAGTAACTTGTACTCTACCTGTCAAATAAGATCTAAACCAACATTTGCACCTACACCCTTAAGTTTCTTCAAAAGAATGGTGTGATCCAATGCAAATTCAACAATACCATGCCTGTATAATTGCCATTATCACATTCTTGTTTAATGTAATTAATCGGTTAGGTGGATCAAGCATGTATCAGTGGAATACGATGACCGAAAACCAAACGGAAATTCATATAGTAGTTTATGTTCCATTAAAAAGTCACTTAGTTGATTGAAGACTTTTTTTGACAAATTTTTTCAAACACTAGAAATTATACTTAACACTGAAATTGGTCTATATATAGTTCTCAACATCAGTCTTATTCTTCTTTTTATACATTGGAACAACCCTGGCCTGGCCATCTTAAAGTTATCGGGGATATTTCCAGTAGTTATAGATAAGTTTACAATGTGATTAAGACGTTTTGCTATGACAGAAGAATCATCTTTGACAAATCTAGCAGAGTTCATATAAACCTGTTGCCTTACTATAGTGCTTATAATATTTAATGTATTGGACACTTCTTCTACAGTTACCGGTATGCTAGCTGACTAGACCAAACATATCTGAAACATTTTGTTCATGATAAAAATCAACAATGTGAGCTAGACCAAATCGACCAGAACATGATGGTAGCTTCTCAACGAGCGATGTACGTAGCAATAGAAATAAAATAATCATTAATATATTCCACGACCATCCGTTTATCAAAGCATATATTATATACTTCATTTTCAATGTTCAGACTAATACGTTTAGGTTTGGTTTTGCATTTTGACGATGAGCCAGCCTCTTTCAGAATTTGCTACAGCTTTTTTGGTCGATTTTGATTTTCATTTACAGCACGTACATAATACTGAGATTTAGCTTTTTCTTTTTTATACGACATTTTAAATACGCTTCCAATCTAAGCGAAATATGTATAGATATGTCCCAAATCATTGCAAATTTATTATCGACGTACAATTTAAGTCTGATCTACAGCGGGGGGAGCAGCGTGTGGGATACGTGTATTGTGCTTGCTGTAGTGAAGTCACCTAGCTAGCTTGTGGTGTACATCGGCCAATGTGAGAAAATCGTGAATAAGATAAACTGGACTGGTAATATCGCCCACAAGCCATTAACAGTTGGGGCAAACATCAATCTAAGTTTACTTCGCTTGACTGACTTCGATGCAACCAACCGAGAAGGTGCGACCGTTAAGTAGCCAGCTCAAGTAGTTCACCCTGTAGACTGTAGTGTCAATTACAACAAATGCATGCTATGTATATGCACCTTGTGAACAAATAGTTTTATCATAGTTCATCTCCTTCTTCTTTCCATTCTAGGGGAGGATGGTATGGGCAAAATTATAACACAAAATGTGTGCACATTTTCTTAAACAACCTTTAACTATGCTACATGCGAGATTGCAGCTCATCAACTCTCCTGCAAGGTTTCTACAACCACTGGTAATTGGCCTAAATAGCAGAGTATCGGGATCAAATTCAACAGTATTTTTAATAACACATTAACTAATATATACAATCTTCACGAAATGGTCTATGAATATTTTATTTCCAGGTATATCTTCACTGGCATGCATATAGTCACTATTAAACACGTAAACATTGCACTTCCATCATAACCCTTAATGATCTCTAACTATGGTTCACCAAAAACTATTTCATTAATAATTACAAAATCACAATATAGTCCAAAGGACTTCAGGGTCTCCTGGCCCATTTTTACTAACTATAGACCAGTATCTCTACTTCCCCCAATTTTCAAAAAAATTAGAATTTTTTTTAAATTCTAGGCTAGATAAATTTATAGAAAAGTATTACATTTTAAACAGCAGTCAATATGGGTTTAGGACAAATATGTCAACTTCAATGGCTCTGTTAGAACTAACTGAAAATACTACTGTTGCCTTAGACCAAAAGAAATGCACAATTGGTGTATTTATTGATTTAAAAAAGCATTTGATTCAATTGATCATAATTTATTACTCAGAAAATTAGAGGCTTATGGTATCAGAGTGATGGCCAGCGAGTGGCTGAAAAGTTACTTGCATAACAGACTACAGTATGTCAGCATATACGACTGCAATACAGATTTATTACAGGTGTTTTGTGAAGTACCGCAAGGCTCCATTCTTGGTCAAAAATTATTTATACTATACATAAATGATATTTGTAATTGTTCAGAAATACTAAAATTAATTCTTTTCGCGGGTGATACAAATATATTTTGTTCTGAGAAAGATCTAAACAAAATTGGAACCGACGAACTACAAAAGCTACATATCTGGTTTTCAGTTAATAGATTATCCTTAAACGTTGCCAAGACAAACTACATGTTGTTTACCAACTATAGTAAGACAACAAATATTGATATAAAAATCGATAATACAACTATTGATAGAGGATGTTACTAAATTTTTAGGGGTCTTAATAGACAATAAGCTTAGCTGAAAAGATCATATAAATATGATCAAGTCTAAACTAATAAAACTATTGCCATTTATATACAGGGCAAAATATTTATTAGATAAAAAGTTGCTGTTTATATTATATTATTCATTATTTCTCCCGTATTTATCGTAGTGCTGCAAAGTTTGGGGAAATGCTTATAAAACATATATTAATGGTGTATATATAGTACAAAAAAATTGTATCAATAATATGTAATAAGAATACATTAAGTCATACTAATACATTATTTTATGATATAGGCATTCTTAAACTTTATGACTTAATAACATTAAACATTTCTATCGTAATGTTTAAAGCTAACAATAATTTGTTTTTTTTCAATGCCAAATATACTACACCCTATGTAACACGCCAAAGAAATAGACTAAAACATGTTTATGCCCGAACCACATTAAAGGCTAAGTGTATATCTGTGTATGGTATTAAATTGTAGAATTGTTTAGACGAGCACATAAAAAGATCACTTGCTATAATAAATCTAAAAAAACGATATAAAGATTACTTAATTGAAGTGTCTAAATTATGTAATTAATTTGGTTTTGTATTTGGAAGCACGAATGTAGTGGGTCCAACTTTAGAAATAGCATATTCTTTATGTTACTAACACTGCGTGTGTTTAAGATATGACATTTGCCATAATGATGTTTGGGAAAGTGCATAAGCAATGAGCTTCTACTTTCCCCCTTTCCATTTTGAACTGTGTCAACTATAAGGTGTATAAATGTTGTATTCTTAATTGGAAATAAATAATTGGATTGAAATTTATTTATGTGACAGACAAACAGCTTGTAGTCAGATTTATTTTTTGACTTTCTAAATTTACGTAGATAATTATCCCTTTCACTGATTAGTATTTCGCTAGACATCCAAGGTTGTGTTCTCTGTTTAACTCGAAACGGCGTCATCACGCTCTCTCCGTCATCCACAGGGCATTGGCCCGGCGAGCACTTTGATCTCTATACGATAGGGGGTTAGGACACTGTTAAACTTCCTGCTTGGTTACAGTACAGTATATTTTTGAGAAATGACTTTTTACAATATTCACTTGCTCTGACATAAGTGCATTTGAGTAGTCAGATTTCTAGATGTGATTGTAGAAGCTGTTGACAGTAAAATGGTGTCTTTTTAGCTGATTTTACTAAGCAGAAGGGTATCTGGCAGCAATTTGGCTAGTTGACACTTTAGCCGGATCCATTTGTAAATATTGACGGGTGTCATACATACAGGCATTTTGCAAGAGCTAGAGATACTAGATTTTGACTAAACTCCACCAGCATGTCAATGAGATGATAATAACAGCAGGTGAGAAGTTTAAGAAACTTGATAGGTCACGTTTTCTTATAATCACACAAAACATTAACATGGTCGCCAATGGGAAAACTGTCAGTGTGCTGACCCCATAGGGTTTCCCCCATACGATAACATCGCTGTGAAAAAAAACCAGTAGATGGCGACGTATTGAATGAACGTTTATTCAACAACAACAACAACATAATACATGCACAGTATGGTTTGCTGCTGCTGCTGCTACTGCTACTGCTGCTGCTGCTGAAAGGACATAGCTGAAGTCATAGACGTATGTGTTGCTATGCCCTACTCGAACTATGAAAACTGAATAAATACAACAGGAATTATAAATAAATCACAAAATAATATTCACAACTCATATCATTTTATAGACTGTTTACTATAGTGCTTGTGTTACTATTACATGGGTTTAACAAAACGTCACCTTCAATTAACAATTCACAAATATGTAGAAAGTAATGACAACTTGATTGCTTTTTTAAATTGTGTTAAACTTGGAAGCTGAGTCAATTTATTTGGTAAATTGTTCCACGTTTTTATACCCTTGACGGTGATTGACAGCAGTCGGAGGGTGGTGTTTGTCTTTTTAACATAGAACAGTTTGCTTTGTCTTGTATCATGTATGTGTATAGTTGCAGTTGGTTCAAATAATGCTTGAACACGACCATTTAAAGAATGGTTGTTTGCTTTATAAAGTATGATCATAGTCTTGTATTGAACTAAATCATGAAATTTAAGCATGTTTGAGAGATGGAAAAATACAGATGTATGATCATGATAATTAAGATTATAAATAATCCGTATAGCTTTTTTCTGTAACATAAATAGTTTTTTGAGTCTAGATTGATAAGTATTTCCCCAGATCTCACAGCAATATGACATATGTGGTTCAACAAGTGAATTATATAATGTGTGTAACGCTTGACAATCAAGAACATGCCTAGTTTAATACAAAACTGCTATGTTTTTTGATACTTTTGATTCAACCATTTTTATGTGTTCTCTCCATGTTACGTTTTCGTCAATGGTTACTCCAAGGAATTTAGTATATGATACCTGCTCAATGTTTTTCCCATTCAAAACTATATTCACACCTGTTCTAGGTTGCTTTTTATTGTTGAACATTATAAAATGTGTTTTGTTCACATTAAGTGATAATTTGTTCGCTCGAAACCACAGGTCTAGTTTTTTTAGTTCGTTGTTAATAACAGTGCTTACTTCATCTGTGTTACTAGCGGAATAAAAAATGTTTGTATCATCAGCAAACAAAATAATGTCAAGCAATGTTGAGACTTCACACATGTCATTTATGTACAGAATAAATAATAACGGGCCAAGGATTGAACCTTGCGGGACTCCACACTTGATTTCTTTTTGTTCTGAGTTACTGTTGTTATAGCATACATATTGTCTACAGTTGGTTAAGTAGCTTTTTATCCAGGCATCACAACGGAGCTACGTGCACGTTCAAACAACACATTGAATAAGCAGAGCATGCGTAAGTTCACGTCACAGTAAGACAGTGAGCTGCGCAATGTCTGCAACCATTAATTTTGTAACATTATAAGCGGATCTGTCAACCGAAAAGTAGGTCATCGTTGTTTAGTGGTTATCGGTGCGCCGTCTAGTGTGAGGTCGGGAAAACAACGAAGGCCTACAATCAATAGACGAAGATGGTTCTTCGTTCGCCTGTCACGTGAGAAGCAAGCTGGAAACACGTACGTGCTGTGATTAAAATTAAACATTACAACGGAGCTTAATTATGCAGTCTAGATCAGAGCTGCTTGCGTATAACAGCGGGGCAAGCCTAAAAGATTCGTGCAATTAATGGCTTCAATAAATTGTGTAACACTAACAGCTAGTATATTAGAGCCTAAGCGTGTGACGTACATGTTGGTCAGGTAGAAGATTCACCAACGACATATAGTCATAGCCGTAGGTTACGTCATGCATATTTTTTCTCGAATCAGTTATCCACGCACGGTAATTATATGCGCAGCGAGGGTTATATATATATTATATAATCGTCCAGCTGCTTTAAATTACCTGTAATTTGCATCGCCACTTTTTCATATTATTAAACATATATTGTCCACAAAATTATATTCACACTCGCCTCGGTAATTTCCAAACGATTTTCTCCACGTGCAGCTGCCATGCCAGGTGCAAGCAGTCGTGAGACTGACGATGGGCTGCTGATCTCGACTTCAAGCGATGAGGACTGCATTCACTACCGGGCCAGGGGCAGGGCCCCGGGCACTTCGACCGGACAAAAGGCTGACACCTCGTTCGACGACGGCGGCGGCGTGAGTGTACAGCGGGCCGAAGGCGAAGCACAACAATATGACGATGACGGTAGGATACATATGGTGTTGTTCGTGTAGATTGTGTGTACGTGCGTGCGTGTATGGGTGCGCGCGCGTGAGTGTGCATAGGTACAAGCGTGTGTACGCGCTCGCTAGTGGCAGTGTGTGTAGTCCTATGTGTGCGCGCTCATTCGCGAGTCTGTGCGCGTACGAGCGGGTGCGTGCTTTGCAAACAGTCAGTTTTTTTGCGCTCCTAACTTGCATTTGAGACAGAGGATGGGTGTCTAGACTCGATCATGGGCCATCTACAAATTATACATTTGAACAGTCCTAGGGTTACTATGCACAATAATATATATACTATACATTCTAGGACACCTTCGTACGTGGCATCACGATTAATCAGCATTAATTAATTCAGTGATCAACCACGTCTTGGTTGATAATTTTGTAACTTGTTTACCCATACAGCGACATATCTGGAGGACGTACGTCATTGGCGTCACAGCTTTGGCAGTCGGCAGCGATGTAGACGTGTCAACAGCGCATCTGACACCACGTGGATGGCAACATCGTGCAAGAGTTTTCACATTTGAAAAAAAACCAATAACAAAATGTTAAAAATACCGTAACAAAGAAATGGCTGCATAACAAAACATTCCCACGATTTAGTCATACCTTGTATACGTGAGGTTTGAATTCACATTCTTTTGGGAACTGCGAACATTCCACCCCCTGTCATAACATATTTTAGAATAATATTACCACTGGATCCTTACTTTGTTCTAGAGCTTCCTAGATGACACACCTCAACACATAAACACCCATTTCAGTCGACAACAACTGAGACCACGTTTCAGTATATATCGGTCCATAAGTAGAAAACCAATAAAACAGTTGCTTTGATTTGCATAGAGTGTATTGTGCAATTAATTAAAAGGATATCTTCAGTCACTGAACAATTATTTTGTGATAAATAGCCTGCCTGCTGTTACCTTGGATTCCGCACCAATAGCCACCAAACGTCGATGGTGTCACCATGTATAGCGAACTGTACACGTGTGACACCGTCACAAGCAGGATTTATAATTTTTGGTACACGGTCTTGGACCTACACCCAACAGTAATATTCCAGTTATATATGTTGTCGACATATTATTTAGCTTTGGCTAAGTAGTGCACATGGAGTATGCCGGAGGTGCCATCTCGTCTGGGTGAAGGCTTCGTCTGAGAACTATCACCAGTCTGTATGGATTTCTTCGTGTCGTGTGTTCATCTTCAAATGACGTACTAATCGCATCGCAGACGACTGCAGTCAGCACGGCGATTTCGCACGGGTCCCGAATCAACACGTTTCCGGACATCAATAACCGAGCGGATACAGGGAGTGGAAATGTGACTATTGATACATGCCTGGAACATTTGGCATGCTTATTGAACATGCCGAAGGGAACAGTCAATTGGACGACCATTAATTGCTGTTTTCTCTAAAAGCGGTGCATGTCAGCGATTTTCCAAAATGGCCACTACAGGTTTAGCTTACAGCGCAGTTCTGTTCAAGGGTGAATGTAACGCGTACCCCCCCCCCCCCCCCCCCCCACTCAGTGTATCTTAACGAGATAGCAGAAGATGGCGGCGCGGGAGCGAAAAACTTTCTACACCATTTATTTCGGCCGTCAGTGGAGGTTTGTGCCTCCCCAGGCTATATCGAATGCCTTCTCTGGACATACCCCTGCCTAGAACAACATTATGTATCCTATCACAGCTATGTAATTTTGCATGATTGGTGTCGACAGATTAGGGCCTCTGATTAATAGGCCTATAGGGACCATATTAATTCGTCGGCCAGTACCATCTGAAAGAGTGCCCTCGAGAATACCGTTTTGGTGTGTGTGATGTGTGAATTTTTTTCGAGCACTTTGACATGGGACAAGTTGGTCTCATGAATACTGAATGTACTACTGCATTAGATCTTTCACGAGGTAGCAATAAATATACGCTAATCTCTCGCGTATTCGCACAGTGGCTATTTTGCAGAACGCATCAATATTTCAAAATCCGTCACCAGATTAGGGCGAAATTAAAGGCTGTCAGGTTTGAATGGATTTTTTTTTAAACGAGGTATGATAATAACCTCCACTTGTGTCAATGGAGGTTAAATATACTGTTACATTTTCAATAAAATTGTGCAGGAAATGAAGGAAACGTTAAAATGGCCGCCTACGTAAAATGCTAATGTAGTCTTACCCCTACAAGTAAAATAGCATACACTGTATAGGGCCTATAAACGCGCCAACTTAGACGTAAATATAATACATTCTGCTGTTCATGTGCTGGCACGAATGCCTACTTTCATTATACAGCGCCTACTAATATTAACATTAATGGTAATGCAGTTATAATACCCGAGCAAATGTATTTATATTATATATTATTATTACCGATAGCTTCTCGTGTGAAGTAAAAAGATTGCTGCGCATTGATATGAGCTTCCTCACGCTCTTGCGGTGGCACGTCATCGCGTGACGTACATCCATTGTGTTACCTGACACCCAGTTCACTGATCTATATAATATATTGGACGT
The DNA here is from genome assembly GCA_963995525.1 of Escarpia spicata. Taxonomy (NCBI): domain Eukaryota; kingdom Metazoa; phylum Annelida; class Polychaeta; order Sabellida; family Siboglinidae; genus Escarpia; species Escarpia spicata. The sequence goes on from OZ023213.1 coordinate 22,390,007, forward strand.
TCAAGGTTGAAAATGTTCGACGCCGAATGTTCCGCGGACGAGACGATTTTGAGATAATATTATGGACAACACCGCGAGAGGCAGGAAGGATTACTCGTGAACGTTTTCGGCGGAAAGCGACGATTCGTTCAAGTTGACGAAACCGCCCCTAAGGCTTGTCGGAACTGCAACTACTCTAATGTGCATTTGCTTTCAGTTAGCTCCCCGTAGAGGATTGTTTTTGCGAGGCCGTCACTGGGCATCCGCTGTACATGCCGAAGTTACCGTATGTTGTTCGGTGGTGTCGACTTCCAGCGTCGCACGATCTCGAGTTTGGGGGTTTCTCCACCTGTAATCAGGGATCATGCGCAGGTGATGGAGATTAAAACTGTTTAAGTTTCCATTCCTCTTTTTGACAAGTTGTCGATTCCATGTCTCTCCACAAACAAAATCTACAACATAATGGTAACAGCACATTCATGGAACACTTTCAGTTTGGTATGAAGTGGCAGCTTGGACCACATTCGTTTTTGTGAAACTTCCAAAGGAAGTTGCTGCTTTGCCTACAGAGTAGACGGTCGTTAAATTCCTTGTCAAGTGTAGAGTCTTTAAGCATGGCGGGACCAAATGCCGTGTTTACACAGAAAACATTAACTTAACTTTAAACCAGTTTACGACGTACAGTGGTTTGATACGCCACGCGTCCTTTCTACCATTGTTTCAAGCCACGTAATTATCGTACACGTGAAATTAAACCGCTTAGTTAAAGCGATTATGCTCTCTGTAAAAATTAGTATGACACGTTCTCAACAGTTTCGAGGGAATTTATGATGTTGGGTTTGCATCGTACGATGACAATCTTTTGGTACTGATTTTGAAGCCAAGGGTTTGGAAAGCTGTTTACGATTGGTTGCAGCTGTTTCTCGGAATGAAAACAGAAGGCGATATCATCGGCATAGAGAGCCTCGTGCGCTGTTGTTTTCATATTTCATATTTCCATCGATGAACCATTTCGTGAAAAATAAACCTGAAAACCAAATATATGTTGTTTGTGTCACATATGAGACAATTTGCACCAGTTGTGCGATCAGAGGACGGGTAGGCAACGGGAACGAACGAAACTCACTACATATTTTGAGCGTACCGTGGGAAACTAAATTCGAGTAGCATGGGAATTCGAAGTCTGAGCTGAGAAGAAAAAGAAGAGGGATGTCTTGCACCACGAGCATTTGGAACACGCGCATATGGCATTTGTGCAGGATGTCAAATCCGTGATGCATGGAAATTAATCTAGATATGGTAATAGTGACATGCACTTACTCGACAGCCGAAACCTTACCAATCTTGCTGTCGTAGACATTAACGATCTGTCCTTCGGATTGAGAAGATAAACAGTACAGCAGAATTACCTCCTCCTCATTTGTCAAGCTACAGTTCGAGCTAAGTGCATTATTGCAGGAAGAGCGACTTTTCTGAAGGCTGTATATTACATCATAAATTAAGATGATAGCCAACCTTGTTAAAAATGATACTTGGAAGATCTTGTCACTGAGCAAGAGTCTCATTACTCTTACTGCATGCAGGGAAAGGTAGTCTTGGTCGGGTTGAAAACAATTGATTCTCAACTACGGCAAGCAAGCTGGGTAGATGGCGTAAGTTGGTTAGATAGTCTGAACGCGGCTTCTTGGATCAAGAGGGAAATTTTGTTTGGAGACGTGTTGAGGTCTTCGAAGAGATTATTTGGCCTGTTGACAACAATGTGAAGCTGTTCTCCTGTACGGATACACGAGCAACATGGACACCACCAAACAAGTCAGTAAACACCACTCTGGTGAACTTCGTACGCAATCCCGGGGTCTTGGTTCATGTGAGACCAGTACATGAATTATATACTATCGCAAACAGGCCTTCAGATGGAATGGCAGAACACTGGATCGCCTACCCCCGACAAACGCAACAGTCACCCAACACACAAACATTTATATATATATATATATATAATTATAATAAGACAATAATTGGACCAGATGATGCCCGCTACGTTTCAACCAAAAGCTACGAAAGCTTGTTGAAAACTTTTGTGATACATTTGGGGGTCGTTGCTAAGATGACTGAAATCAGACAATCGATAGCACAAAAAAAAGATTACTTAACAGTGTAATCCGCATGTTAATTACTGAATAGGACGGAACTTGAATCTAACTATATCTACTAGCTTACACCATTTCATATGGGAACAAAACATTTAATCACAGGCGTAGCAGTGCTATCGAAAGTAGTCCGGCTCGACGTGAGATGTTTGAACAAAATGCTACCATAACGGTGCATTTTTAATATATACAGGCTATTGATCAGCGTCTCGGTAGGTGCCCAGGTTATACAATTTACCTCTCTTCCACCTTCTGATAATAGTATCCAAAAATAATTCAAATTCTGTATGTGCGTAAGTTGTTAAGGGTGTTCACAGGTACGTAATACGTGACTGTCCCTCAGCCGCTGACAAGTTTGATATTTCAAGATTTGTGCTTAGGTCACTATTATTATTACTAGCATTTCTATAGCGCAATGTCTCCGGGACACACATTATACAACGAACATGGAAACAAATGTAAAAATAGATATGTATAAATATGCCGGTAAATATAATAATTATTAAGATTTACAAGATTGTATATAATTATATAATGTCACTAAAATACATGACATATTTGCACTTAAGTAAAAGAATGTATATTATGATATGTAAAATTGTATTAAAAGATAAATAATAATAAATAAATAAAAATACATTATATAATACAAATAAATTAAATTAATAAAAAGTCCTACAGCACAGTTCCTCAGTCGATGTACGCCTGCTTAAATAGATACGTTTTAAGGCAAGTTTTGAATTTAATTCAAAGTCTCTATTTGACGAACGTTTATTGGCAGAGCGTTCCAGAGCGTAGGTCCAGACACGGAGAAAGCTCGTCTGCCGTAGCCCTCTAAGTTGTAGTGCGGGACTACAAGCAGATGTAGATCAGCAGATCGGAGGTTGCGGGTGGGCGCATACGGTGTTGAAAGATCTTGGATATACGCTGGAGCAAGACCATGTAAAGCCGAGAAAACAAGGACCATCAGTTTGTACTGGATACGCGAGCGAACTGGAAGCCAATGCAGTTCAACCAGCACAGGTGTTATGTGCTGGTGCTTTCGGTGTCTTGAAATAAGTCTTGCCGCCGAGTTCTGTACCATCTGCAATTTGTTCGTTAGTGCCTCGGTGGTGCAGTACAGGACCGTGTTAGTGTAGTGTAGCTGCGATGTCACCAGGGCGTGGACTAGTGTCTTACACGCATCAGTAGTAAGACAATGTCTTATTTTTGAAATTGCGTAGAGATGGTAGTACGCTGACTTGCACATTAGTAGGCCTATGACGAAGTCGGTATATACATTCACCCAAAACAAGGCCATAAAACAAGTACAATTTCACCGTATGATAGTGAACACCTGAACAACGGAGACCTTGCATTTCCATAGTTTTTTTTCTCAGAGCGATGTGATTTTGTTTGATGCTATGTATTGCTGATGCTCGAACTGTTCACCGCGTACGACACATACATGACTGCCTCCCTGGGTATGATTCATAACTTTCTTGTTTTAACTGCTCTTTAATTTTCTGCATCCTAATATTAAGTTTTGGGGGATTTCTGAACAAAATTAGTGCTTCATTTCACATTTGGTATCTAACTGCTTCTTTCATTGTCTTTACTCTCCTGATACATTCAAGATATCCGACTGTCCGTGTCCGTAACATTACAAGCACCTAGGTTCAGATTTCAACACTTTGGTACAGCTACGCTACGCCAACTTTCTCTTCAGACATAGTATGGGACCTACAGAAGCCACCATGGCATTGCTATCTAGCTTTGTTTATAGAAGAATCCATTCGTGTTAAACAATGGTTGAACAAGGCTGTGATGGTTGAAGCACCAGCGCGGTCTAATTTATGAAAATGTATCGCGTGTACCCATCTTATGTAAATTGCAAGGTGTTCATCATTCGATAAGTCGTTTGTTTCGTCAGCAATTTGTTACAGAATGTGCTATACCCACAACCTTGCAGTGTGTTATTTTGCATTTCAGCACTTGCGTATTTGCATGCCTTTTCTTCTTCGTGCTCTGCTGACAAATGTCCACAAACATTACACGTGGTCGCAGGTAAAGTTAGCAAACTTAGTTGATAGAGTGTCATCTAAACATCTTGGAGTCATATTGGTAGCTGTTGTGCTATCTTCAATAATTATTATCCCCGCTGCCTTGGAGATGCTGCTATCTTGTCATACTGACCTTACACGTCCGCCAGACGGATCAGCGCTCTCAATTTCTCGACTACCTTTGTATGCAAGGTATGAGGGACTCTTGACATCAGAACCAATGACATGTAGTCCTGACTCTCTGCATACCTCCCTCCCTCCCTCCATACCTTCCTTCCTCCCTCCCTCCATACCTTCCTTTCCTCCCTCCCTCCATACCTTCCTTCCTCCCTTCCTCCCTCCCTCCATATCTTCCTTCCTCCCTCTATACCTTCCTTCCCCCCTTCCTCCGTCCATACCTTCCTTCGTCCCTGCATACCTTCCTTCCTCCCTCCATACCTTCCTTCCTCCCTCCATACCTTCCTTCCTCCCTCCATACCTTCCTTCCTCCATCAATACCTTCCTTCCTCCATCCATACCTTCATTCCTCTATCCATACCTTCATTCCTCCCTCCATACCTTCCTTCTTTGCTTGGGTGGTGTACAATGGATGGAAAACGAGAGTTTACCAAGTGTAGGCCTATTGTTTATCGCTCTCTAGGTTGTGTTATCGTTGTTCCCCAGCAACCAGAGAAAGGTCTGATCTATTTTGTGTCAATAAACATAGCATATATATTTTTAGGTTTACCACGAATATGAGCGTCGTTACCTCATACACAGTTACACTGTGACAATCGGCAATACTCTGTACGGAGCTGACACACGGGCCAGCCCCGCTACGTTATCATCTCTCGAACACAGGGACCAACAACACTTTTGAATGGAGGGTCAAATGAGTGAATCGGGCTATAGGTCATCGGGCCACACATTTATTTTTTAATATTGGTTATCATTAGCCCAATCTTCGTGGGATTCTAGCTCATATGCGTCGAAGCTGAACTGACACATTTTGATGTTGTTATTATTATGAAACATCAATGGCTAATTGTGAACAATTTCCTATTGAAAACACACATTATTCAAGGTCTGCGATGTCGTTATTCATGTGACAGTTGGACCAATTGTGCCACGTCCAAGTGAACTTGGCGTATGTGATCACTTTAAGAAACTGTTCCGTCGGCATGTGGTTGGTTGTAAGATACACCTCACTGACTGTCACTTTGTGTGCCACAGAGCCACATTACATGTTGATGAACTTCACTTACACAGCTTCGGGTGCGTCGTTGACTATAATGGGCAGTAAAGTAAGCGTAAATACGAGCTCCGAGATCTGTAAAACGCTTTGCAAACTCCCGTTTTAGCACCTGAACGAATGCTTCGCACGTGTCCTGCCTTTCTGGTTCGTTTTCAGAAGTGTTGACAAAAGCAATAGTTGTGTCTCCCACCATTGTCACCTAACTTGATCTCGACGGCGGAAACGAACTGGAAGAAACGAACTAGAAGAGTTATTTGGTTAGATGTTCACGCCCGTTCAGTGGAAAATTCAGCAGAGTGAGATGAATCCTGGCAGATGCACCTGGGAGTCAGCGATGTCTGGTAGGCCTGCACGCAACCCAGCCAGCTCATTTTGAAGTAGCATAGATCTTGTTTTTCTGCGCATTCGTCTCTGCCAAAAGGCGCTTGAACTGATGGAGGTTAGGCCACGAGCGCGAACGTAGTTCACGGTCTTCAACAGCGTCCAGTACCTTTTGCATTTTCATTGATTTGCTACACAGGCTTTCTTGTGGGGTAGATGATGCAGCAGGCCTGAAGAGATTCGCAGTGACATCTGGACCGTGTCGAACCTTCGAATCAGCGATACAACTCGTAAATTGTTTTTCCTCCCACGGAAAGTGCACCACGTAAACGTATATTGTGATCCCACGGCCCGCATTGTATGCAATCTCGCATTTAGTCCCCGGGCCGCGTGGAATAGCTTCGCGGTCTGCAGTTGGCCCGCGGACCGCAGGTTGCCGATCCCTGATTTAAAATTGTCGTACACGTAGAGCCTCCCGATTCGCCGATTGTCTTCCCCTGATCTAAATCAGCGTCTTTTAAACAACTCGACGTGGCTGTGAGCCATAATCTCTGTGTCCCAACATCCTCTCTTGGCTTAACTCTGTTTTTTCTTTATTGCTGAGACATCTACGCATGTGCGGACATGCCGTGCGGAATGTGGATGGTTACCTTCTACGTTTGTTATACATTTTGGGATAAATTATGTTAAATACATATGCACAATTTCCAACAACCTTCCAAATGTCTATAAAAGTAAATCTCCAACAGCAATCCCCGCCCATCTTCCGCGATGTCAAGAACACTTGGAAGCGTGCTGAATTGCTGATGAATCTTCCGAAATAAAAACAAAGTAGTCAGATGTAGAGATTCCTAGTAGCGCACAGGTCTAGACATCAGTGCTTTAGACCACACAGTAGTAGCGCCACTTGGCGGACTATGAATCAATTAAAAATATACCCGCAAGTGGCGTTGAAAGGTATATACAAATGGTCGCCAGACGGCGGTTTCTAGACGACGATGTGGCACATTCAACATTGCGCTAGCCGGCCTGTCAACTAAACTTCTCGCACACCAAAGCGGATGACGGGGTCAGCTCGACGGAAGACGATTGACGGTGTAACTGCACACAGGTAAACTACTATGACGTAGCTACTTACAATACGTTGCCAAACTACAACATCGTACTGTATGGGGACCTAGTTGTCTTTAAATTTTGGCTGCCCTTGCCAAGGGCCTAGGCCAACTCAAACAAAAAAGTAACTCACCTGAGGCTGAGCCTGAGGCTGAGGGCGAGGCTGATGAGAGTGGAGAAATGTGATTATGTACCAGCTACCTGTTTAACCTAGCAAGGCCATACAGTGTGTATGTCTGTTTATTGGGGTGCACTGTTCCGACTGTGAACAGATCTACGGTACAAATGATGGTAGCACACGGTGCATATCACAGTAGGGCCTACATACCCAGGATGCACGATGGATTTAGCTGACAGGTAGTCCGTCGGACTACCCGACTCGGAAACAATTAGTCCTGATATTGATTTACTACTAACCTTAACAATAGATGTGCCATGTACCATCAATCATACTGTTGTATCATTTGTATGACAGTTATGGCACACAGTAAGTGGCTTTTATTTCATAAAGAAAACAAACTGTTTCTCATTTTAGTTAACTGTTAAACTAAATGTCATTAATAGAAACAAATACATTTTATTTCGTAGATCCAATTGCAATCATCAGAAGAAATTACTAGTTTAATAAGGGGCAGCAAACGGCAGTGCTAGTGGTGGACAAGGCGATGCCAGCAGAATTTGAAGCCTGCCGGTGACGAAGGACTGACATTGACGGTCTATAGTCACTAAGTTGCATCATTTGGCCTATAAGCAGGCAAATTACATTTGGTAACTTGCTAAAACATCACCCGATGCGGGAATAACGCAACTACGATCACAATGGGATAGCACGAAAAATATATATTTTTGATAGCACGTAATGATGTGTGTAGACCGCGCATGTATCGTGTTTGTCCATGTTGCTCATCACTCACGATCGCTAGGCGGCACTACCTATCCTATGCTAACCGGATGTAAACAGCAGCCATTTCCATTCACCGCGTTCAGCAAGTTTCCCATTCGACGGTCGTACGGAATATTTAGTTGCATGTCATAAAATGTTACCTTTGTTGTTATTTTATTCCATCACAACACCCAACTAGCATATACACAGTGAAATTAATTTACATAATCACAGCTAGTCCGATGGGACTGCTCCACTAAACATGGACTAATGCGATCACTGAAAACTGCTCATCCGGGACGATTGGACCCGCGACCGCACATGATTGGACCAGCCTTATTTCGCAACCTGTACATTTATTTTGCACTTAGTTGATTACATTTTAAATACAATTAAAGTAACTGCGAAAGAAGCTACTCAAAGTGAATGTATTTAAAACAAACTGCATATTTGCATCTCAATTTGGGTCGTAAAAGAACCAGTGAGGCAGTGCCACCCTCAGTGCCAGCATAGAAAGATCAGCCTGGCGATAATGTTCTGAAAAAGGCTGACTAGTTGACCTCATAAGGTCATAACATTGCTACCACAATATATACAGACTGGTCAGTTAATAGAACGTTGCTGAGTGCTGGAAACAACTAGAACTAGTAGAAGAACTAGAAACTAGAAGAGCATAAGTACAGATAAAAGGAAAATAATTGTACTTGAAGTAAACGTGAGTACTGTGCCTGTGGTACTTCAAATTGTCGCTCTCTTGATAAGCCAGTTAATTAAGGCTTCCTTGTCCACTTAATACCATCAGATGTTTTTCCAATATCAATCTTGTTAAGTTAGGAAGGAACTGTTGTATTTACCCAACAGGGTGATGTGATTGTTTCCATCAACAATGTAATGGTATTAACGGGAGTCACTGAACCGTGACCAGGTGTCACTACAGATGTAACCAGGTAATTGTGAGTAAACATGACTAAACAATTAATTACTTTTCCCTTTGCATAAGTATTTTCTAACAAGTTGGCATACACGCTCTTTTTGGATCACTATCTTTGATGTGCCTGTTGGTGGCAATTTTTGAAGTGTAGCATATAATTAAAGATTCCCCAGGCTGTGCCATGTTGTTTGTTAGTGTACCATACCATACAAACACCAGTACTTTTACTGTGGTGTAATGCATGTCTGCAAAGTTGTGTATGTTAGGGCATTTTGAGAATGATATTGGCATCTAGATCCCTAGGATCCTGTGCTCAGCGGGCACAACAAACCAGAATCGCCAAGCATCATGTTGGTTAGCTCAAATAATTTGATGTATTTTCAGTCAAAAAACATTTTGAAATTGTTCAGATGCTTCACCATATGACATTTGCATTGGCTCTTACTGAAGGTGGTTGTTTTGACCGTGTTTGATGTGTGGTACAGTAGATCATGTTACATTGCTAAAGTCATTGTACTGAGCCAGCAAAACAAGTTGCAGGAGTGGCTAGGCTTCAGATGGTGTAGATGCATTATTTTTAATTAATGTTAGCACACAAATCATGTGAATTACCCAGCAGGGGCATCTCAAAAAGCAGTGGTGCTTCATTCATCTACCTTAGACCAGAGGCTAGACTGGTGATCCATCCATGTTGAGGAAATTATGGGATCATGGCAAATTAACAGCTGTCATTCATTAGTAAAACTGGTGTGCATGCACTGTATAATTATTATGTAATGAGATGTAACATGGTGTAATTGATTTAGCTGTTACACTAAAAATAGAGTCATATCTTATGCACAGCTTTAATAATGGATTATAAATTGCATGCTGTAAAACCTGGCTTCATTGTTATAAAGCCTCCCCATATCTACATACATCAATATTGTTATTGTATTCAGTATATAATCTCATAGTCATCACGTGGACAGCATCAGACTATTTGGGATAACAATTAAGGTCAACCTAGGACAGTCCCAAATTAGTTGGGACTCACTTGTGTATAGGAAATTAGTCCCACTAATATGGTCAGCTCGTGATTCCAGTCACTACCGGGTAGTCCGTATCTGAAGGTGGCCTTAAGAGTGAATACTGGCCATTTTATTTACAGTCTGCGCATGGTTGATGCCACGTTACAGGTAACTTAGTAATTGCAGAAGCCTGAATACAGTGGGCTACACTAGGTCATTGTACATTATACAATCTATAGATAGTTACTCATATGACATCAGTAGCGTTACCAACATGTGCGGCCAAGCGTGACATGCCAACAGTGGCCTTAAGTGCTGCATGTTATGGTTCACTGTGCACCGTACAGGTGTTTGGCACATATTCAAATACCTGCACCCATGCTCACATGCACACACCTACATTCCAAACAATTAAGGTTTGTCTACGCAAAACACTTAAATTAATTTTAATATTTATGCAGACATGCCACCTCACACGCAGTCTGGCTTGTTGAACTGAACTATCTGGGTCTAACATCTACTATAAGAAGCAGTTATTAATACATATTGACATAACAGAATCATGCAGGCAGTGTGGTGGATGGTGTATCAGTGCTAATTCGTAGCCTTATTACAGTAAGGCTAGACACCCCAGGTGAAATTGTGTTTTTTCACAAAAAAATACTTTAAATGGTTTTCTCCCAGATTATTATACCGTTGTATGCATACTATCAATAAAGTTCACTTCTATGACAATTATATACCTCTAAGTGAGTTTCAGCCATGGATCAAGCATGTCGATATCATGTAATCAAATCCATTATGCAATTTTGACTGCCATTTTCTAAAAAACATTTTTCATAAAATTTCTGCATTTGGAAACAGGATATCTCTGGGAGTAACTATGCTATATAAATAATGTTTTCAGTGTTGCATTCAGCATACTCTAATGTGTGTAATGTTCAGACACTTTTTGTAAATCATGAATAGTTTGAAAGATACATATTTGTTGCCAAAAAACAATTTTATTTTCATATTTTACCAACAAATAATTTTAAAAATAAAAACACAACTTAAAAAAAATGCTATGATCTTTACACAATAGAATGTATAGAGAACATGGATTTGCAAGAATTATAACTATATATGGGTTCAATAAAAAATGGCAATGTTTCCAAATTTGCCAATATTTGCTCAAAATGACGGCCATTTTGTTTGTTTGTTTGTTTGTTTGTTTGTACACATGGAAATGGGGGTTTACTATTTATTTTACTTGGTAAGACTCATTTCATGCATTGGGCAGAAAAAATTAACTGTTTGCACAAATTAAAAAAATTTATTATCTACCTGCTGTGTCTGGCCTTAAGTTAAATTGGATTAAGCTGTCTGTTGTATTGTTATTGTATGTGATTGTATATAAAGTTATTAAGGTAGGTACATATTGATATTATATGCGTACATATCTCTGTATGTATATTTATATATATATATACATGCACGCACGCACACATGCACACACACACACACACACACACACACACATTGTCATGAGCAATCCAATATGGTGGTTTAGCACACCCAGAGAATTAATCACAACTAACCAGCTATGGTCAATATATATTCAACTCAGTTTAGCACATGGCATATTGTGAGGTGGGTAGATGGTTGGATGTCTGGTAGTCTCACTTAACCGACTCTCGCCGAGCTGCATGACTTCACTGGGAAACAAAGTCTGGCCGAGAACATGCGTTATGAATACACACATTTAGTACCACTCCTATGGTGCTCCCATCTCGCGGTGCCTGGATAATTGAGACTAGTGCTACTCGAGAATCCATTTTGCAGCAAATGTTTTGGGCAAGGGGCCAGTCAGCGTCGTAATCAAGATTCTTAATCCTAAAATATGGTGGGTGGGTGGGTGGGTGGATGGACAGGTGGGTGGGTGAATGGATGGGTGGGTGGATGGATTGATGGGTGGGTAGGTGGGTGCATGGGTTGATAAATCGGTGAGTGGGTATGGGTGGTAGTTTGAACCTGTACTAAATGTTACTTCAGTGATCACGTATTGGTGACTATGATAACATATGAGACCACTCCTAGACTGTTCAGTAATAAATTCAATACGTTACAAGGCGTGTTCTAAACAGATGATGCCTTATGAAGCTGCATAATATTGCTCTAACACTTCACTTTATCGGCTTGGTGTCAGCTGCTTGAATAATTTTGACATAGATTTGCCAGTACAAACAAATACTCCACTTCATCTGTGATTAGGCTATTGTATTCAATATAAAATTATGTGTTGGGCAATTATTGATATACTTTATATAGTGCAAGTTGATGAGATGGAAATTGGAAACTGCTGTGTCAGATCAATAACTGTATATATTTGTTTAGTGCTTACCAGAAAAGTTGAGATATTGGTAGCACAAACTCACCACCCAATGTGAGGTGCTTTGAATTGACTGTTTACTGTACGATATAAAAACTTACCTTTTAACCATTCAACTTATCTCTGAAGTATTCAGCCACCAGTTAAATAATATACATAAACTTAATTCTTCATTTATGCAACTATAAATTCCTATAATTTCATAAAATAAAACGTTTGTTTATCCACATGTTGAGCTAATATAATATCTAATTTATACCAACATGTGATAAACGCTATGTCTTTTTTACAAAAAATCCGATACAGGCTGTATATCCATTTTGGCCAGTGAGCGCTGCCTTGCTGTTCTCCCTTTACATGTAGTTTTAACAAAAAGACATAGATAGTCGCGTACGTTTTGATAAAAAACATTCAATGTCATATTTTGTATAACAAATCTACAAAACACATTTGCTACCATTCTCTTAGATTTTGGATTCTTAATATCTTCCAACTTCATACACATTTATTTATTTAAACTTTGAGGATGAAACACAAAAGTTAGTTTTTCTCCAAACTCACAAAACTAATTTCCTATAACACATTTGCCCTGAAATACTTCATATAGATTTTGATGAGAAGTAGATTGGCATTCTCTATGTGTAGTTTTTGTGTGTTTGCAGAGAATCAAGAGAGGATGTCGTTTCTCCGGGACGAGACGTACACTGTGGATGACGCGGTCGATGCAATGGGCTTTGGTCTCTTCCAAGTCAAACTTCTTGCCATCTGTGGCCTCTTCACAGTGAGTCACAACACGCTAAGCAAAATTAAATTTACTTTGACGCTATGTATCTCTCAAAGATATATTCTTACCTCAAGTTCTTATGTCAAGTACGGTCAGTAGTTGCCCAAAATTTAGCATTGAGACCAATTCAAGATTTTGTCTTCTGTTGCTTTCCGATTTCTCTGTTGATTTTGGTGCTATTATTGTTACTGTTGGCGTAATTGGTTTTTCTGGTTTGTTTAGGTTAGCTCATGTCTAGGCTTGTTTGTGAAGTTGTAGTTGTATAGGTCTGGGTGGTCTCTCCAGAGGTGTTAACATAATAAAAAATAAAGTAAAACTAAATGACATACAAAGGTAAGTTTTTATACAGCGCAGTGTCCAGTCTTCAGGACTGATCAAAGCATTTTACACTTTACTCCCTGGCAGACCTGTTCATTCGAACACCATCTCGACTTCTCTTGGAAGCATCCAGCCAAACAGCAATTAATGCACGAAAACTATTGGTACACAAATATGTGACTTATGTATGAATGAATGAATGTAATATTACAAGACATGTATTACGATAAGACACTAAAAAGTATACATTGTGATTATTTGTAAAATATAATTATATTCATTATTAAAAGTTTCAATCTTGATGCCTTCTAGATATCAGATGCCCTGGAGATGCAGTTGTTGGCTGTTCTGTCACCGGTCGTGCGCTGTGATTGGATGCTGGAAGAGTGGATGGTGGCGCTCATAACATCAGTAAGTTAATTACTGACAGGGTGTAACCGTTTTTATATGCAGTTTGATTCAGCAACATTTTACAAAGGAGAACATCACATGTGCTACACTTCAACTGAGGCTGTCATTTTTTAAATTTATGTACATACATAATACTTCAATAAATCAAGTGTTATCTAGAGATTTGTATCGTATCCTCCCTCTGATTAATCTACAATATTTCCATTTTTAAGACTGAATCGGTCATTCCATACTTAAATGAGATATAGGCTAACAACGAAAATATAATTAGCCTTGTAAATGATCATTATTTATAAGTGTAAACCAAAGTACACTATCTGCAGAACAAAGTATGTCTTTGTTAGTGTTTAGGAACTATGGTGCTGTCCAAACTGCACAGCCACAGGTGCAAGCCGCCGCAGTCAATGCAGATGTCATCATTAGTTAGTTGTTGTTTTGTCACCAGGTGGTGTTCATTGGCATGTTTTCTGGGTCGCACTTATGGGGGTCCTGGGCAGACAAGTATGGACGATACCCAGTAAGTACATATTGTAATTACTATTTTACTTGTATTTATATGAGTGTGTGCATGTATGTGCAATACTGTGCACGCATGCAGCCGTGTGTATGCGCACATGTTTGTGCATGTATGCAGCCATGTATGTGTGCGGCTGTGCATGTAGCCATGTGTGTGTCTGTTGATTGTGTGCATGTGTGTGCATGCTGTCTTTTTGCTTTTACCTCCATACCATAAATATCCGACACAATTGGTGGAATAGAAACATCTAAAACAAACAAAAAATTGAACGGATTGCAGCATTTTCTACAGTTTCTCGGATTTAAAATAACAATTCAAAAATATCACTCTTATAAAGAACACATGAGCAAATAATTAGAAGAGTTAATGCATGCATGTGTATTCGTACGAGTGTGTGTGTGTGTGTGTGTGTGTGTGTGTGTGTGTGTGTGTGTGTGTGTGTGTGTGTGTGTGTGTGTGTGTGTGTGTGTGTGTGTGTGTGTGTGTGAGCTTATGTAGGTGTCTAAAGTTACCAACATTTCATAGAAATATTTCTTGTAAGAAGTTCTGATTTTTCTTAGCCTAGTTTGACTGTGGAATGTAGGAAACAGTGGTTGATATTTTGCTGTTGTGTTCCCAGTTATGACATGACCTGTGTTGCCGTCTGCAGATTTCAGTAATGGCGGCTGTTTGGATTGCATACTTTGGTATTCTCACAGCCTTCAGTCCCAACTATATATGGCTGCTCGTATTGCGTGGACTAGTTGGCCTTGGCTTCGGTGGCGCGGTCCAGTCGTAAGTTTGTCTTATTGCTCACAAGTTTAAAGATGTATGTAATGGACATGTCCTTCACATGACCTATTGCCTGGCAAGGTCCACCAAGGCATCAAAAATAGATGCCAAATATGTGTTCCTCTCAGACATTCCATAGCATATTTTGTTGAAATTCTGACTCCAAGTATTTTTGTGTGAGATACAATGAAAACTGAGCTGGGATAGAATGTTTATTACATGAAAATGGATGTCATGTAACATGTGAATTACAGTAACAAATACTAAAGAAATATTCAAATCACAATGTAATGAACATAATACAATTTTTAACAAAGAAACATCTAACAATAACTGTAACTTTATACATTCCAGCTACATCTGTTACTTGCGATTACTTTTAGAATGAATTCTAAAATGAAGTGAAATAAATACTAGTGGGAAAGACTTAATCAGCAGATGTCATGCTGCCCTTGTAGATGTAACAACATAAATTTATTATGTAAACAGTTTTTGTCAGCAAAGCTTAACAGAGATCATGTGCAAAATTTTGATTGTGATGTAGACAAACTATGACTTACTCGATCCAGGAATTGTGGACATTTTCAAACAGATATGCATGCATAAATGTTTATGTTTTATTGTTGATTTGATATTTTGTGTATTTTTTATTTTATTTTTTTAAATTCAATGTTATTGTGAATTGTATATGTTATGTAACATCGTATACTGTGGCATGAGTTGAATCACATCGTTGAACTGTTCTGATACATATGTCTGCATTTCTGAAAAGAGATAAGCAAATGAATGTTCTTAGATAATGCAGTATTCAATCTTTATGAGCACTTGGAGTAATTTAAACATCACCGCTAGGATGTATGTTCTTTTCAGCTCAAAAGCAACATAATTGAGAATACTCTGTTAATGCATGAAAGCTTCCCATTCACATCATTCCATCGCTATCTTTAGCCATGTGTTCATTTATTCAGCTGATTGAACTAAGGCGATGTGGAGTAAACAAGATTCCTTGTTCTCTCAACTGTAATAATATGAATGAGTCCAGTCCTCTGTGTATTGGGTCAAATACCGTTCGACTGTCTGGCCTGTTTGCCGTATCTTCTAACAAATGTATTAATACAACCTGCATTTTTCAGATTTATTTTACTTTCAGAATATATGCCATCAAAATACCGGGCAAAAATACTCATCTTAAACAGCGTAAGTTTAGCATTTGTAAACATTGTTATTATTTCTTTAAGATATATATGTATAAGTCCAGAATAAATTGAACAGTTCCGTGGAAAGTCAGCAAGATATTTATTTGTAAGGTCACAAAAAGATAGAGTGCATGTTCAGTTGTCAGAGAAACCTGTTCGATATAACCACAGAGGTGGAGGAGGTTTTAATAGTTTAAGTGATTAATCAATCGTAATTGGGTTATTTCTAGGACATAGCGGCCATAGATAATGAATCAGAGTCTTTCATACTTAAAGGGAGTTTTCTCATTCTTTTTTATCATAAAATCATGTTATGCCGTCTAAACTATATCCATTATAACGTGCTGACAGCTCAAATTTGTTGTAATGAATCATCTTTTGTTGTTGAAATTTAACATTTTTGGGAGGAAACAATTTGTTTACTTGGCAGCTGCTTTCAAAGGCATGGCTTCAGGTCAGAGGTCATGATAACAGCGTATCAAATTGAAATTAGAAGCTGTGCCCCATTGGGTCATGACCTTCCTCGAATGATCCTAGCTCGCTATTTGTGGATTTATGTTACAGTGTGGTGATATTTGTAAACACTGAACTGTTGAATTCTAAAGTTGTTTCAGCTTCATTAAAAATGTTGGTGGTCAGTGCATTAGAATATATATAGTTTTACTGTGTAACATGTATTTACAATAAAAATGGACAGAAAACCTTTTTAAGGTCACCTTTATATTGGTTAGGGAAAATACAGATTTGTTTGGCTTTGTTCAGGTATCCTGGGCGATTGGATCTTCATTTGAGATATGGATCGCCTCCATGATTATACCAACTATTGGGTGGCGCTATCTAGTGGCCATTTCAGCACTTCCAAGTGTGATAACCCTTATGACGATATGGGTGAGTATTACTACACTTATTGAAACATACTGGGCATTATGTATAAGTTGCCACGTCTTATGCAATGTGCAGCTTCATAATTAATATTTACATATTTAATGCAATAAAATTGTAATTGTTACAGCAATTTTTGTCCACTCTTTTTCAAGTTATCCTGAACATAGAAATATTTAGCATGCCATAATTGTCAACTGCAGAAGTTTGTTGACTGAAGACATTAAATGGTCAGTGGAAACTAGTTTAAGATGAAATGTTTTAATGGTGATAATGGCAGTGCTTGGTTATGTTGCAAGATAGTGTGAACTGTTGGTTTAGAATATTTTCTGTCACTTCTATATTATTCACCTATGCATAGTATTCTAACGGTCATTGTGAGTACTATGCGTGTGTGTGTGCAGGTGTTACCAGAATCTGCCCGCTATCTGGCTGCATGTGGTAGGATTACAGACGCCAAACATGTTCTACAACATGGCTATAAGATGAATGGCAAGGTGCTGCCTGCGGGCAAGCTGGTGCAGTCTGCAGTGGTAGGTCAACTGGTGTCTGTACCTGTCTCTCTGTCTGTCTATATGTGTCTCTGTGTATGTTTCTCTACATCAACGTTTCTCAAACTTTTTTTGCTCTACGACTTCTCAGGCAATTAACACAACAACCCCCACCAACCATAATAAGTCTAAAATAACCAATGTTTATTCTAAAGTCTAAAAGCCAGTTAGAGATGAATACATCTTTATTTCAAGTCATATTTAAAAGATGTTGTTGCTAACCAAATAGCTGCATAACACCAGTCAGCTTAATGAATTATTTAAAGTCGTATCTTACTAACACTTTACAAAGATATGTCAGTTTTGGTCCACTCAATCAAATAGGTGACGCTGCATAACACCACCAAGCTTCCTGATTGTGAATTATTTATCTTTCTGATGTTGCATAAAGAAACGTCTGTTTTGATTAATTTAATCAGATAGGTGACGCTATATAACACCAACAATTATTTGCAAAGCGTCAACAAGCGTATTGATTCTGGATTTCGTTATAGCAAGTGCACACCGGAGATTATGCTCCACCTTTAGCTTGTTATGACATTTTGTTTTAATGTGCACGAGATCAGAGAACGCAGCCTCAGCAGGTAGGTTGAAGCGAATGGCAGCAGGTGACGCAGGACAAAGTCACACAAGTTAGGGTAGGTTACTTCCTTGTTTGAGGGGCTCAATTATCACACTGTCGTGTGTTGTGTCATCGCAGTCCAAAATTGCAAAGTTGTCTATGCCTCCAAGTCTCCAGCTTGTGCACAAAAGCTTTTATTTTTTCAACAAAAATAATGAACAGGGTTTCCTTCCCCTGAAGTTCAATGTTCAGACGTTTCTTGAACAAGCGTGAGTTGAGGGCACATGCTTTCACAACATTCACAATTTTTAAGACTGTCAAGGTTTCTAGGAACGCCTAAAGTAGTGCCCTTTTCGTTTGACAAGGGTTACAAATCCTGATTGAGGTCCCAGCATTGCAGGGGCTCCATCAGTACACACACCACAGAGATTATTCCAATCAAGACCTTCAGCTTCAAATAATTCAGTCAGCAGTCAGTTTGTCCATCATGCCTTCCCCCTTGGATATTAACTCAAGATCATCATAAAACAAAAATTCTTCCTTCAGGTTTTGAGCACTTTTCTCCCCCAGAACAGGTTTGACCATGGTCTTGACACATGGGGCTATCAACTGCCCTCCGATGACTAGTGTGAGCTCAGTTTCTTCATCTGTCTCTTTTTCCATATGTATCTCTATGTTTGTTTGTCTCTATATTTGTTGTCTCTGTGTCTCCCTGTATGTTTCCTTGTCTGTCTGTCCGTCTGTTTGTATGTACGTATGTCTCTCTGTCTGTCTGTCAGTCTGCATGTCTGTACGTCTGTCTATATTTGTCTCTCTGTCTGCCTGTCTGTACGTCTGTCTATATTTGTCTCTCTGTCTGTATGTCTCTCTGTTTGTCTCTGTCTCTCTGTATATCTCTCTGTATATGTAAGTCTCTCAGCAATCATCCTTTTGCAGGTGTCCAGAGGCACAATAAAACAGCTGTTTGGGAAGGGATACGCCCGCACAACCTATATATTGTGGTTCCTGTGGTTCGCAACAGCATTTGTCTACTATGGCATTATCCTGGCACAGTCAGAAATATTGGAGTTCCACAAAGTCTGTGGCGCAGGTAATGTAACAAACTTCATTCTCGTAAAGTTGAACATTGCAAAATAAGCATACTCGCAAGTCAAGATTAATAAATTTTTAGATAACACATAATTTAATAAAATTATAAACCATGGTGCCATGCACATCTCAAGACGTTTTGTACGATTATGTCTTTACTTTAATAAATCTTGTGTGTTATATTTGAGTGTGTGTGTGAAATCATAAGTATATAAATGCAGCTTTTCTGTCATTAATTATGTCTCGAATTATCAAAACATCTATATTAATAATAAAATTGTAGTTATTTTGTAAGTCCTTGTCTGTGTGATTTTAGGTGTGTAAGATATGGTCTCATGTGTTCAAAACATCAAAAATACTTAGTGTTCCATATTGTTCTCACCCCCATCCAACCCCATCAATGAATGTAGGACATTTCCCCCAGTCCAGGGGGAAATAACTGTACCCCAATTATTATGGTGTATGGGATGATTTTGTGCCATCCAACATGGCTTCCACAACTATGGCCAATAACTGCGAGATTCAACTGATGTAACCTGGTTGCCAAGACAATACTCATCACGCAACCTGGTTTTGATACCCACTAATGTGTATTCCACTCAACAGGTGGCACCACTGCAGCTATTTATTTCCCATTGTGTTGGTGGTGACCAAAAGACCACCCATATATAATACTATACATTTTAGGGAAGTTCGTGAAATTGTGTGACCATGCATCCGTAACGAAAACTGAAATGTCTTGTTTATTAGCGGCCCCAGCGGAAGAAGAACCAATGCATGAGAAATGTCACTGCAATCTGCTGAGTGGAGCAGATTACGTGAGCATGATAGTGGCAACTCTAGGAGAGTATATAGGTATGTATATAAATATAGTATATATGCGGCCAGGTGCTGTAAGAATTATACGATCGGAGGGCACATCTGGTGACAGTAGCTGGGGACATTTTAGTTCCCATCGGGGTTTCCTCGTTGCCCAGAAACCCCCCAAGAAATACCACATTATATAGCAATGTTCAGTGAATGATGACATGCAACATCCACCTTTATATTTATATACCCAATATTACTCTTTAGAATCAATTTCGCTCTTTAACAGTGATCTTGTATACTGAAACCTGTCAACACCAGGTTGCGCCACCGTGACAGTTTCACTGGTGTGTCACAGAAATAGTGTCCTCCGTGATATGACAGTGGCTATTTGGAAAAAAGCTCCTTAAATTTAGTAACAGAATCTGTTTAATGAGATTATCCTTGAGCTCCTTACCTTAGATTATCCTAATGAGCTCCTTACCTTAGATTATCCTTATGAGCTCCTTACTTTAGGTTATCCTTATGAGCTCCTTACCTTAGATTATCCTTACAAGCATCTTACCTTAGATTATCCTTACAAACTCCTCACCTTACCATAACATAACTTAGATTATCCTTATGAGCTCCTTACCTTAGATTATCCTTACAAGCATCTTACCTTAGATTATCCTTACAAACTCCTCACCTTAACATAACATAACATAACATAACTTAGATTATCCTAATGAGCTCCTTACCTTAGATTATCCTTATGAGCTCCTTACCTTAGATTATCCTTGAGCTCCTTACCTTAGTGAAACAGTCCCTTGGTATCAAAGCTGGCGGTCTGCCGAATGACAGTTAAAGCTCATCCATTGTAACACGAGTATGATTGGTGTGTCAGTGGACGTAATAGATACTTTTTAGTAGGTACGTATCTTGAAAGACAACTATTGTGGTAACCTTAGTAAGTCTCATGACAGATTTTATTTCTATGAAAAAGTTGTAATACGTATTTGTTATCTGTCAAAATAGAAGTTCCAATTTCAATACTGTCGTGGTATCAAAATACTACTTTCCACCATCATCACCACCATCATTACCACAATCATCAACACCCTCCATCACCACAAACCATCAAAACCCTCCATCACCACACACCATCACCACAAACCGTCAACACCCTCCATCACCACACACCACCACCACTACTAACACATCCATCACCTCTGAATAGCTGATAGGACCAGAAAGCACTTGTAGCATGAAATATCAGATCAACATTTGACAAGGTATATATTATAGAAATCCTTAACACTTGTTGCAGCGATTCCCATCAATCTGATGTCGATAGATTCACTTGGCCGCAAGTGGACTTTGGCTATCAACTTCATGTTTTCTGGGATCTTCTTTCTTCTTGTAC
Source organism: Escarpia spicata (assembly GCA_963995525.1). Classification (NCBI taxonomy): domain Eukaryota; kingdom Metazoa; phylum Annelida; class Polychaeta; order Sabellida; family Siboglinidae; genus Escarpia; species Escarpia spicata. The sequence continues at coordinate 22,411,334 of OZ023213.1, forward strand.
AAATCTGTACAACCCGAGCCTGGCTTACCATCTTTGTGTTTGGTGTACGAGCTTTTGCATCAGCCATCTTCAATACCGTCTACATTTACACTTCTGAGGTAAAGCTGTTTACTGTGTGTGATCACTACATGACTGGTGCAGATTAGTTAGAACATTGCATGTTTAGGAATGGTTCATTCACAGAAAATACTTATTAGGACAGGGAGCAAGACAAGTCAGTTAATAAGGGCATGCTTTCTCTTCGTCAAACATGCACAGACACACACAAATGCACACACACACACACACACACACACACACACACACACACACACACACACACACACACACACACACACACACACACACACACACACACACACACACACACACACACACACACACACACACTGACACACATGCATACACACCCATGCATGCACGCACGCATACAGACAGACAGACAGACACACACACACAGAAACACATACATGCACACATACTTTCTCTTGGTCAAACAGGCATTCACACACCTGTTCACATAAACTCACCAACACACACACACACACACACACACACACACACACACACACACACACACACACACACACACACACACACACACACACACACACACACACACACACACACACACAACACCACCACCACATGAAAATTGCTGGATTCAGTCATAACAGCAAAGACACTGCTGCTGTATAGAACTGTTCAAAATACATCTTTATGTTTCAAAGAGTAGCCTGATGATGTGAACATTTATAAATGCATTGATGCTTTTTTATTACATACAATTTTATTATAAATTATTTATGGTAGGACATTTCATGGACTATATTTTAGAATAATTATTGTTGGCTTGGTTTTTAATGCAGTTTCTTAATATAATTGAATACAGTGGAACGTCACTATAAAGGTCACCCTTGGGACTGAACAAATGTTATCTTAATGGCAAGATGACCGTTTTTGCGGGACGGATTTCTTCTACTTTACTGTGATCAGAACAAATTGTTGACAATCCTAGGGTGCCCTTAATTGCCAGGCAGCTGTATTACCACAAGGTGACCGTAAAGCGATGTTCGACTGTATATAAAAAAAGTACCTCAGAATAAATCTTTAGTGATTTGGATGTATTTAAAAATAATTGATTATTATTATCAAACAATGGTTCTTTGGATATATTTGTCTGTTATCGTAAATGTCACATATTGCAGGTCTACCCAACCACTATGCGGAGTCTGGGACTGGGTGGGTGCAGCGCCTGTGCCCGCATTGGTGCTATGATCACACCATTCATAGCCCAGGTATTCCTTCACAACATATTCCTTGTAAGAAATTAGTAACACGAGATTGTCCAGAATAAGCAGGAGTGATCATTATTAGCAGGATGTTGGCTGAATCGGTCGTTTGGAATGTGGGAACCTAAAAGACATATTCTCTAGGGCACTACAATTAAATACTTGTCTTGTAAATTCTTTGTACTCCCTTGTATTTATGTAGAGTGCTGTGGCACAGTAGTTTGAGCATCAGACTCTCAATCAAGAGAACCCAGTTTCGAATGCTCCAGTTCAATCGGCTGTGTGAATGAGTACCAGGTTATAGACATAAACATGATTTGATTTGATGTGATAGACAGTGGTGGATATTCGGGTACGGTCTTTGGGCATTAATTGTAGTGTGGCAAAATGCTTCCCAGAGAAGTCAAGATAGTGTTCGATTAAACAGATCTGCCAGAGAGTAAAGTGTAAAGCGCTTTGAGCAGTTCTAAGAAATGGATACTGTGCTATAGATTTTCCCTTTACTTTTTAGTCCTTTGGGCCGAAGGTCCAACGGACTAGTGCCATCACTCTGCGTCCGACGTCCGCCATTAGCTGCCGTATCTCGGAAACCATTCAGCAACTTTTTCTCAAATTTTGCATAGACATCTTAGGGCACTGCCACTATGCATGCAAAATCTGTATTTGATTGAATCGTTCTAAGGGCTCCCAAGGGCCCCAAAACTGGTAAATTTGTACATTTTGCCTATTTTTTCAAAAACTGTATAGTAACTTTGTCTCTAATTTTGCATAGACGTTACTTAGGTTAGTGTCACTGTACACAAGAAATATGTATTTGATTGAATCATTCTAAGAGCACCTAATGGCCCCCCAAAACGGACCTCAAACCAACTTTATACTGGTGGGAGTACAAATCGTGTGTTGTGATGTTTTATGCTATTGAACAAGATCTTAAGGTATCTATGTGCTAAATCTCTAACACCTATTCCATCTAATGTATGCAACCAAACTGTTAGAAAAGTTGTTCCGAGTGAAATACTTACAAAAATATACTGGTGAAATCCAAATCTCGCAAACGATGCCTACATAAAAAACATGCATTCTATCTGCATTGTGTAAATGGTTATATGGCGAGAACATGTCATGTGTCAGTGCGAGATCAAGCAGTGTATTAAAATAGGCCAACAGCTTTAGTACACGAGATTTGGTGACGTGGCCTTTGACGTGACACAAATGTTTTGGTTGTGAGTATATGGGTGTTCTCTGATTGCACCAGGTGTTGCTGCAGAAGTCTCTGGTTGGCTCATTGTGGATGTATGGCACAGTTTGTATCACATGCAGCATCGCTGCGCTACTTCTTCCGTACGAGACCCGAGGCAGAGGAATGCCAGTAAGTTAATAATAATAATATATTTGATAGTCACAACAGTTTGTGGTGTTTCACATCATATTATAGCATGATCTATACTTGTTAAATAAGTCAATTGATTAAAATACACAAATTGTTATAATTATTACTTTTTTAAATATGGCATGATGTAGCAATATTACAATTACACTTGTATTAATAAAGTAATAGAATTTATCTGCTCTCAGTCCATGTTATGAAATTACCACAGTGTATGTAAACTATTACAATGTATGTGGTAGAGTGTAATATGTTGGCAGTAATACTATTGTAACATTTGACTGTGAAAAAGAAATAGTGTAATGAGAAACCGAATATAACGTTGGGTTTTTTCTCCAGCAAACAGAATGATGACATCATAAACATCAATGAGGACATCAGAGTTATGAATGATGACATCACAGGCATAAACGATGACATCACAAACAAGAATGATGACATCACAAACATCAATGAGGACATCAGAGATATGAATGATGACATCACAGGCATGAATGATGACATCACAAACAAGAATGATGACATCACAAACATGATGCAGCAAGATAAATCAGTATGATCATCTGCATAATGATGATAGATTTTAGAAGTTTGATGCATTATCACAACATGTACTGCTGATCTAAAGTCACTGATGGTGAGAGAGAAAGTATGGGCAGAAATATTCAACGCATGCTGTGATACTAGTCATTACATTATAAAAATAACAATTAATTATTATTATAAAGAGCCAAGGAATTAAGAAATATGTAACACGCATGTTGTTATTAAGAAATTGTCAATTCGGACCTACCAAATCTCATGCATTTTGCGTCCATAATAATAATACAGGTTCTTTTACCGCGTGATCTCTAACTAATAGTTAATCAATGCGCTCACAATATAGAAACATAAAACAATTAAAATAATATATTAATTAATTAATTAACAATATAAATAAATAAAAAATATTAATAAATTAACAACAGTCACTAAAACGTCCTGTAAATAAATCTTGCTAATGTCCACTATAAGTTTGTTTAAATAAATTTGTCTTAAGGTGACATTTAAATAAAAACAGACAGAGAATCTCGTAGAGTCAGTGGCACTTCGCTCAATTTGGCAGGACCATTTATGCCAAATGCTTGCTTGCCGATGGATTTTGATGCTGGTGGAACTGCAAGCTGAAGATGGTCATGAAGCTGCCGAAGACGAGGGTTGTGAGTTTGTGGATGTAGTAGATATGTAAGGTACTCCGTCCATCTCGAGCTATCATGCGGCTATCTGTAAATCTCCTGCATACCAGCGATTTAAAAAAAACTTATTTTTATGCAGATATTGGCAATTTTATTGATACACACAGGTAGATAGCTCGGAGCGTCCGTTGAATCCATGAGGTTGTTCTTGTCATCAACAGTGCGGTGTTGCCACCTAGCATCCTGTTGGGGAACTGAATCTAACATATATTTCCAGCCACAACTTGGCAGCTCTGTTTTTACAGTTATTAGAATTATTTTCTTCTGATTGTTTACACAGTTTCTTTCTTAGGTGTTGAGCATCTTCACTTGACGGCATTACCAGGAGTAGCTAATGGTGAAGTCGATATTGAATATGATCTTGTTCCACAAGTACAACAAACTTGTCTTTAGAAAGCAGCACAAAGAAGGTGCGTCACAGTTACAATGGACTTTTTTATATTATAACATTGACAAAGTGAAAATAATGCATACATAGTACAAATTGGATATTTTGAAATCCCAGAACCAATTAACCCCTATTTAGTAGATGCTAACAGTTTACAAAAAAGGTAGAAAACATTACAAACATGAATGTTTCTTGTGATAAATGCAGAAATGTGATGACAGGACTGCACACGAATATCCATTTTATCAATCTGAATAGGCATTTGTTTGGAATTTTAGAAATGAAATTACTATACATCTAGCCCATAGATTAACACATTAGCTAAATGATTTTACTACTGTGGAACAAAAGTTTGTCATTGTAAAAGTTAGCATTAGCAGGAGTAACAACTTCAAAAAAGTGATACAGTGATACAGTGATACAGACACAACAACACTGCGCATTTGCCAAATTTATCACGTTCACAAATAAAACATTGTATATGTCTCGTAAACATTCCAATAAAGGAGAAATGTTAAGTTTGTGCATTTATCAAAGGTTCTATGTTGTAATCTCTGTAAACTTGTCACACCTGTCAAAAAGGTGCTTAGTTAAAGAAATGAGAGGACATATATTGTCACCCTGGTGGCACATCAAGAGGTTGTGGGATGAAAGTCGCCAAATCTATAATTATTTACAAAAATTATTTAAAGGATGCTGTTTTTTGCATTATGTGGCCACTTTTCATATAAAATGTGGAATTGGTTCAAAACAGTGGTGATTATTAAAACAAGAAGAATCAGGAGTATTAAAAACTTGGCAGCAAAGATACGTAAATCCATTAGCAGGAGTTCTAGCTGGCACCTCGGCAGTCATTTAGGTAACAAGAAAACCTTATACAAGTGAGTATTCAGTTTATGCTATACATTTGGCATGAGGTCATATGACAGAAACTATTCCAATGAACTAGGACTGATTGGTCAATGCAATGGTTGCCACCTATGGAACAGATGTGTACATGTTATTTGTGATTACTGTACTGTGGAATACTTCAGATCTCAAAGTGTTTGCAGTCACCAAAGGGTGTAACCATGTGTTATTAGACATACAATATTGGTGTATTGTTGCCATTTTTTGAAAATGTGAAAAGGAATACATTATTTTATAAATTGTAATTTTTGTAATCAATGTTTCTTTTATTATTATGATACTGCTTGTCATGTCAGCTTTGTTGACTCAAAGTTGGGTGACCGGTGGCTGTCTATTGTTCTTATGTGGCTGTTGTGTATTTAAAATAAATACAATGTATTGATTAGTTTAACTGTTTTTTATAGACTTCATAATATTTAGTTTTCAGACATACATATTTTACTATTATAGTCTAAATTGTTTGCACATATTCTAATTGTTTGCATGACCTCCTGTTTACACTGTTATTGAAAGTGTGAAAAGATAAGTCGGTTATAAATTATTAGCTTTGTAAGTACCTGCTTAATGAAACAATAACTGAGCAGCAAGCCAGTTACCCCATTGCGTCCCTTCACATTGATACTGTCTTAGTGCACAAGAAGAGGACAAACAACAATATTACCTTTTAAAGTATCTGCTCAGTGAAACAATGACAGGGTAGCAAACCAGTTGTAACCCCATTGTGTCCCTTCACACATTTTGTAACCCCATTGTGTTCCTTCACACAGTTTGTAACCCCATTGTGTCCCTTCACATATTTCTTAACCCCATTGTGTCCCTTCACACATTTTGTAACCCCATTGTGTCCCTTCACACATTTTGTAACCCCATTGTGTCCCTTCATACAGTTTGTAACCCCATTGTGTCCCTTCACATATTTCTTAACCCCATTGTGTCCCTTCACACATTTTGTAACCCCATTGTGTCCCTTCACACATTTTGTAACCCCATTGTGTCCCTTCACACATTTTGTAACCCCATTTTTTGTGTCCCTTCACATATTTCTTAACCCCATTGTGTCCCTTCACACATTTTGTAACCCCATTGTGTCCCTTCACACATTTTGTAACCCCATTGTGTCCCTTCACATATTTCTTAACCCCATTGTGTCCCTTCACACATTTTGTAACCCCATTGTGTCCCTTCACACATTTTGTAACCCCACTGTGTTCCTTTACGCATTTTGTAACCCCATTGTGTCCCTTCACACATTTTGTAACCCCATTGTGTCCCTTCACACATTTTGTAACCCCATTGTGTCCCTTCACATATTTCTTAACCCCATTGTGTCCCTTCACACATTTTGTAACCCCATTGTGTCCCTTCACACATTTTGTAACCCCATTGTGTTCCTTCACACATTTTGTAGCCCCATTGTGTCCTTTCACACATTTTGTAACCCCATTGTGTTCCTTCACGCATTTTGTAACCCCATTGTGTCCCTTCACACATGTTGTAACCGCATTGTGTTCCTTCACACATTTTATAACCCCATTGTGTCCCTTCACATATATCTTAACCCCATTGTGTTCCTTCACACATTTTGTAACCCCGTTGTGTTCCTTCACACATGTTGTAACCCCATTGTGTTCCTTCACACATTTTGTAACCCCATTGTGTCCCTTCACACATTTTGTAACCCCGTTGTGTCCCTTCACACATTTTGTAACCCCGTTGTGTCCCTTCACACATGTTGTAACCCCGTTGTGTCCCTTCACACATGTTGTAACCCTGTTGTGTTCCTTCACACATTTTGTAACCACATTGTGTTCCTTCACACATTGATACTGTCTTTGTGCACAAGAAAATGATAAAATAACAACTTAATTCGCCTTAGATGTATCTGCTCAATGAAACAATGACTGAGCAGCAAGCCAGTTATCCCATTGTGTCTCTTCACACATGAATACTGTCTTTGTGCACAAGAAGATGACAAACAACTTACTTCACTTCAGAAATAAATGCTCAATGAAACAATGTTGTAGATTCCGTATTGACTTTCTTTGCTTATGCTCGAGCAGAAACAAAAGATTAAGTGTAAATAAGCATGATATAAATACCAAACAAGGATAAATTTTACTAAACAAAGTGCAGTAGGTGTCTTGCGAACAGTCGGACTGCTAACTAATATATATAGTAGTCAAAGTACAACAAAGATGTGCTGATATTGGTAGCTGAATTGGTAGTGTGTCGAGCTGCTATTTTCAGTGTCCTCGGTTTGAATCCCACAGAGTACATGAAACTTTTGTTTGTGTTCATTTAGTTTAAGATTATTTTTTTTTATATTTCGTATAATACTATTTCGGGCACTATTTCGTAATTTCGTTTCGTTATCAAAAACATACATAAACATTCTGGGGGATAGACATGCTAACTGGCAGTGAGCAGTCAAAACGCGATTCTGAGCCAGACTATCTTCCTAGCGAAGTCACGCAGCCAGGCGAGAGTCGGTTAAGCGAGACTAATAATTATTAATACACGGCAAATCCTGACAATACATCACATAACTTCATAAATTGATGACGCTTTAATTCATGAGTATACCAGTGTTGCCATCTAGCGGATCACATTCAGAAGGGCCATTCAGAGCCAGACTATCGTTCTGGCGAAGTCACGCAGCCAGGCGAGAGTCGGGTAAGCGAGACTAAGCAGGCGCTTGTATTTGTCAAGGTAACAACGGTACATAATCAATTTAGTCTTTTAGATAATACAATAATTCCTCTCTCAACAACATAAATGACTGGTTGTTTATAATGCAGCAGTGTTTAAAATATAAGTGAACAAATATAAATTACACAAGTAATCGTATTAACAGTTATGAATGTTTAAATCACCGATGCTGTTTCACTGACAATTTTGTTAAACTACTATGTCGCCATCTAACGGAATTTGTGAGTACTACGAAACGTAACCTAGGCTGTTGTTATTCCTTCGAGTTTTGTATTCGAAATCGGAATATGTACACTTATGTGTGTTCTAATGATGTGACAACTACATTTAACTAGCAACATGTCTTCAATGCGCTTAACAAACAGCCAGATAATGATCACAAAACGGTTTACGTTAGCGTCTTCCGCTCGCGTCCCCGTTTACGTCGGTTAACACGAGGTACCACGGGCGCCATGACATTCCGTAGCAATTTACCTTGCGCGTTTTAAAAATGCTATGTCATAAATCCACCAAAATAAACGAATACCGTTGCAGAGTAATCATGTTTGTTACAAAATATCACCAATAAAGTCAGTGTTGTTCACGGTGTTTCCGAGAAACGACAACACGTGGTTTATGAAACGGCAAATGACAACGCATGATCTGTTAATTACAGACTCGTCGCGGTCGCCACCGGGCGACCGCACATAATGTGTCGGTTATCAAACAGAAAAAACAGTCGCATATGCGACCAATTCAGTCGTAATTTAGAGGGCTGCTCCTAGTAGATCCGCAATGCCATGCATCGTGCAACAGTTGCTAGGAACAACAGCTGGCGTCAAAACATGAACAGATTTATCGTCTTTTCACAATGATGAACAAGCCTTACAAGGCTAGGTTATGTCAACAAAAACATAAGAATATGTTATATCGTTATTTAAATGGTGCCAGGATGGATAATAATATGTACTTTATTACTATTTTTGATATGTTCAATATTTATGGCGCTATTTAACTGTTAAATCTTAAAATGGTGGCATTTTTTGTCTATTAGTTTTCAATCCATTTGTTGTGCACATGCTGCATGAGGACTGCAGTTAATTGATGGGAAAATAGTAATAACATTGGAACTTTTTAACTTACGTATGTGAAATCAAACATGGTGCAACCCTTAAGGAAATGTAAATTTTTGTGACCTTGACTTGACGTTCACAGTTGACCTACATTCCACTTTTGAGCTAGATTTGGCCCATAGCATGGGATTAATTCCTATTTAGGGAATGCTAAATGGTAAAAACTATTTTTGTTATTTATTGACCCAGCTTACTGAAATTTGACCACAGTGTTTATAGCTTACAAAAAGGATTTTACGAAGTTGTTATGATTTTTTTGTCCACCAGGTGGCGATGAAGGTGGCGTCCATCTTGATTTTCAACAGAATCACCGGAATCAAAATATCAGGATAATGGCTTGGCCAAATTTACTGTAACTTTACACATACATTGTCTATACATAGACACACGACTTCATAGTTTCACTTTTTTGTGGGGATAAAAAATATATATGATTTTTTTGAAATTTCGAGACAAAAACAGGTTTGGCAAAACAACGGCATACTATATAATATATTTGATTATCCTAAAACTATCAAGTCATACATGTTTATATGTACAGACAATGTATCCTGAAAATTTCATAAGATTCTGGCAATAAATAGCCGGTCCAAATAACACAAGATAAGTCGAGTTGATACAAAAATTCTTATTCAGAAAACCGATGTCAAAGTACCCGCAACACGTTTTACATACAATAAAGACAGTTACAGTTCTGAAATTACACATGTATGTCCCCTGGCTATTACTCTTTCTGGTGATATATGATGTACAAATAATGACTGTAAAAATATAAGAGTAACATATACAAAGTGAGATACACTATATATCCGTCCACCGTTATAGTGACTTAGTTTCAGTAATGATCTTCACATGCATAAAATATAGTCACAATCTTGAAATTACACAAGTAATGCTACTATTCTTTCGTAAGGTATTATATATAACCATTGATTGAGTAATAACATGTAAACATAAATACAAACACACACAAACTAACAATGAACGTGTAAATCGTCAAAATGACTCGTAATATAAACATTATAGCTACAGTGTTCTGCATCCAGCAACATTATCTATCTCAGTCTCTAGAAGCTGCCAGCAGCATAGTCCGCAGTTGACTGGGCCTCCGCAGCCCGAGCAACTCACCGAGCACGTCGTGCTTCCTTTGTCGAAGCATACATTTGTCGCTCGGCTTGTCGAAGCCGCCTTGCTTCCGTTTTCACTGCTGACGCCAACAGCTGGTCCCCAGGTGCAACTCGATCCCAGCACCTCGCACAGGTGTCGCATGGTAGCTGCCACTCCGACGTTGAATTCTGCCACGGCGGCACATGTGGCAGAAATAACTCTGTGAACACATAAAACCTGTCTTAGGGTACTTGGTCCAAACCTTCGAATGGAGGCTTTCATTCGGGTTTTGCTGGGGCCTCTCATCTGTTGATGTTGCGTGGTAGAAGGTGGCCCACGCAGCGTCTCGCATGGCATCCATGTCGTTGGTGTATGCCCGCACTGCCTTGCCATAAGTAGGCTGTCAGTTTCGCGATAGTTGCCTGTTTGAGTCTGCCATGGCCACGACCTCCCAGGACAACCTCAGCCTTCTTACCAGAGGACGCCGGCTTCCCGAGTGCAGTGCCAAGGCGTTTGGCGACGTGGTTGCTACACTCCACGTCGCCATACACTTGTCGGTCACACAAGTGCTTGTATGTTTTCGCGTCACTGTCCGATACGATCGTCGTATATCGGAACCCGTGACGCTCGATAGATCGCTCCCACCATGAAGCTGTATGCTATCAGCACATGCATGTCACTAAATATACCAAAATATGCATGGAAATAAGCCTGTTTGTGTTGATATTTTTTGAAATGGCAAATATGCGTGAGGTTTACTGGTTCAGGGGAAAGGGGTGTTCAAGCGCATATCGCCACAGCCTGTGGCATTGGGGCCGGCTAGCCCCCTGTGGGTGAAAAGTGAAAATAGTAGCCTGACGGTAAACCGTGGAACACCCAGGTCAACCCCACCTCCTTGCGGTTCCCCCCGGGAAACCACTATTACCGGGGTGATCGTAAAGCGAGGTTCAATTATACAGGTCAATGTCTGTACCAGATCTGACAGTCGCCGTGAGTCTAACCGTCTTCTAGCCGCCGGGAGAGTTGCGAGGTTTCCCCGCTATCGGTCTCAGTAAGGACGAGTTAGTCGCTAACATATATGAGTAAAAACAAGTACATGCCATTTGTGGAGCGCAGTAGCCCAGTGGATAGTGGTTCGGACTCTCGACTGAGAGAACCCGGGTTCAAATCCTATATTGCCGTGTCGAACCTTGGGCAAGTTCTTTCATTTTACATTGCTCCAATTCATTCAGTTGTATGAATGAAAACCTGGCTATAGACAGCGGTGGATATTTGTGTACGAATAGTCTACGTGCAATAATTGTAGCGTGACTGGATCCTTCCCAGAGAAGTCGAGATGGTGTTCGATCGGAGTCCTGAGCACTGCATACTGCGCTATATAAGGACTTACCTTTATTTTTGTTAAGCTCAGTGCTAAAAAGGAACTTGTAACTATGGGTATTTACATTCAGGTACACAGACAACGGCACGGATACTACAGTACGTCATATCGACGAGTTTTGCTTGCTATAGACGTTATATACCTTTGCTTGTTTGATATAATTATAAACATCACCGTTAGTATTTAGTTGATGTCGCACTGTGTTGATGAAACCTGGGAACGTGGTTTTGATAAAAGTGTTTAACAGCAGAATAGTAGAGCTATTGTTGTACCTTCTGCATATAGGAGCCAAAAGGTGATAGCGATCCAGTTCTCCCATATATGGTAGTTATCGTGTCCACCATAAATAGTTTACGGAGTGCCTTCCATGGGTTTCAGTTAGTTCCGTGGTGACGTTTACCAAAGCTTACCGTACCACTATTTCAGCCAGCCAGAAGATGCTGCCACTGTACGCCGCTATGAGAACTACATGTGTGGAGCGAACGTTACGTTAGCTGTGTTCAAAGTGAGAGCCGCTCTTCCCTTGCACACAAGTAGTAGTACCGTACGTTTGGAACCTCATCCTACTGTGAAAGTGCGCCTCCATGGACCAAATCTCATAGTGGAAAGAAGAATAAATAGTGGCGCCACCTGGCGGCTGCAGAGGGGTGAATTAGCGTGTTACGACCTTTGGTGGTGGAGGCGGGGGTTAGAGATGTGTGTGTGTGTGCGTGTGTATAAATGCGCGTGTATGAAAGACCTAACGAAACACAAGAGTATACGAGTGCACACGAATTTTATTGACGAAAGATACAAGCATACATATGACACGAAACCGTGTTTTATTAAGCGAAGACAAGTGGACGACGCATGCCTTGTGGGTGAGCGAACACCGCGACAGAGGTCGTGAGCTTAGGGGTCAAGACGACCACGCTAGTGGCTCGTAGGATGGTAGTACGACTTACGGGTGAGCGAACACAGCGGCAGAGGCCGTGAGCTTACGGGTGTGTGACCACCGCGCCATAGGCTCGAAACATGATGATGATGATGATACCTGTTCGTTAATGAAACACGGTTATAGCAGTTGTTTAAGCCAATCAAATAAACGGCAGTCGTTTGCTACCAGATCAGTGCCGAAACCATTGACGAATTCCTTCATGGGAAGTCCACGACAGCGAAACAAGAGATAAGCAACACAGTATTGTCCGCAAACGTTAGACGTCTGCAGTCTGTTAGAATTATGAGTCCACGTTACACAATGTTTATTCAATAATCGACGGAACTCGACGTGCCGTGGCGCTCAGCCGTAAGAACAGAAGTATTCACCGTGACCGTTGGCGTCTATGTAGAGTGCTATTCAATGTTCGCCGGGTTTACCCGCGTCGTGCGTGTTGCACACGAAGGCGACGGGGTAAGCGTCTATCTGGAGAGCGAGGAGTACGTCTTTGGGTACGATCCCACGGATGATGGGACGGGCGTGCCAATCGAGGGTGAGTAGGCGGACGAGCTGCAGGGTTTCCAACAGTAGTCGTAGATGACGTTGCGACTCTTGTCGATCTCCAGCACGGTCTCGAACTCGGCGTAGGCGATGACGTTCACAGTGGTCGTCAGCGCGTCGCGGAAATGAATCTCGATGCGCAGGTTGCCCTTTTGTACCAGATGGAAGCAGCAGTCGTCGCATGCATCGGGGATGCGGTCCAAGCCGAAGAAGGTGTAGTCGTGTCGGAAGTCGGCGCGAGACAAACCGTTGCCTTCGTTCTGCCACACCTTACCCGTCGAGGTGAACAGGTTGTGGTAGCACCTGACAAAGAGGTCGTCGTTGAAGTTGGGCTGGAAAGGTTTGGAGGGTATCTGTCGTCCGTCGACGTACACGGCGAGGAAGTTGATGTGGTTGTTTTTTGCGTGAAAGGGATTTCTGGCGTACCTTCCGTTGTAGGCGTCGTTATCGATGCAGCACAGCACGAGACGTTTCGGAAGAGCGCCAAGAACGAGATTATCGTGCGTGTGCGAGCGGGTACCTGTGGGAATTGAGTAGACCTTGCAGGCGACGGGTCGCATCGGATACTTGGCGGTGGTTTTTTCGAGGGCTTTGATGTGAGCCATCTGCACGCCCGGATTCAGGGTGGCCTTCTTGACGAACAGTGTAGCGCTGACGATCTTTATCTTGTAGCGGGGTTGGCGCCGCCGGCCATGAGCGCGAACGAATCCTTGCTGCGTACCAGACGTATCTTGACCTCGACGCCGTTGATGAGGAATTTATCCTGTAGGAACAGGTCCATGTGGAGAGGACCCATCATGTCGACCACGCGACTCTGTGCAATCATGTTGCGTTTGGTGACGAACCACGCGTTGGCTGCATCGCCGGCATCTAATTCGACGTCTTCCATACGATTGGCCGTGTCCTTGTGCCACATCTGACTCGTCCGTTGCGTCCCATTGGCATCGTCGCCGTAACTGAGTAGCGTCTCTATGTAGGCGCGGTACGGGTACTTGTTGGTCGAGGGAGTCACGAGCGTTCCGTTCAGGTAGACATCGACCTGACTGAACAGCGAATGGAGCCAGTTATTCACGGGACCGACGGGATCGTTGGCGGCGTGGTCGGCTCCGTCGCGTCACCTTCGCCTGAACGTGTAGCATCGTGCTGGCGAGATCCAGGTAATCGTCTCCCGATCCGGCTATGACGAATTCGATCGGTCCGCCCGAGTCGAGCGAGGACATCGGTTGGTGTTGTACCGTGTGACTATCGATGATGCTGGTCTGAGTCGGAGGCACGGCGAAGAGATCGAGCTCGCTCTTGAGGCCCTCACACGGTAGTTTATGAATGAACGCCATCCTCGAATAAATCGGACTCACGACGTGTCGTCGGCCTCTGCTTCCTCTTGCGTCTCGCAGCTGTACTGACTCGTTTCGTAGCGGGTGCGCGTCTTATACGCTTACGCGGTTGCACGCCAGGGGGTCAAGAGGTCGCTCATCATGTCTCTACCGGCAGCGGTGATGCTAAGTTTGGCGGCCGTTCTGATGTTCTGACCCGACAGGACGTCGTCGGTTATGCGTGCGCCGGTCGACACCGCTCTCCTTCCCAACGCCACGGCACCTCTCTTGACGAGCGGCATGACGCTACGCAGTAGACCACCGAATAGATTTCCTAGTCCATGTCCTCGTTGGTATCGGGCACCCGCGAAATAGGGAAGCGCACCGCCCGCTTGACGAGTGTAGTAGTAGTTGTAATTCATCCCTCTAGAACAGGGCCGTCCGTCGCCGTTGGAAATGAAGTGTCACCGTCAACTTGCCGACCTCGAAAGGCACGCGTCGTCCGGTGTCGTCTCTTATATCTATCTCAATCGTGCCAAACTCTTTGTAGAGCACGGGTACGTTGTAAGTCTTGTCAAAGGTCTTCGACACGATGTCGCCATGGCTACCGCTCAGCGGGACGATGCGCAGCAGTGGTACGAGGCTGTCACCGTCAACTCGCGGTTCCACGACATCCGTGTAGACGTAGAGCGATTCCAGCCCTGGTTCCATGTTGACTACGGTGTCGGCTTCCGTGGTATATACCTCGGGAGGCGTGGGATCCTTCGGGAGAGCCGACAGTGTATTGACACGAAAGCCGAGAACGGTGGTCAGCATAGCGCCGCGGAAGACGGTATTCGGTAGCATGTACACCGTTATCTTATGCGTGATGGTACTGTAGCTCAGTTTCACCCGTCCCTCCCCCGCAACGCGACGTAGAGCGGCGTTAATGGCGAGGATTAGTGACCACGGATCTTTATAGTGTCCGGTCCCGATTCTGATATTCTTCGTGTGCATGGGCCACATGTTCCCCCCTCCTCTTCCACAGGTAGCGTTACAGCGAACCCCGCGTCGTCGTCTACGACTTTGTACCAACTGTGCGGGTACTGTATCTCCACCAGTCCACATTCACATCGCCCCGGTAGTAGGATACGTTGCGGTAGCGTCGTGACGTAGTGGATCAGCGTGTTATCGGGGTGCGTGCGCATAGAAGCATTGCTAGGCAACGTGACATAAAAATCACTCGTCATGTTGTTTCAACGTCGGGCTGGGTAGCAGGTAACCCAACGAACTGCTCAACAGGGCCGTCCACAGAGTCGGATTCGCGTGGTATCCGAATGACAGATTGTAGATACTGACCAAGATGACCGTGTACAAGACGACGACCTGACACAGAAACACGATCTCCTCTTTGGGACACGCGGTACCGAATATGTGCCACGGAGGCCTCTCTTTCTGTGGCGGCGCGTCGATTTCGTCGTCGTCGTCGTCGTCGTCTTCCTCGGTGCTAACGGTGACCTGTGATGTCGTCTCACCCGTCATGGGTGGGCGAATGAAATCATGTCGGACGCGTGACTAGTCTTTATAGCCGACGAGGGCTTTGACATCGATCCAGCTGTTGAATTTCAAAGGGTATCCGAACCATTTAACCAACTCCTCCCGTCGCCTGCCCACCATGGGTCGCTGCAATATCGATTCCACACGGTACAGTTTATCGGTCGGAACCGTCACCTTCTGCAACTCCGGTTCGTAGAAGGTACCGTCCAGTGTTTCACCGAGATCGTCCGTCAGGCGATAGACGGGCGGATCGGCTGGATGGACCTCGTGTATGGTGAATATTTCCTCGGACCAATTCGCCGTGTACCCTTTATCGAAGCGTCGCTTGACCCTGCTGATACGCACGCGATCCGCCACGATCCATACTTGGGCACACCCTTACCGTGCTGACTACCGTACAGGCGCTGCCACACCTCTTCCTGATTCAACGCGTTCACTTGCGACGGAGCCATACTGATGCTGCGGTAAGGGGTGTCGTTGTACGAGCGTACCAGGTCCTGAAGGATATCCATGTATTGCCACGTCTCGTGTTTCGACAGGTATCGCCACATGCGCGTCTTAAACGTACGATTAAAACGTTCCACGATGCTCGCCTTGGTCTCCTCGTTGTAGATGGAGAAGTGTTGGATACCGTACTTGTCCCATACACCCCGAACGCCACGGTTCAGGTATTCCAGACCTCTATCGGTCTGCAACGTCAGCGGACGATCGTCGTTATCGATGAACAGTCCGTCCAGCGCCCTCGTCATCGACGTCGCCGACTTGGTCTTCAGCGGAACGCATCGGGCGACTTTCGAGCAGACGTCGATCACGGTGAGTAGGAACGTCGTACTGTCGTTGTCTCGTTTCAGACTGGACACGTCGACGAGATCGGCCTGCTACTGTTGATTCCGACCGCCGACGACCACGCGCCGCCGCCGGAAACGAACTCTCACCGGTTTGTGTAGGGTATAGGCGTTCTGTTCCGATAGCCATTGTTCGACGACCTTTCTCGGTACACGCTGTATGGGTCGGAAGGCGACGCGGCGCAACGACTTGATTCCCACGTAACTTCCCACCTTGGCGGGTGGTGATCATGTTGTACGGATGATATAATCGATGGTAATCCCGCACACGATGTGAAGTCCGGCGTAAGCGACAGCGCTAAACAGATGACGTGTTAGACTGTCCCGTGGATCGCACATTATGCTGTCGATTCGGGACGATGCGCCTCCTTTATTAAAGACGCTCCCATGTCTTGCTGTCCGACGGAGGGGAGGTAGGGCGGCGGACGGGCTCATTCGTTCCCGCCGCCGTCGCACGAGGGGTGTCCACTGCGCTCTACCGAGCGATCGTGTGGCCGCTGCCGCCACGGCACTCTTCCTTTGCCCATCCTGTTGAATGTGGAGTCTCCTGGCCTCGTTGCCCACCAACTCCAAGGGTCAGATTCATGTCGCCGAGTTGGCGCGCAAACACCTGCCATCCCGTCGGATCATCGAAAGTCTTGCGCTGGCGCAACAGATCGTTCACGAGGTCCACTACGTTACTTCCGGGTACCGCTACTCCTTTGTGCACTTCACGCGACATCTCGTTTCAGACGTTCCATCAATCGTCTGGCTTTGGCCTACAGCGCCTTGGGAACGCTGTCGACGACTTCCGCTTCTATACCTCCCGCCGCCGCCGTGGTCACTGGGGACGTATCTTTGTTCACCGTCATCAAGCGCACCGGTTCGCGCGGGCGTCGATCGGCCAACGCGTTGTAGCGTTGCAACACTTAAAGTAGTAATAGGCGTGGTGTACCGCCCAGGGTTGTCGCGCCCCGGAGGAAACCCCATGTTAAGAGATAGGGATTTTCCCCCAAGACGCTCCAAACCCTTTCGCGCCAATTATGCAAATGAGGTCTTTGGAGCGTCTCGGGGGAAGTGCAATTGACCAATCACGAGCGAGCTGGGCATTGTGGGCGTGGTTAGTTATGCAAATGAGCTTGGAAAAGTAGTTCCGACCCCGGGTTAAAGTATAGGGAATTTTATCGCAAAGGTATCCGACCACTTTTCGAATTTTAACCCCATGTTAAAGCATAGGGATTTTTATCGCAAAGGTATCCGACCACTTTTCGAATTTTAATCCCACGTTAAAGCATAGGACATTTTTATCGCAAAGGTATTTGACCACTTTTCGAATTTTTATCCTGGGTTAAAGCATAGGCCATTTTTATCGCAAAAGTACGCGACCACTTTTTTGAATAAAATAACATACCGAACAGCATTTGAATATGCTACACACGAGACTGCTTGGCCCGGAGGCCGAGGCTCGCCAAGGGTCCGACCCGTTATTTGTTTGACTATGACACGTCGAAAATGTGGTGTTATAATAAGGCGTAATGTATAACAAAAGGATTATAAATTCAGCGGAGACCGTTTTGTCTGAAGTAATGTATACGAAATGTACATTACATATAGGACTATGTTATATCAGAGCCTATAGCCTCGTTTTTCGAACAGAGTGACCATTTTGGAATTAGCCCTTTGGTGTCTGTTACAAAAACCCGTACTCGAGACGTGTCTGGACACGTTTGTTTGTCGCAAGCACGCGCACCCTGTATGACGTCATGGTACGCGCTGTAATTTTGTACACGAAGTGAGTTGTTCAAGCAGATAGTGCTTTGGTTAGACCTTGTATTGAACTTGCGCGTATGTAATGTAATCCCTTCATGTGACGTCAACTAAATAAGTAATTGCGCATGCGCAATAGTGGTTATTCTTATATGTCGTAGGTTGTCGACCCTTTGATTAGGTGTAGGACACTCCTTTTAATATTTACAACTTTAATATAGGTCCAAACCCGATAAAGCATAGCCATAGGCATAGGCATAGTCATAGAGGCTAAAGGCTATCTGACCTACAGCGCATAACCACGGAAAAACAACTTACAAACACTGACAAACAACTTTCAAACACTGATATTCAACTCAAAAACACTGACATACTATAGCGAGTGAAAAATTTCCCTGTTAACCGATATAAACTGATATTAAACAAGCCTCAAGGTTCTGTGTTGAAAAAACATCCGTGTATTTGTCCCGTGTTAAGGCATTGCCATAGGGGATTATACGAACTTATCTGCTAAAACATTCAAACTACCAGCTATCTGTGTAATATTTTGGTCAAACTGGTTGTCATGTAACAGTATTCGTGATACGAAATTTGTACTTACCGAACTTTTTGAAGTTATTATAGCAGTTGATAGCCTGTACACAAACTGGTGTCAAACTGTTTTGAAGAGATATTCCTTGTTCGAGCCTCATCTACATGTATGTCTCATCTGTGCCTAGAGACCAACAATACCGTTTCAGCATTTTATCACGCTGGTGTTCTTAACCTATATGTGTGTACGTATGTACGTATGTACGTATGTGTATAGTTGCGTTCAACATTACTATTAAATAAATAAACACGCTATGTGCGATGGACAATGGCGATTCGATCGTCTTGATATCAAAGATCATACAGCAATAAAAGACGGCGCAGTGCTCGCTATCTATACTGTTCGAGGAAAGTGAAGCGTCATGATAGTGAAGCGTTATGTTAGAACAGTACAGACACACAATAACCTCCCAGATAAGATGTACCAGTATTTATATAGTTTACCGTATTAAGGGCCAAGTGTACAAATGTCCATTAGAACGTTTTTATCTTTTTTCGGTCTATAGTATTTAAATTCGTGCTTCTTCGTTAAAACCTGCCAAATTAGCTTCGGTCGTAAAACAAATAACCTGGCACGGGTAACCGAAAATGAACTCATAGATACATACACGTGGTACGAAACACACAACACGCACATGAACTCAGACCAACTAGACGGTGAAAGACTGTTTGAGTGTTTTGTTAGACGCAGGTGTGAAGCTATCCGGCCTAGATATGTCACGAGACTACGGATGGGACATCAGAATAGACGTGTTATTGCGTCAAAGCCCTCCTTTTTTCAGGAAAATAGACGTGTTATCGCGTCAGTTCCTTTCCTTTTCAGGAAAATAGACGGGTTATCGCGTCAATTCCTTTCCTTTTCAGGAAATTAGACGTGTTATCGCGTGAGATTTGCTTCAAAACGAAGCAACGCAAAGCAAATAGCCGTGTTATCGCGTGAGATTTGCTTCAAAACGAAGCAACGCAAAGCAAATAGCCGTGTTATCGCGTGAGATTTGCTTCAAAACGAAGCAACGCAAAGCAAATAACCGTGTTATCGCGTGAGATTTGCTTCAAAACGAAGCAACGCAAAGCAAATAGCCGTGTTATCGCGTGAGATTTGCTTCAAAACGAAGCAACGCAAAGCAAATAGCCGTGTTATCGCATGAGATTTGCTTCAAAACGAAGCAACGCAAAGCAAATAGCCGTGTTATCGCATCAATTCCTTTCCTTTTCAGGAAAATAGACGTGTTATCGCATCAATTCCCTTCCTTTTCAGGAAAATAGACGTGTTATCGCGTGAGATCCCACCGTTTTCAGGAAAATAGACGTGTTATTGCGTCAAATCTCTCCGTTTTCAGGAAAATAGACGTGTTATCGCGTCAAATCCCTCCGTTTTCAGGAAAATAGACGTGTTATCACGTGACATCTCACCGCTTTCAGGCAATTCGACGAGTTATCGCGTGACATCTCTACCAAACACGAGACAAGAGACGAGACTATGACCGAGATGTATCACGAGACTTCGGATGACACGAGACAAGAGACGAGACTATGACCGAGATGTGTCACGAGACTTCGGATGACACGAGACAAGAGACGAGACTATGACCGAGATGTGTCACGAGACTTCGGATGACACGAGACAAGAGACGAGACTATGGCCGAGACGTGTCACGAGACTTCGGATGACACATCACACGAGAGTACCGACGAGACAAGAGATGCCGCGAGACTACGAATGACACATCACACGAGACTATGACCGAGATGTGTCACGAGACTTCGGATGACACGAGACAAGAGACGAGACTATGACCGAGATGTGTCATGAGACTTCGGATGACACGAGACAAGAGACGAGACTATGACCGAGATATGTCACGAGACTTCGGATGACACGAGACAAGAGACGAGACTATGACCGAGATGTGTCACGAGACTTCGGATGACACGAGACAAGAGACGAGACTATGACCGAGATGTGTCACGAGATTTCGGATGACACGAGACAAGAGACGAGACTATGACCGAGATGTGTCACGAGACTTCGGATGACGCAAAGCAAATAGACGTGTTATCGCGTGAGATTTGCTTCAAAACGAAGCAACGCAAAGCAAATAGACGTGTTATAGCGTGAGATTTGCTTAAAAACGAAGCAACGCAAAGCACATATACGTGTTATCGCGTGAGATTTGCTTCAAAACGAAGCAACGCAAAGCAATAGACGTGTTATCGCACCCCATCTCCTCCGTTTTCAGGAAAATAGACGTGTTATCGCGTCAAATCCCTTCTTTTTAAAGGAAAATAGACGTTATTGCGTGGGATTTGCTTCAACACTCACTCACTCACTCACTCACTCACTCACCCTTTGTATATGTTCACTCACTCACTCACTCACCCTTCGTATCTGTTCACTCACTTACTCACTCACCCTTCGTGTCTGTTCACTCACTCACTCACTCACTCACTCACTCACTCACTCACTCACTCACTCACTCACCCTTCGTGTCTGTTCACTCACTCACGCACTCAGGCCGTCCCTTCGTCGTTTTCTAACATTTTTTCTTTTCAGTATGTTACCGTGGTAACATTTTCGTAACTTTCTGACATTTCGACGGGTTATCGCGTGACATCTCACCTCTTTCTGACAACTCGACGGGTTATCGCGTTCAGCTCACCTCTTTCTGGCAATTCGACGTGTTATCGAAACACTAAACTTAGCCGAACACGTGACACGAATTGAACACAGACCGACAAGTCGGGTAAACGAAACATTATAGTTTGACCAACACGCCGAACGAATTGAACTATAGACACGAGTTGTACAAACGAAACACTAAACTTAGCCGAACACGTGACACGAATTGAACACAGACAGACAAGTCGGACAAACGAAACACTATAGTTTGACCAACACGCCGAACGAATCGAACTATAGCCACGAGTTGTACAAACGAAACACTAACCTTAGCCAAACACGTGACACGAATTGAACACAGACCGACAAGTCGGACAAACGAAACACTATAGTTTGACCAACATGCCGAACGAATCGAACTATAGACACGAGTTGTAAAACGAAACACTAAACTTAACCGAACACGTGACACGAATTGAACACAGACCGACAAGTCGGGTAAACGAAACACTATAGTTTGACCAACACGCTGAACGAATCGAACTATAGACACGAGTTGTACAAACGAAACACTAAACAGCCGAACACGTGACACGAATTGAACACAGACCGACAAGTTGGACAAACGAAACACTATAGTTTGACCAACACGCCGAACGAATTGAACTATAGACACGAGTTGTACAAACGAAACACTAAACTTAACCGAACACGTGACACGAATTGAACACAGACCGACAAGTCGGACAAACGAAACACTATAGTTTGACAAACACGCCGAACGAATCGAACTATAGACACGAGGTGACCATCACGAATCCCGACGCCACTCAACGGACACCAGTGTAATTAGTCAGAGTATTGCCATCTACCGACCATGATATTCGTTGACACACTTCCGTGAATATCGGAAGCGTAGAGTCCGCCATGACAGTCAAGTAACTTCCGGTGCGACGTCACTTCCGACGTAGCGTTCCTAGTAGAGGTCGCCATGACAGTCAAGTAACTTCCGGTACGACGTCACTTCCTGCGCAGCGCCCCCTAATGGATAATCGGAGTACTATGTCACACGATGGCGCCATCTAGCGGGTAAAAATATCTAATTAGGTTAGCTAGAGAAAAAAAAGTTGGGGTTAACCTCGCGAAAATTTATACAACCACCAAAGTGGTTATATAAATTATAGTCGCGAGGTTAATCCCAACTTTTTTTTTTCTGGTGTCCGTTGAGTGGCGTCGGGAATCATGATGGTCACCTCGTGTCTATAGTTCGATTCGTTCGGCGTGTTGGTCAAACTATAGTGATTCCTTTACCCGACTAGTCGGTCTGAGTTCAGTTCGTGTCACGTGTTCGGCTAAGTTTAGTGTTTCGTTTGTACAACTCGTGTCTATAGTTCGATTCGTTCGGCGTGTTGGTCAAACTATAGTGTTTCGTTTGTCCGACTAGACGGTCTGTGTTCAATTCGTGTCACGTGTTCGGCTAAGTTTAGTGTTTCGTTTGTACAACTCGTGTCTATAGTTCGATTCGTTCGGCGTGTTGGTCAAACTATAGTGTTTCGTTTGTCCGACTAGTCGGCCTGTGTTCAATTCGTGTCACGTGTTCGGCTAAGTTTAGTGTTTCGTTTGTACAACTCGTGTCTATAGTGCGATTCGTTCGGCGTGTTGGTCAAACTGTAGTGTTTCGTTTGTCCGACTAGTCGGCCTGTGTTCAATTCGTGTCACGTGTTCGGCTAAGTTTAGTGTTTCGTTTGTACAACTCGTGTCTATAGTTCGATTCGTTCGGCGTGTTGGTCAAACTATAGTGTTTCGTTTGTCCGACTAGTAGGTCTGTGTTCAATTCGTGTCACGTGTTCGGCTAAGTTTAGTGTTTCGTTTGTACAACTCGTGTCTATAGTTCGATTCGTTCGACGTGTTGGTCAAACTATAGTGTTTCGTTTGTCCGACTTGTCGGTCTGTGTTCAATTCGTGTCACGTGTTCGGCTAAGGTTAGTGTTTCGTTTGAACAACCCGTGGCTATAGTTCGATTCGTTCGGCGTGTTGGTCAAACTATAATGTTTCGTTTGTCCGACTTGTCGGTCTGTGTTCAATTCGTATCACGTGTTCGGCTAAGTTTAGTGTTTCGTTTGTACAACTCGTGTCTATAGTTCGATTCGTTCGGCGTGTTGGTCAAACTATAGTGTTTCGTTTACCCGACTTGTCGGTCTGTGTTCAATTCGTGTCACGTGTTCGGCTAAGTTTAGTGTTTCGATAACACGTCGAATTGTCAGAAAGAGGTGAGCTGAACGCGATAACCCGTCGAATTGTCAGAAAGAGGTGAGATGTCACGCGATAACCCGTCGAATTGTCAGAAAATTACGAAAATTTTACCACGGTAACATGCTGAAAAGATAAAATGTTAGAAAACGACGAAGGGACGGCGTGAGTGAGTGAGTGAACAGACACGAAGGGTGAGCGAGTGAGTGAGTGAGTGAGTGAGTGAGTGAGTGAGTGAGTGAGTGAACAGACACGAAGGGTGAGTGAGTGAGTGAGTGAGTGAGTGAGTGAGTGAGTGAGTGAGTGAGTGAGTGAGTGAGTGAGTGAGTGAGTGAACAGATACGAAGGGTGAGTGAGTGAGTGAGTGAGTGAGTGAGTGAGTGAGTGAGTGAGTGAGTGAGTGAGTGAGTGAGTGAGTGAGTGAGTGAGTGAGTGAGTGAGTGAGTGATTGAGTGAGTGAGTGAGTGAGTGTTGAAGCAAACCCCACGCGATAACACGTCTATTTTCCTGAAAATGGAGGGATTTGACGCGATAACACGTCTATTTTCCTGAAAACGGAGGAGATGGGGTGCGATAACACGTCTATTTGCTTTGCGTTGCTTCGTTTTGAAGCAAATCTCACGCGATAACACGTCTATTTGCTTTGCGTTGCTTCGTTTTGAAGCAAATCTCACGCTATAACACGTCTATTTGCTTTGCGTTGCTTCGTTTTGAAGCAAATCTCACGCGATAACACGTCTATTTGCTTTGCGTTGCTTCGTTTTGAAGCAAATCTCAAGCGATAACACGTCTATTTGCTTTGCGTTGCTTCGTTTTGAAGCAAATCTCAAGCGATAACACGTCGAACCGTACTCTCGTGTGATGTGTCATCTGTAGTCTCGTCACATATCTCGGTCATAGTCTCGTCTCTTGTCTCGTGTCATCCGAAGTCTCGTGACACATCTCGGTCATAGTCTCGTCTCTTGTCTCGTGTCATCCGAAATCTCATGACACATCTCGGTCATAGTCTCGTCTCTTGTCTCGTGTCATCCGAAGTCTCGTGACACATCTCGGTCATAGTCTCGTCTCTTGTCTCGTGTCATCCGAAGTCTCGTGACATATCTCGGTCATAGTCTCGTCTCTTGTCTCGTGTCATCCGAAGTCTCGTGACACATCTCGGTCATAGTCTCGTCTCTTGTCTCGTGTCATCTGAAGTCTCGTGACACATCTCGGTCATAGTCTCGTGTGATGTGTCATCCGTAGTCTCGCGGCATCTCTTGTCTCGTCGGTACTCTCGTGTGATGTGTCATCCGAAGTCTCGTGACACGTCTCGGTCATAATATCGTCTCTTGTCTCGTGTCATCCGAAGTCTCGTGACACATTTCGGTCATAGTCTCGTCTCTTGTCTCGTGTCATCCGAAGTCTCGTGATACATCTCGGTCATAGTCTCGTCTCTTGTCTCGTGTTTGGTAGAGATGTCACGCGATAACTCGTCGAATTGCCTGAAAGCGGTGAGATGTCACGTGATAACACGTCTATTTTCCTGAAAACGGAGGGATTTGACGCGATAACACGTCTATTTTCCTGAAAACGGAGGGATTTGACGCAATAACACGTCTATTTTCCTGAAAAGGAAAGGAATTGATGCGAAAACACGTCTATTTTCCTGAAAAGGAAAGGAATTGATGCGATAACACGGCTATTTGCTTTGCGTTGCTTCGTTTTGAAGCAAATCTCACGCGATAACACGGCTATTTGCTTTGCGTTGCTTCGTTTTGAAGCAAATCTCACGCGATAACACGGCTATTTGCTTTGCGTTGCTTCGTTTTGAAGCAAATCTCACGCGATAACACGGCTATTTGCTTTGCGTTGCTTCGTTTTGAAGCAAATCTCACGCGATAACACGTCTATTTTCCTGAAAAAGAAAGGAATTGACGCGATAACCCGTCTATTTTCCTGAAAAGGAAAGGAATTGGCGCGATAACACGTCTATTTTCCTGAAAAAAAGAGGGCTTTGACGCAATAACACGTCTATTCTGATGTCCCATCCGTACTCTCGTGACATATCTAGGCCGGATAGCTTCACACCTGCGTATAACAAAACACTCAAACAGTCTTTCACCGTCTAGTTGGTCTGAGTTCATGTGCGTGTTGTGTGTTTCGTACCACGTGTATGTATCTATGAGTTCATTTTCGGTTACCCGTGCCAGGTTATTTGTTTTACGACCGAAGCTAATTTGGCAGGTTTTAACGAAGAAGCACGAATTTAAATACTATAGACCGAAAAAAGATAAAAACGTTCTAATGGACATTTGTACACTTGGCCCTTAAAACGGTAAACTATATAAATACTGGTACATCTTATCTGGGAGGTTATTGTGTGTCTGTACTGTTCTAACATAACGCTTCACTATCATGACGCTTCACTTTCCTCGAACAATATAGATAGCGATCACTGCGCCGTCTTTTATTGCTATATGATCTTTGATATCAAGACGATCGAATCGCCATTGTGCACATAGCGTGTTTATTTATTTCATAATAATGTTGAACGCAATTATACGCATACGTACATACGTACACACATATAGGTTAAGAACACCAGCGTGATAAAATGCTGAAACGGTATTTTTGATCTCTAGGCACAGATGAGACATACATGTAGATGAGCCTCGAACAAGGAATATCTCTTCAAAACAGTTTGACACCAGTTTGTCTACAGGCTATCAACTGCTATAATAACTTCAAAAAGTTCGGTAAGTACAAATTTCGTATCACGAATACTGTTACATGACAACCAGTTTGACCAAAATATTACACAGATAGCTGGTAGTTTGAATGTTTTAGCAGATAAGTTCGTATAATCCCCTATGGCAATGCCTTAACACGGGACAAATACACGGATGTTTTTTCAACACAGAACCTTAACATGGGGTTTCCTCCGGGGCGCGACAACCCTGGGCGGTACACCACGCCTATTACTACTACTTGATTATACATGACGACCTTGTCGCCGTCGGTGAGATCGTCGTCGAGGACCTGCACCTTGCGTCCTAGGGTATCCGTCGGTGGTGGTGCGCGTAGACTGTCCAACAGTCGTGGATCTACCAAGGCCATCTTTCGTGCGTGTTTCATCGTCGTCTACTTGAGTAGCACCTCTTTGAGCAAGGGTAGAAAGACCGCACCGGCCAACGGTGCTAGCAGAGCCGACAGGAAACCGCCGGTCTGTCTCGCGCCGACCTGGTTACCCTGTAGCAAGGTGCGACATCTCCTCGCCGCCGGCACGCCTCTCCGTGCCAAGGAGCGCAGGTTCGCTTGGTACCTACTCAAATGGCGTCTCTGTGCGTCGGTCAAGGGAATGTTCTCCTTCAATATGTTGTAGGCACACTCGGCTAATGCGCACAATAGATCGGCGTCGGCGTTTCGGATGATGGCTCGTCTCAATTTCGTGATCTTGTACCTGTTCAGCGCCTGTATGCAGAGGAGGTGTCTCTTCACGCGCTCGGAAATGCTGTATGTCTCTTAACGGGCGTCTTATTCCTTGGGTTGGTACACGTACTGGACGCCGTCGTCCGGAAGGACGCCCGTGCGCAGACGCATGTCGTCGGGCGTGTCCTGTTTCAGATCGATGAGGAGGTAGCCGTACAGCGGCGACGTGGCGTCTTTGAACGCGGCCTGTACAAACTTCAGGCGTCCCGGATACATCTGTCGCGCCAAGTGACCTATCTGTGACGCGTTGAGAGGATTCTCGAAGACCACCATGTATTGTGCGTTCAGACTGATCGTCCGACTCTCCTTGTTTTTCGGAAACAGGTTCTGCACGAGATAAAGTACGGACGTGTTCTGGTGACTCTTTTTTGTGAACAAGTTCGTGACCCGTTCGTCCGTTTACGCCATCAGATTGTCGATGACCACGAGGTTACGCGTAGTCGCGTCGAACGCGCCACTCGGCAAGCCTTCCTCGAAGCGTACCAGGTCGTTGTCGACGGCGGCGTAGGCGCTCTGCCATTCTCCGTAACACCACGTGATCTACTCGGGAGGCGGAGCGATCATCGTTGCGGCGTAACGTAGCATGCGCGTCACGAACGTACTCTTACCGCACCCCATCGGTCCCGCATTCATACAGGTGAAGGGATGTTTCCATCGCGTGTCCATCTAGTAGCTGGTGGTTCTGTTCGACAATGTCGCGTTGTCCACTGTGACGTTAGATACGACGACGATACCACCACCACACCACGAGAAAGAACGAAGGAAAGGAACGTAACACCACAAGACGTACACTCCGACTGTTCCTACTAGTGCTACTCCTACGACTGCTCGCGTCCGTGACATGATGCACTATGACTATCGATTGCGTGACAGCTGTCTAAATAGTGTAATCTTTTTTGTGTCTACTTTCTGCCTACTAAACGCGTGACAGCTAGAGGCGCCTATAACCCCAACTGACGTAGGGGCGCATTTCCTCGTTGTGTCAGCAGTGGTTCAGCATATCGTACGTTACACGTCCACCGGACGCGTGGTGACTCCGTCCTCGTGGACCACGCGTTTGGCGTAGAAGTAGGTCAGCGCCGCACGTTCCTGGATGTACGTCAGCACGGACGAGTTATTTACCCGGAATCCTTTCCGCTTCCGCTCCCACGATTGGTCAGCACGTCCAAGAACGCCTGCTTGTCGATTGTGTTGATTCGTTTGTTCATCTTTTAATCAAACTACATCAGAGACAAAAGCAAGATGTGCAAGAGTAAAAACGTTGCTTTGCCTATAACTGTCACCCGTTGGTTGTACATTAATTTTATTTAATGTGTTGACATTAGTTATTGCACAAATCATGTATTATATAAATATGAACTTTATGGATATATATTATCAAGTAGTGTAATGTATAAGTATATTGTTAAGTTGCATGTACAGCTGTATCACTAAACCATGATAATAAACCTTGTAGAGAGTGTATCATCTATACATAAAGGAGATCAATCAACAAAACTAAAGAGGTGTAACAGAGAAAGACATGTCTCACCACGCTCGGTCCATACGAAGGGATCGTTCGCCGTGCCACTGCAATGTCTAGCGAGTCAAAAATCGGGTGGTGTTCTGAGACACCCCGTAGATATAGTGATGTTATTAGGAATACGCTGAATTTTTAATACAAACGTAGTCAGATAAGTGGAGAAGATGATCACATAGAAAACAAATGTACTAGAATTATAAATATCAACCTTATGAGAAATCTCGCTTAATTATTACTAACTCCTAAATATGTGAAGTGATCGCATATCCTATGTTGCATGGGTTCAGTTGGTGTATTATTATTATATAGGCAACTATGCACGTACCGCAGGAAAACGACATTGTTAGCATTTGGAACATTACAAATAATTATGTATATCCATGAACTACAACAGACTGTGACCCCCCTTCTCCGTAACAAATGGCTTTGTTTACAGACACAAGCCGTCAAACGAGCTATTCACGAAGAATCGGTAACACACCGGCCTGGGCAATCGATTCATTTCTGCGCGTGTCTGCGTGATGCGTGTCTGTGCGTGCATGTACGTGCCTGTGTAAGCCTGTCCGTGCGTGTGTACATGTTTTGCTGTAAAAAGTTTACTTAAAACTGGCACTTAAGATTAAAACGGCAGAGGGAATGTTTCTTTCTTTAAAAAAACGTGTTAATGGTGCTTTCAAATGTCTCCGTGACAGAAGTTTGTGAAATGCTGCGTTAACAGGATCGTTGAGGTTGGCCTCGATACTGAGCATTTTGAAAAGGTTCTTAAATGTAACAAGAATTCCGTTTAGTGATGGATTTCTCCGATGAGTTCTTTACCGTAGTGAAACAGTCCCTGGTGCCATGGACAGTTGTTCTCTCTGTTGCAGCCTGCGCCGGGGGTTGTGACAATCCAGGAACAACAACACAAGCAGGACGCCCAGACCGAGAGGATCCTGAAGATGATAGGGAGGCAGCTCACCATCCCACTGATGGGTGAGATACAGGCCCTTAGCCAGAAATAATTGTTTGCCAGTCGTGAATTAATAAAAATTATGGGGAGGAGATTAGACATTCCAGCAGTGTTCAGATAACATATACTACGAGAACTGCGTGTGATACATCGGGGCATGGTCAGAATGAAGTCGATCGCTAGAAGCTTCGTCTGGTGGCCTGGCCTTGACGCGGATATCGAGGACTGTGTCCCAAACTGTCGGGAATGCAGCCAGGTAGCGAGCACGCCGAAGGTAGCACCACTGGTGCCATGGCCGGGGGCTACGGGACCATGAGAACGTATCCATGTGTATTTTGCAGAAAAAGACGGACAGAACTTCCTTATCGGGGTGGATAGTAATTCAAAGTGGCTGGAAGTGCATGGTCTCAGTGTCTCCCACTACTGCAAGCAAGACGATAGTACAACTGAGAAGTATGTTCGCAGCATTTGGGTTACCACGCGAGACAGCAGACCTCGGTTCGCTTGCGAGGAATTTGGTCGTTTCTTGAGGTTGAATGGCGTCAAGCACATACGGTGTCCAGCTTACCACCCGGCGACGAACGGCCTCGCGGAGAGGAATGTCCAGACATTCAAGAAGATGCTTGCAAAATCGAACAGCCAGGTACCATTGCAGCAACGTCTGTCGGACATACTGCTCCAGTACCGAAACACACCGCATTCACTTACGATAAAACGCCGTCAGAGTTGTACCTGAACCAAGCGCCACGCACCAGACTTGCGATGTCGAAACTCAGTCTCGAAGCAGTAGTGCTAGATCGGCAATTAAAGCAGAAACAACAGCATGTTGGAGCTCATTCACGCCTTCGCAAGTTCGACGTCTACTAGAGAGTGAGAGTCAGAAACATGACATGAGGAATGTATTTGGTCAGACTGCCAGGAAACAGGAGGCGATCCGTTCATGTGTACCACATGGTCGCGAATGATGACCACCCAGCTACACCTGAAGGTTAGAGCGATGTCGCGACTGCACCTCCCATTGTCGTGACACATCGAGACAGAGCCTGTGGTGGTCGATCCAGTCGATCCGGTCGATCCAGTAGGTCATGAAGGACAAACAGAAAAAGCACCCAATTCTAAGGCACCTAACGTGTTAGGGTCACCAACACCGACTGTCATTCAGTCGCCAGCTGCTATCAGGCGTACATCACGAGCTATCAAACCTGTTGTTAAGTTGAATTTGTGATTATCCACCCAGTAGACGTTACTAGCTGTAAATGTCCGTCCGTGTTTTGTAACGTTTCTGCAATGCACACCAGAGGCATTCTGGTACATCGCCAACCCATGTAGTTGATTACTAATCGTAATCTGTATTTTAAACATGCAAACTCCACAATAATTAACACCTAGCGCTGGAAACACGTGTGCGCGTGCGCACGTGCGCGCTTCCGCGCGTGCGCGTGTGCTACGCAAGATCCAAACGAATGGTTTTAGTCGTGCCAATCTAATCAATGTAAAATTATCAAAAAATAGACAATTCTGCGGGTGCACACAAAATAAGTAGAAAGGTAAGTACTTATATAGCGCAGCATCCATTCCTCAGGACTGCTCAAAACGCTTTACACTTTACTCCCTGGTAGACCTGTTCAATCGAACACCCTCTTGACTTCTCTTGGAAGAATTTAGCCACGTTGCAATCAATGTGGGAAGACTATTCGTACACAAATTTCCACCACGGTCTATAGCCAGGTACTCATTCATACAGTTGAGGGAACTAAAGCAATGTAGAGTAAACGAATTTGCCCAAGGTTCGTTCCAATTCTGTTGTTGCATCCCGCATCAGTATGCTGTTTCCTTGCATATGCTAGCTTTAGGCTTAACAAAGTGACGCCACATGCCGACAGCTGTCTACCCGGTTAACTTAGGCGGGGCTCAGTGGCGCCACATGGGTGATGATGACGGAATCACTGTTCACAACACAATACGAATTTATTGTCCAATAATAATAGGTACATCGGATAACTTTCTTCTGCTTGCTGAGCATAAAGAGAATACAAGGTATTGTTAGTAAACATAGCTAAACGTAGTGCATACAAGAAATAAGTTTATGATAGTAATACAAACGTGAGAGTAGCTAATGCATAATTTATATATTTTAACGGTCGGCTTCCATGTGGTGGTTTGTTAACTGAAAGTTTGTTTAGGTGAATTATGGCATGGGGAACGAACCTGTTTTTTAACCTGTTTTTGTACATCTTGTTTGGTTGGTTACTTGCTTGTGTGTATGCACGCAAACGCGCGCGCGCGTGTATGTGTGTGTGTGTGTATGTGTGTAGGCAAAGCATCGGAACTGCCATTGTTAGACCAACATTGGCCCGATCTTACCCCAATGTTGGCTGCCAACATTGGCCCAATATAGTAACATACATTGGGCCAATATTGGCCCGAGTTGGAAATGCTATCTGGGAAATCGCCAAGAATGAAAAACGACACGGCACCGCAACAATTAACTCTCCAAAAACTACACCATCGGCACCGCAAAAAATCTCCTACACTACCCCGCCTCCGCCACCGTGATAGTATCCGACACTACCCCCCTCCCCCAACCACGCAACAGGCCTGTCAATTGGCGGCGCCCCCCCCCCCAGTATTCATCAAGTTCTGACACTCGTAGGCTCCTTCGTGTAGGCTATATGAATCAACTAATTCATTTCAATGGTATGAGAATAAAAAATATATCTTTACAGTGTATATGGAAACACCTTTAGTTATAAATTTCGTCAATGCAGTGCGTACTGCAAGGGATGTATTGATATTACAGTTTCTAGACGATCACACCTGACCACCAGGCTACTTAGCATTATCTACGTTTCTGTTAGCGAAGTTGCGGTTAAGCAAAGTATGAAAATGATCGATGTCGTTCTTCGTGTATACACAGTCTACAATAAAGTCCGCCTGGTTTTGTAGTGTCCTTGCATTACAAATTGCATTCGGAGATCGTCCTTCTTTTAAATATAAATTTCCAGTGAATCAACATCCTGCATCTATGTCACTTTCTTGAACACCATTATAAACATTATGCAAGTTTAAAAATTAGCGCATAAGGCGAAAATTATATCCACGGACTATAACAAGATTTAACAAGATTGCCATCCAGAAAATTACTCTGGATGGCAGTTGGACAAGGAAGCCTTTTGGCTTATCGAGAGTCCAATACTTTTTATCTACATGTATCCCGCCTTTTTAAGGTGTGTGTCGATTTTATTTTTAAACATATTCACGCTACTAGCACCAACACAATCAGGAGATAATGTTGGTGCTAGTAGCGTGAATATGTTTAAAAATAAAATCGACACACACCTTAAAAAGGCGGGATACATGTAGATAAAAAGTATTGGATTCTCGATAAGCCAAAAGGCTTCCTTGTCCAACTGCCATCCAGAGTAATTTTCTGGATGGCAATCTTGTTAAATCTTGTTATAGTCCGTGGATATAATTTTCGCCTTATGCGCTAATTTTTGAGGCGGATTAAGATGTATTGGGGCCCTGGGGCAAATTTGAATTGTGAGGCCCACACCGAAAGACAAGGAGCTCTGGGTCCTGGTATAAACGTTGTTCTAACCTGATTTCCCTGGATCTCGGGACCCTGGAATAATTTGATTCTCACTTGACTGGGGCGCCCCATGAGCTCGGAGTCAAGGAATTTGTTCTCACTTCATTGAGCCCCGGGAGCTATGGTCCTTGGTTTTTTCATCGGTGCTCCTGGAGCTCCTGACCGTGGGGCACGTGACCCAGACAGGGACGGATCCATAGAGAGTACTCTAGTGGAACTTCCAATTTTACCCCCTTTAGGATCGCCAAAAAACCTCCACTGAACCAAATTCATATTGGATAGGCTGAGCCAGAGCTTCACCATGACTTCGCTGTCGAGTTATCGCGGTGTAACGAAGTCGCCACTCCGCCGTCGCGCCTTCGGATCTTGACATTGGAAAAGCTAGCTTGGGGGTATTATTGAAGATTTTTTTGCCAGAGCTTCAACACCACTCTGCCGTCGCGCTGTCGGATCATGACATCGGAATACGATGGCGGGATGCTGTTGAACATTTATTCACAATTTCGGAAGCTCACCAAAAACCTCCAATTGCACCCCCTTGAGACTAACCTAAGTGGGGCCACATTCCAAAGTCTGGGGGGCACTTAACGGG
Organism: Escarpia spicata; assembly: GCA_963995525.1. Classification (NCBI taxonomy): domain Eukaryota; kingdom Metazoa; phylum Annelida; class Polychaeta; order Sabellida; family Siboglinidae; genus Escarpia; species Escarpia spicata. Next base: position 22,445,355 of record OZ023213.1, read on the forward strand.
GGCACATTCCAAAGATATATAGAGACATTTGATGGGTAACACGGGACACGTAACATCGATACCGGCAACCCAAGTGATATCTACGAATCAGCATTGGACGATGACGTCATGTTTGACATTCCGTCAAACTTCCCGCTTCAAAGGTTTCTGCCAGGCACCTATGATTATTCGTAATGTTTTATTCATGTGTGTGTATTATAAATGTACTTTCTGTGTATTTATTTATTTGTTACGTTTAAATAAATTCTTTTACACTATTTATTTTTTAAATAATGTATATTTTATAGTTTTATTTAATTTATGCTGCTTTTTGTAAAGCGTCAAGTGCATTCGGGCAATATATCAATTCCGATATTATATATATTTATATTATTAAATGACTGATTGATTGCCTACGGTGTCTTTTCGTCATTTGATGCACCTTTTCGTTAAAAAAAACTCTGGAAGCCAAAGAAGTGTCGCATTGTTTGTTTCACACAGTTGTGCAGTCAAAGGAGTCAGTTAATAAACAACGAACATACGCTAATTTTCAATATCTATAGCTTATAGTCATAATCACACTCGCTAGATGCATTGCAGTAGGATATTTGCGTGGGACATGAATTGAATTATGCTGTTGCGGGACACGTGGGACGCGGTGTCGGCACTCAGAGCATTGCACTCTCAACCGAATCGTTTTGATGCCGTTTCGAACCTTGTGCAAGTTCGTTCACTCCACGCTGTCCCAGTTCACTCAGCTCTATGATTGAGTACAACGCTATATATAGACATTGGAAGGTATTTGTGAAAGAATAGTATTCTCGCACCAATTGCAGTGTATCCGACAGCGTCCCAGATAAGCCGAGATGGTCTTCAATTGAACATTTTTGTCAGGGAGTGAATTGTAAAGCGCTTTGAGCAGACCTAAGGACTGCATGCCATGTTATAAAAGAACATATATTTTACAAAGAGTACAGTGAATGTTGTTTTTGGACATAAAATAAAGCGAACGCTGTGGTATGCTGTGTCAAACAGATTGCAATGTGCGCTTGGCTTGTTTGATCAGACGAGGGTACAGTTCCGTCGGCAAACGCATGCGACAGATCGAACTCCTTGGAGGTCGTCCTGAGTATCGCGGAGTCGCATGGCAATTCAATAAGCAAGCTCATTGAATATATAGCTAACGACGAGTCGTCGATATCTTAATGGAAGATATGAACAATTACCTTTCTGTTGCGAGCTCTGAATAGTAGGCCTATACATATGTGTTCGGATTTTCAGGGTTTATTCTGGGGTACTGATACGTGTCCGTTGTTGGCGTTCGGCAATACCATCGTAATATCGAAAGAGGAGATGAATTATAAAATCTCATTGATGTTTTCTCTCCTATATCTGCTGATTGTGTGGGTGCTAGTAGTAGTAATAACCATAATAATAATATTTATAGAGCGCAATATCCATAATATGCTTAAAGCGCTGTACAATAAAATTAAATCAAGCGATTCAATGTGAATTAATAAAACCTGCAAAAAAAGAAACATAAGAAAAAATGTAGAACAGAATGTCCCCAAGTGAAATGAAATGTTAAAAATGTCAGCAGTATTGAGCTTTGAACATGTGCGTCTTTAGTGTCTTTCTGAACACCGACAGAGTTCTGCTGCACTTGATAGCAATGGACAGTGCATTCCATAGTCGACGTCCAATGACACGAAATGACCTGTCTCCTAAACTGACCGGGTTCGTTCGTGGAACTTTAAGCAAAAGTTAATCAGATGAACGTGTGCGTCCGGAACAGTGCCTGGTTAACAGGTTGGCAAGATACAGCGGCGCCGTCCCGTTCAGACATTTGAACATATAAAGGTGTATTTTAAAGTCGATTCGGCATTTGATTGGCAGCCAGTGTAATTCTTTTAGAACCGGAGTTATGTGGGCACGGCGAGGTGTGAACGTGATGATTCTGGCTGCCATGTTTTGGATTCGCTCGAGTTTGTGAATGTGTAAATGTTGTTGTGGTTTATTTTTATGGGATGGCTCCTGTGCTGGCGATATTATGTATCTTAATGGGAGTCTCCCGACCTTATATATTACTTACGTTATTCATTGTATATGTATCGTATTTATACGTCAAATAATTTGATTCTGAGTTCTGAGGTCACGTGGTAGGCCAGTAGCCAGTAGCCAGTAGCCAGTAGCGCGTTCCCGTGTCCAATCTAGATATGACGAAAGCGTGCACTAGTGGTTTAGTCATATATGTTGTGAGGTATCGCCTGGTACGACTGATGTTGTGGAGGTGCATATACGCTGTTCGGCAAATGGCACTTATGTGGTTAGTCATGTTGAGGGATTGATCAAATACAACGCCCAGATTGCGCGCACTTGAAGACGAAGTCAAAGTCGAGTCAAAAATACGAATCTCCTTTAGCAGTGGCAGCTTTTGCTTCGTACCAAGCACCATGACATCCGTCTTCTGATCATTTAATTTCAGTAAATTGGTCCGAGACCATTCGCCAATTTCTTCTAGGCAACAGCACAAACGACCTATTGAGTTCAGTTGGCCATCTCCACTAGGACAAAACGAAACATAAAGTTGCGTATCGTCGGCATAAGGGTGATAAACCTAGCCGAATGTTTTGATATAACGTCGCCAAGCGGTGTGATATATGCAATGCACAGCAATGGCCCAAGTACGGGTGTCTTGCTGTATACCAAACGGCACAGCAGTTGGGGAGGGAGAATTTGACACTTCCAATCGTGTTGTATTTATTCAGGTTTTTTTTAGTTCGAGAAGGGTATAGCAACCCATAAGTCTATTACTTCAGCTATGTTCTTTCAGCAGCAGCAGCAGCAAACCATAATGTGCATGTATTATGTTGTTGTTATTTGTTGTTGAATAAACGTTCATTCAATACGAACGACTTGATGCCGACCGGACAAGTAAGATCTGAACCACTCAAGCGCAGCGCCTGTGACACCGAATCTGTGAGTGAGTCTGCTCAATAGAATGCCGTGGTCAATGGTGTCGAAAGCGGCGGTCAAGTCAAGCATAATCAACACAACAACACAGCCACGGTCTACTGCATACAGAATGTCGTTGTGTACTTTAAGCAGAGCCGTTTCAAATGAGTGATCTTGTTGATATGCCGATTGAAACTGGTCGTGCAAGTTGTTCTCTTGCATTTGGACTTTCAGCTGTTTTGCTACAACGCGCTCGATTAGTTTAGAGAGAAATGTCAGATTCGATACAGGTTGATATTTCTGTATTGGTTCTGGATATAGTCCAGCCTTCTTGATTAATGGCGAGATGCAACCAGCCTTGTATTTATCTGCCTGCAACAACGGACGCGAGCGAATCAACTAAGCAGACCAGCATATGATCGTATTGATCAACCAGTTCTTCTACGTTCAGCAAGTCAAGATCATCCGAACGGAACAGTGGAATGTCTTGTCGAAAAGATATTGCATCAATGGTGCGGTTTTTTTTATAAAACCGGTGCGATGTTGAACAATGTCTATGTTGAAACTCATCGCAAAGTAGTCAGAACGGCCCATATCTGTAACGATAACATTTCGAACAAGGTGTTCGTCCGTGCTGCGGGTCATGAGTACATCCAAAGTGTGTCCTTTCCTGTGGGTTGGCCCGCGAACATGCAACACCATTCCTGTGGCATTCAAAGAATTGTCCAGTCGCCGTGCATCAACATTTGCAGCGTTGTCAATATGAAAATTCAAATCTCCCATGATAATCAGAGGTCAAGGTTTTATGGCATGCTGGTCGATGAAACGGTCCCATTCTTTAAAAAACACACTTGTTGATAAGTAATTTTTCATTGATGGCGGCGGGCGGTAAATAACAACGATTCTGGTGGATGACGTATGTGTTTTCAGCCTGCACTCGATGTGTTCAAACGATAGAAACAGGCGGTCGTAAAAATAGCTTTACGACCGCCACGGTGTCTAAGTCTCGTAGACGAACGCTTGAAGATGCACAGTTGGTAAAGTAGAAGATTCACACAGCAGGTCACCGGAGATCTGGTATACCTGGTTGCATTGGTGGCAGTTGACAACAACTGTGTCCTAGAACAATGCACCACTGATGCCATTGTTGATACACACGCATGCTGAAGTGCATCTTGCGTCACTGCGTATCATCGGGGGTTGCACATAAGTTGTTCGTGGTCTGGTGTTATCTAAGAATATACCACAGCGTCCTGCTTGACAAGTTTGCAACCGGTTCTCAAGGCAAGTGTAGATGAATGTTGATTACAAACCATAACATTCCGGCAGCAGTAATCATTTTCAAGTAAAATGTAAACGTCCGAAGTAATATCTATACCTCTATACACGCACATGAGAAATATGAAAAACGTTTCTTGAATTGAAATACGTCAAACTTGTAACAATAAAACAGCTGTGGTGGAATCTACTGCCAAGCACAACACCTGAACACCGTGTTATGCCATGAATATGTAAAACTAAAATCGACACATACCTCAGAAGGGCGGGATACTTGTAGATAAAAAAAGTTTGAACTCTCGATAAGCCAAAAGGCTTCCTTGTCCACCTGCCATCTAGAGTTAATTATCTGCGTGGCAATCTTGTTAAATAACCTGAAGTTATGCGAACGCGGCGGTAAGTAACTGTCAATAACAACCCCCATCTTCTGACGTCACAGTTGTGTCAGTTAAGCAAGCGGAGAAACTGAAGAAAAGTTGAAGTGAAGATACAGCGACATGACATAGCAGCAAACACATTTTAACAGACCTCCCCCGCCCGTCTTCCCATTTCATCTGTTGAGACGAGATAGGAGGCAGCGCAAGAGACAGCGAGAAGACGGTGAAATTGCGGCTGCGCAGTGACGAAACATTTTCAACAGCATCCCCCCCCCATACTCCCCTTCACCCCCCAGTCTTCCGATGTCACCAGTCGAGCAGAGGCAGTGGAGAAGCTGAAGTTAGGCGGTGCAGCAGCAACACAATTTCTGCGACTACAACATTTGATTCGGCTCAGATCGAGAAACCCTCAACTGCACCTCAAGTTAAGCCATAAGACTCACAAAAATGTCTGATTATATCCCCTTGAAGTTCACAAAGAACTAATTGAGGCTCACAAAACACTTTCAATTATACACCTACCAACTCCACCTCCTTCACTGCAACATCAAGACGTCTCTGGATGCAGTTTTGTTCTTTGTGCGACAAATAGTGGCGCCACATCACTTGACTTACTTGACTTAAGGCTCTTGCCGGATATCCAGGCGTAGAGGTCACACCACATCCTTTATCATCGCCTTCCAGGTGGGGCGGTCAACGGCCAGCTGCTCGGCCACCTCAAGCGTGAGGCCCAGGACATCCAAATCGTGCTTAACACAGTCGATCCATCGACGGCCAGGACGCCCACGGCGCCGTTTCCAGCCGGTGTTTTGTGGGTCGAATTGGTATAATAGAGCGGCAGGGTAGTTTGGTGCCATACATTGCAGGTGGCCGAACCATCGAAGGCGTCGCTGGGTGATGAGTATTGATGCATGCTTCTGACCGGTACGTTCCTTGATCGTGTTATTGCTGACACACTTTATGTGCGCGAGGCGTCGTAGGCTCTTCATGGTGAAAGCATCGATTTTCTTGGCAGATCACGTCATCACGGGGCTTGCTTAATCAAGACTAAAATAAAATGCTTGTAGTTAGAACATATGACACCATTGCTACTAGCAGTCCACGGACTGCCGTCTCAGATCTGCTGAACTGGGATGAAACGTAAGAAAGTTCATTCCAGCACGACACAGACGCCTACAAACAATCATAGTTGTTGTTATAGATCTAGACTCTCCATGCATAATCTTTGCGCATCAACTTTGTCAAACACCCACACACAAACGCACAAACGAACACCCGCGCTCACACACGCACGCACACACGCACAAGACCCCTTCTATTCCCTGAACTAATGGCATACAGCCTCCCCGAAAACATTGACATTGTGACCAGAGGAGGAACAATTATTATACCGAATTGATAAAGCGCTCTTTTTATACATAAAAGCCTGTTCAAAAGCGCTGTACACAATCAAAAGAATAATCATGGACAGTAAAAACAAAGCATAAAAAAAGATAGCATGATTAAAAATATTTTTTTTCAGAAGGTTGGATATAATAAGATGAATATACATATACTGTTTTAAAATGTAATAAAAACTGACTAGAAATAGTTAAGCAAAAAAATGGGCCAGGAACAAATGTGTTTTAGCAGCCTCTTGAGAATGTTCAATGTTTTTGCTTCACGAATATGAGCAAGTAGCGCATTCCACAACTTGGCTGCTGAACACTGACATTTTCAGTCTCCGCAAGTAATTGTTCTAGCCCTTGGAACTTCAAATGTCACTGAATCCATGGATCGCTGCGTTCTTCTTGATTTGTACACATTCAGCACGTCCGATATACATCATGGAACCTGTCCATGTAGGGATTTATATGTGTGCATCAGGATTTTAAATTGCACAGGATAGTATTGCATAGTACGATAGTATTAGGAGAAGGTCAAATATATTAAGTACGTCGGGCACTTGAGCCATCTTTGCAACTAAATATATCCAGATCAGGAAGACAATAACATGAAAACGAACTAAGAACACTTGTTTTAAAATCTAGGCCTATACATTCATGCAAGATCAAGCAACAGCGGTTCATTGTAACGGTGGAGTCTCTGCTGCTGCACGGATGCGAGTCTTGGACACTAACAAAGACACCCAGAACACAACTAGATGGGTGTTTTACAAGTATGTTGCAAGCCATATTCAACATTAACGGGGAAAACACGTGTCACTTGTATAAAGATACAAACGGAATTACGCGATCCAAGAAATAAGGGTGAGATTTGCTGGACACTGTTGTAGACATAAATATTAAATAATGATTGCATCCAAGACCATCCCGTTGCAGCAAACACATGGAAGAACAACACAGGACAGCGTGGGGACATGAAGAAGACTAGAGTTTGGAAAGAAAGTTCGGCCCGAGTGACCGACATGAGTGAAGTGAGATAGTAGGCCCTTATACGTCGATAGCACACTATTATAACAAACCAGACATTGCTCCCTGGTTCTCGTAATTGGTGTTGGCAAATTGAAATTGTGATGTCACGTACGTCTTGAAGTGAGCCACCTTTGCACTGACTGTTTATTCGTGCCTGCTGGCCCCGCTGTAATATATACACTTGTGTATTGGACCGTGTGTCTGACAATATTGCCGCATTCCACAAATTAACAGCTGTAATTGAGTTACCGCCAGGAACAAACAGCTAGACGTGAATAACCGCACCGTTTTCACTGGAAATGGCACCGTTGGCCTAAGTGGTCATTAGTTGGTTAATTCTCAGTTCGCTGACATAAGCCGAACACACACAATGTGGCGTGATTGTAACATATCGTGACTCGACTATGTAACGAGAGTGTGGTAACTCTATACGTTTATTGACGGCTTGCCGCTAATCGCGTGCATGCGCAGTTAGAGCAAGCCTGAACACTACACCTCCCTTTCTTTCAAAGACATGTTAACTGTACTGCTAACACAAAATGTATGATCTTTCAATTCATAAATAGTTAATAAATGTGAACGTGTACTTATGCAATTGTACAATTTACCAAGTAAGTACGTATTTATAAAGGTCCACGTCTGCTTCCATTTTCTGTTAATTATTCACACTTCTAATTAAAGCTCAAATTACTGAAATTATTAAACAATTAATGTCTTTGGTATTATGTGCTTCCTCGAAACTAAGATTTAAAGTTCAACTTCTTCTTGCGAACAACTCTTCGTGCGCGAACTACTACTAAAACACATCTAAAGTTAAATAGACTGTAGGGTAGACTATCTGCTGTCTTGAACTAAACAACTACGGGTCACTCAGGGATTATTCTATCCTGGTGGGACTGGAACGTCTCAGTCACGACGTTTGCCCTTCGGTTAACCTGGCCATAGTTCACAAGTCCATGCGTCTTGTTGGCTTGCTCACACAACCACTACGGGTCACAATTCCGGTGGGGGGCGACGGGTAAGTAACGGGCGCACTGCGAACGCTAGACGCGGCTTGTGATTCTTCAGGGCTGCTGCTGTTTGAGTAACTCCCAGATTAGCATTTGTTGATCAGGCTCGCTCACGGCATATTTCTGGCCTGACTCTGGGGTATACCCGTTCCGCTCCGAACGTTGACAGTGGCAGGTGTCTTCTGTTGCGTCTGTGCTTTTTCCCGTTCCATTCAACGACATGCGATCGAGGAGCTTGATGTTGGCTTACAACTTTGGCGTGTAGCTATTTCTTGGAGCTCGGAAATGGAGCCAACCTCATTGGATTTCCTGGCAGATGTACAGGGAGATCCCTGTCGACTTTCCGTTCGTGATAGTAACGCTGGTTCTCTTTGTCCCGGTTCAGGCTGTGTACGTCTTACTTTTGTCACGTCGTAGGCAGTTAGCTTTAGAAGCTCTCTGGCGATCGGCAATTTGTTTCTAGCCTGCGACTCATGCACAGCTTTCTAGCGGCGTAATGCGGTAATCTAGCTAGGCCAAGTGTTTGACTGTACACTTTCGCCAAAATCGTTTCACAATCTGTACCACTCTTTCTGCCTCACCGTTCGACTGTGAGAAGGCAGGCGATGACGTGCAATATTCGATCTGGCAGTCTTTGCAGAATAGCGCATATTCGCGAGACGAGAACTGAATCGCATTGTCACATCTCAATTTTTCTGCAATACCGTGTCGACTCATTTGTGACTTGATGGCATCAAGCGTTGTTGCGCTGCTCAAATTCTCGAGTTTGTCGACATCCATGTACTTAGAATAGTAATCCACAGTGACCAACTAGTTATTTCGTTCCCACTCGAAAATGTCCGCAGCTACCTCAATCCAAGGCAGATCGAGTGTTTTCGTTAGCCTGAGCGTTTCGGTTCGTTGCTTATTCTAGTTCGTATTACACGCAGCGCAATCACTCACGAGAGTTTCGATTTGTTGCGTCATGCCTGGCCTGTATAGTGCTTCCCGTGCTCGCTGCTTGCATTCCGTTATGCCCATGCGCGACTCATGTATTTGTGCAAGCATGTTTGGCCTCATGCATGGCGGCACCACGATTATCATACCTTTGTACACTACACCGTCAGATACGGAGAGTTCGTCACATATTGTCCAGTACATTCTGATTGTGTGCGGTGTTTCCTGCTATGTATCTGGCCAGCCCTTTAGGATCATAGCGTGTAGCTCGTTCAGGTAATTGGTTGTGCATTCCTGGAACTGCTTGTATCGTGTATTACGGCGATGAAGTTGATCATGTTGACCATGACAGGCTCAATATCAGGTACTGCATCGGGCAGGTGGGTACGACTCAGTGCATCTCCCATATGGATTTCCTTACTTGACTTGTACGTCACGTTCATGCCGTACTGTTGCAGTCTTAGCAACATTGCTTGTAACCTCATGGGCGCTGGTAGCAGTGGCTTTGCGCATATAGCCTGAAGTGGTTTGTGATTGCTCTCAACCGTTGTAGTTTTTACCAAAGATGTGGTAATGGTATTACTTGTAGCTATGCACGATAGCTAACATTTCCTTTTCCAGTTGAGCATACCTCATCTCTGTTGGGTTGGTGTGAGCGCTCTCGCTGTGTAGGCTACTGGACGACCGTCTTGTAGGAGGACTCCTCCTAGTCCGTTGCTACTCGCATCACACTGTATTGTGACATCTTTTGTCACATCGTAATACGCCAACACCGGCGCACTGCAACAAAGTTACTTCAGCTCTTCGAAGCTTCTCTGTTGTGGTTTGCCTCAGTAAAAATCGACGTCTCGTTTCATCACATCCCGAAGTGGAGCGTCCACTGTACTCATGTTTGGGATTAATTTCGACAACAATGCTCTTATAACAATGGTTTCTGGTATATGTGTACGATGTAGTACTGTACCTTAACGCAATTGTTGTGTACCGAGTTGGGAGTATGACACAACCTTCTACCTTAATTGGGTGACGAGTGTACCATTTGAACTTGCGAGCGGTCTTTATGATTGGGTGATTGCAGTGCATATCTCTGTACACGTTGTACGGCATCAGAGATTTCGTAGCGCCGGTGACTATCTGCATTTGGATGTGTGTTCCGTTTACACCTGTGCTTTCCCACCAGTCGCCGTCTGTATCGGTGATGGTATTGATCAGATGTGCGTCGCCGTCATCATCTGATTGCTCAAAGCCACACATGTCCTCAACTGTGTGGGCGCTCGCCTTGTTGCGGCACATCGACGCAAAATGTCCCGTCTTATGACAGTAGTGGCACTTGCTGTCCTTAGCGGGGCAACGTTCGTGCGATATGTTGTACCCGCATTTCTTACATTTCCGTTGAGCCTGGTATCGCGCTTTCTGTTTAGCATGGTCTTTGCGGAATCTGGACTGTGATCAGTTCCTCGAACGTCCAGGTATCCTCGGTTTTCCCCGACCTTCAATGTTCAAGGCATGAATTGTGGGGTCTTCATCGACGTTTATTGCGCGCATAATTTCCTGGGACGTTTCGTAGGTCTGGCCAATATTCATGGCCATGTTTAGAGTCAGTTTGTATCCTTTCTCTAGACATTTCACGCAGACCGCGGCTTGCGATGATCTCAGAATAATTGCATCTCTGAGCATGCGGTCGTCTTCAGCATAGCCACAGTCTTTCACAAGAATTCGGAGATCCGTGACAAAGTTGTCAAACTTTTCACCTGGATCTTGTTTACGTCGGTTGAAAGTGACAGTTGCGCGGATTTGGTTTGTCATCGGTGCGACATACTACCAACATTCCTTGTCTACATTAGCCGCTTGCCAATTCATGCAGGAGTTTTCACCGGCGTTTGCTGTGTCGACAGCTATCGTTCTCCGGTAACCAAACACTCACTGCATGTCGTTGACGTGCACCGTCGTGGAGTCAGTGGTAATTCTAGTCGCTGCTTCTTCCGCGCCTATGATAATATACGCCATAATATGGCAGGCCGATAATGTGCATTGTGCAGGATGTTAGCAGGTGATTCAGTTTTAGTGTATCGTAATTAATTAATACAGTAATAATATGCCCTGGCGCGGGAACGAAATTAATATTGGAGGTGCGGAGCTTCAGCACCACTCCACTGTCGGATCATTACATCGGAAGACGGGGAGGGAGTGCTGTTGGAATGTTTTCGTCGCCGCACTGCCGTAATTTCAGCTTCTCCGCTGTCTCAGCTCTCGACTGATGACATCAGAAGAAGGGGGGGTTAGATTGAATGTTGAATATTTTATATGGCGACGTTCAACATTATCGAAGCTCACCACAAACCTCCAATTGCATCCCTTAAATCTCGCCAAAAACCCACATTTAGGCTCATATTGACTCGGGGTGGGACATTCCAGGTGTGGCAGCTGCTCCTTCCCCCTGTTTCCGCGCCTACGATAATATATACTTAGTACCGCGTTTATGGCCCTATCGATCTGCCATACACGTACCACATCAACGACGCCACACGCCGTATTATGGCTGGCCAATAGGGTCATAAACGCGGTAATAAGTTGTCCGCTATGCTAACAGGGGTTCGCTATGGTTCCTTGGTACAATACGCACACCTCTATTTGTAATGTATTATGGTATTACATTAGTTTACATATATAGGGTAATTACATATTACTGATTCCAAGACTATTAAGCGGGATGGGTGTGAGGATAAGCTCTCACTACTTATTAAGTGTCTCAACGGTGTGCGTCTCGTAAAGCCTCTAACAGCCCAATCCAGCTCCTGGCCTTCACATGACGGAATTGTTCTTTACTGACAGAAGAAGGGGCAGAGGCGGATATCTGGCGCCTTAAAAGTTAAAATCAGACGCTTCGGGCAGATGGGGCTCGTTAACCTTGACATGTCGCATGTCTAGGAAAAGGTAAACTCTTGTTCCAAACCTTCGCGGCCTTGCGGCTATACCTTCACATGCATGGGAAAGGCTAAGTTAGAAAATCCTGACAACAAATCCGGAGTGGGAGACCCGAAGGCAATCCGATGATGTGTTCAACTTCCTTTTGGTAGCTCCTGCGACGGCACTGGTGCCAAACTGTATCAGCTCTGGCTGTTCCTTTGGATACACCAGTGACGTGGAGAGGGGGACTTGCTGCATGAGCAACAACTGGCCCTCCATATCAACTTGCCCAGACTTGTGCCTTGGAGAGGACACTCCAGCTTCACCTCACGGTGTAGATAAAACACGGGAAGCAGCAGTTTACCGGTTATAAGCCTCCTGCTCGATTGGCGTGGAGTGTGGCGCCAGGGGTTGCTTCCGACGGTGGGAGAGATCTACAGATCTCACTGGATAGCTACCGTCCGCCTCAAGCTGGGCAGCTCCAAGCCAGCAAGGTGTTGTCTCGCCACAGTTCAACTGCCTCACTGGTTGCGCGGGGCTTAGGGTTTTGTAGCCTGAAGAGTGGACTGAAATCCCTGCACCAAGCAACACAAGACAGAGTACAAAACAGACAATGAAAAGGAAAACGGACCGGAACCGGAAAAGGAAATCGTCTATGAAGTTGGGATGCTGGAACATTCGTACTATGACGACAGGCATCTCACAGGACCTCCATGACATCAGTGACGCCCGAAAGACTGCAGTCATTAACAACGAGCTCAAAAGGTTTGATGTCGACATCGCCACACTCCAAGTAACACGCCTGGCCGAATCAGGGTCTTTGAGGAAAAGGGACCACACGTTCTATTGGCAAGGCAAGGGACTCGACGATACAAGAGAGCAGGGCGTAGACTTTGCAGTCAAGAACAAACTGCTAGGGATGATAGAGCCTGACGGAAACGGATCTGAAATACTCCTCTCGCTCCGTCTTCAAACGTCCGACGGCCCTGTCAACATAATCAGTGTGTATGCGCCAACCATGTACTCAACATTAAAAGCCAAAGATGAGTTTTATGGAAACCTGGATTTCATCATCAGCCAGATACCGCCACAGAAACACCTGCTGCTGTTGGGTGACTTCAACGCAAGGGTGGGAGCCGATCATGTCGCCTGGCCAGTCTGTTGGGACATCACGGAATCGGCAAGATAAATTAGTGTGGACAGCAACTTCTTTAGTTGTGCTCCAATTCGACCTCTGCATCACCAACTCCTTCTTTCAGACGAAGCCCCAACACAATACATCTTGGAGACACCCCCGATCAAAGCACTGGCATCAGCAGTCTTTGAAAAGAAGAAGTCACGGAAGACAAATGATTGGTTCGAGGTTAACTGCAGTGTCATGACTTCAGTTATCGAGGCCAAGCGCGCAGACCTTGAATAACACAAGCGCTCACACAGCCAAGCAACCCTCCAGGTACTCCGAACAGCCAGAAGCAAAGTCCAGCAGACTGCTAGGCGCTATGCAAACGAATACTGGCACCATATATGCAAGGACATCCAAGGGTCAGCTGATACAGGCAACACTGGGGCCAAGTATGGCGGCATCAAGAAAGCCGTATGCCATACTCAGTGAAAGACAACTCCTCTGAGGTCCTCCACAGGCAAGCAGATCCATGACAGGAAAAATCTAATGGAGAGGTGGGTAGGGTACTGAGAGAATGCTGTCACCAGCTCAGCCATGGGTGGCATATAATGTCTACCCATTTTAATGGAGCTGGACGAGGAACTAACCATCGTCGAACTCAGCAAGGCTATTGACAACCTCTCCAGTAGAAAAGCACCTAGAGGCGATGGAATTCCACCCGAAATCATCAAGTGCGGCAAGAGCACCCTACTCAAACCTCTACACGTACTTCTTTGTTAGTGCTGGAGTGAATGGGCCATGCCGCAAGACATGAGGGACGCCAACATCGTCACACTATACAAAACCAAAGGATACATGAGTGATTGTAACAACTACAGAGGCATCTCACTCCTGGGCTTAGTTGGCAAGTTGTTTGATCGTGTTATCCTGAACAGACTACACATACTCGCTGACAGATTCTACCCAGAATTTTCAGTGTGGCTTCAGAGCAAATAGATCAACTAGTGACATGATCTTTTCGCTTCGACAGTTACATGAGAAATGCATGGAACAGAAGAAGCCGCTGCACATTGCCTTCATCGAACTTACCAAAGCCTTCGACCTTGTGAGCAGGGATGATCTGTTCAAGATCCTACCGAAGATAGGATGACCCCCAAAACTCTGCAGCATAATCAATTCATTCAACGATGATATGAGAGGTACAATCCTGTATGACGGTTCTACTTCTGAGACTTTTAACGTTACCAGTGGCGTCAAACAGGGATGCGTCCTCGTCCCAACCGTCTTTGCGATATTCTTTGCCCTTATGTTGAAGCACGCCTTTGGATCTTCGACTGAGGGAGTGTACATGCACACGAAATCTGACGGAAAACTGTTCAACTTGGCTCGCCTAAAGGCGAAGACCAAGATGCGCCTGGCCCTCGTCAGAGACTTTCCGTTTTCCGCGGACAATGCAGTAGTCATCACGCATACTGAGGACGAGCTACAAAACCTCATAAACCGCTTTGCAAACGCATGCATGGATTTTCGGACTGACAGTCAGCTTGAGAAAGACTAACATCATGAGGTAGGATGTGATCACTCCCCCAGCCATCACCATAAACAATTATGAGCTAGAGGTCGTCCACCTCTTCACCTACCTCGGGTCCACCGTTGCTGACAACCTCTCCTTAAAAGCAGAAATCAGCAGAAGGATTGGTCGAGCGGCCTCAACACTTGCCCGGCTCGCAAGGAGAGTGTGGAATAACAAAATGCTGACAGAGCACACAAAGGTGACAGTGTACAACGCCTAGCTTCTGAGTACACTTCTGTACGGTAGTGAGTCGTTGTACTCCACTCAGGAGAATCGACTGAACTCATTTCACATGCGCTGCTTGTGGCGCATCCTCGAGATCTCCTGGAAGGACCGAGTCCCCTATACAGAGGTCCTCTCACGTGCCAAGTCTATAAGCCTGGTGACCATGCTCAGGCAACGCCGTCCCCGCTGGCTCGGCCTTGTTCATCCGATGGAAGATGGGAGACTTCCAAAAGACATCCTCTACGGTGAGCTGGCCACTGAAAAGAAAGCTGATCTTCAAGGACGTATGCATGCGAGACTTGAAGGCACTAGACATATATGTTGACAACTGGGAAGATCTTGCTGGAGATCGATCCACATGGAGGCAGAAACTACACAGGGGTCTCAAAAGAGGAGATGATACTCTCCGCAGGCTAGCAAAAGAAAAACGCAACCGCAGAAAAAAAACACCCATGCCGAGAACAGAGCCGAGAGCACCTTCAATTGCAGCATATGCAATAAAGACTGCCACTCAAGAATTGGCCTCTACAGCCACAACAAACGCTGCCAAGCCAACAACTGATCTTCGACACCAGGGCACAGATCCATAGTCTTACGGGACTGCAGGATGCCTACTACTAGATATTACCTAGTTATAGAATAGTAAGAATAATACTACAACTCGTAAGCAAAACAAAAATATTAATAATTTACTTTTATATTATATAAATATGAACTTTATGGATACGTCATATATTATCAAGTAGTGTAATGTATAAGTATATTGTTAAGTTGCATGTACAGCTGTATCACTAAACCATGATAATAAACCTCGTAGGGAGTGTATCACCTATACTGAAAGGAGATCAATCAACAAAACGAAAGAGGCGTAACAGAGAAATACATGTCTCACCACGCACGGTCTCTACAAACGTCAACTTCGATTGAGAACAAGATCTAACAAAAAAAACTACGAGTGGAACTATAGGGGGAAGGACGTGATCGTTCGCCGTGCCACTGCAATGTCTCGTACATTCGTACATTTTTAGCGAGTAAAAAATCGGGTGGTGTTCTGAGACACCCCGTAGATACAGTGATGTTATTAGGAATACGCTGAATTTTAGTACAAACGTAGTAAAAAAAAGTGGAGAAGATGATCACATAGAAAACAAATGTACTAGAATTATAAATATCAACTTTATGAGAAATCTCGCTTAATTATTACTAACTCCTAAATATGTGAAGTGATCGCATATCCAATGGGTCATGGGTTCAGTTGGTGTATTATTATTATATAGGCAACTATGCACGTACCGCAGGAAAACGACATTGTTAGCATTTGGAACATTACAAATAATTATGTATATCCATGAATTACAATAGACTGTGACCCCCTTTCTCCGTAACAAATGGCTTTGTTTACAGACACAAGCCGTCAAACGAGCTACTGCAAGCAAGACGATAGTGCAACTGAGAAGTATATTCGCAGCATTTGGGTTACCACGCGAGACAACAGACCTCGGTTCGCTTGCGAAGAATTTGGTCGTTTCTTGAGGTTGAATGACGTCAAGCATATACTGTGTCCAGATTACCACCCGGCGACGAACGGCCTCGCGGAGAGGAATGTCGAAACATTCAAGAAGATGCTTACAAAATCGAACAGCCATCTACCATTGCAGCAACGTCTGATGGACATACTGCTCCAGTACCGAAACACACCGCATTCACTTACGATAAAACGCCGTCAGAGTTGTACCTGAACCGAGCGCCACGCACCAGACTTGCGATGTCGAAACTCAGTCTCGAAGCAGTAGTGCAAGATCGGCAATTAAAGCAGAAACAACAGCATGTTGGAGCTCATTCACGCCTTCGCAAGTTCGACGTCTACTAGAGAGTGAGAGTCAGAAACATGACATGAGGAATGGAGAAGTGGACACTGGAACGGTGGTCAGAGTTTTAGGGCCACTAACAATATTTGGTCAGACTGCCAGGAAACAGGAGGTGATCCGTTCATGTGTACCACATGGTCGCGAATGATGACCACCCAGCTACACCTGGAGGTTAGAGCGATGTCGCGACTGCACCTCCCATTGTCGTGACATCCGAGACAGAGCCTGTGGTGGTCGATCCAGAGGACAAACAGAAAAAGCACCCAATGCTAAGGCACCTAACGTGTTAGGGTCACCAACACCGACTGTCATTCAGTCGCCAGCTGCTATCAGGCGTTCATCACGAGCTATCAAACCTGTTGTTAAGTTGAATTTGTGATTATCCACCCAGTAGACTTTACTAGCTGTAAATGTCCGTCCGTGTTTTGTAACGTTTCTGCAATGCACACCAGAGGCATTCTGGTACATCGCCAACCCGTGTAGTTGATTACTAATCGTAATCTGTATCTTAACCATGCAAACTCCACGTGTGTGTGCGTGTGTGCGTGTGTGCGTGTGTGCGTGTGTGCGTGTGTGCGTGTGTGCGTGTGTGCGTGTGTGCGTGTGTGCGTGTGTGCGTGTGTGCGTGTGTGCGTGTGTGCGTGTGTGCGTGTGTGCGTGTGCGCGTGTGCGCGTGTGCGCGTGTGCGCGTGAGCGCATGTATGCGTGTGAGCGTGCGTGCGTGGGTGCGCGCTTCCGCGCTTCTGTGTGCGGTGCGCGTGTACTACGCAAGATCCAAACGAATGGTTTTAGTCGTGCCAATCTAATCAATGTAAAATTATCAAAAAATATACAATTCTGCGGGTGAACAAAAAATAAGTAGAAAGGTAAGTTCTTATAAAGCGAAGCATCCAGTCCTCAGGACAGCTCAAAGCGCTTTACACTTTACTCCCTGGCAGATCTGTTCAATCGAACACCCTCTCGACTTCTCTTGGAAGAATTTAGCCACGTTGCAATTAATGTGGGAAGACTATTCGTACACAAATATCCACCACTGTCTATAGCCAGGTAATCATTCATACAGCTGAGTGAACTGAAGCAATGTAGAGTAAACGAATTTGCCCAAGCTACGTTCCAATTATGTTGTTGCATCCCGCATCAGCATGCTGTTTCCTTGCATATGCTAGCTTTAGGCTTAACAAAGTGACGCCACATGCCGACAGCTGTCTATCCGGTCAACTTAGGCGGGGCTCAGTGGCGCCACATGGGTGATGATGACGGAATCACTGTTCACAACACAATACGAATTTATTGTCCAATAATAATAGGTACATCAGATAATTTTCTTCTGCTTGCTGAGCATAAAGAGAATACAAGGTATTGTTAGTAAACATAGTTAAACGTAGTGCATACAAGAAATAAGTTTATAATAGTAATACAAACGTGACAGTAGTTAGTGCATAATTTATATATTTTAACGGTCGGCTTGCATGTGGTGGTTTGTTAACTCAAACTTGCTAACTTGTTTAGGTGAATTATGGCATGGGGAACGAATCTGTTTTTGAACCTGTTTTTGTACATCTTGTTTGGTTGTTTACTTGCTTGTGTGTATGCACGCAAACGTGCGTGTGTGTGTGTGTGTGTGTGCGCTCGCGCGTGTGTTTGTGTGATTCGTGTTTTTGTTTGTGCTTGTGTGTGTTTTTGTATGAGCGTGCGTTCGTGTATGTACCCATGCGTGCGTGTATGTCTGATTGTGCGTTACCGTGTGCGTGTATGTGTGTATGTGTGTGTTTGTGTGGGTGGCTGGGTGCGTGCGTCCGTACGCGTGTGTGTTTGTTTGAGTGTGTGTGTGTGTGTGTGTGTGTGTGTGTGTGTGTGTGTGTGTGTGTGTGTGTGTGTGTGTGTGTGTGTGTGTGTGTGTGTGTGTGTGTGTGTGTTTGTTTGAGTGTATGTGTGTGTGTGTGTGTGTGTGTGTGTGTGTGTGTGTGTGTGTGTGTGTGTGTGTGTGTGTGTGTGTGTGTGTGTGTGTGTGTGTGTGCGTGAGTGTGTTTGTGAATGTGCGCGCGTATCTCTGTGTGCGTGCGGCGTATACATTTAGCATAATATTATAATAAAATTAAAATTAAACACACCATAGGCGCGGGAACGGGGGGCAGCTGCCCCCTGGAATTTGTCCCGGGGGGGTTCAGACATAATTAATGTTCTGCCCCCCTCCCCATTAAATGTGAGCGTGAATGTTTGTTCGTTACCCCAGAGACGCCAGTGACGCGACTCGGTGCTCCTGACGTTATTGCGCGCGTCCTGGTTCACTTCGGCAATTTTTAGAAAATCGCCTTTGTTTCGATTCTCGACGTTTTTGCCGTCGAGCAGTTTTGCAGTCGAGCGGTATGCCGCCGTATGTGTTCCAGGCTCTTATAATTCCAATTAGAGCGATTTTATTTTGCCGCTTACAATTGCCGTACGTCAAGGTTTGCCGTTGCCATCGGCATGTATATTAGGCCTTTTGTACTATATTTATATACCTTCGTTAAAAAACTTACACATTTATGATATATATATGCTCACTCGTTTCAACGGTTTCAACCGAACCACCGAAATGTCGATTGTGTTGTCTTTGGTTTGACTTGAGATATCTTAAATTAGACCTACTATAATGATGGATGACTGGATGATCATTACGTCGAATATTCAAGTGCTTCATTCACATGGTCACGCATGCTCGGGCTTAAACTTTTATGTTGGGTGGGATGGGGCAAATTTAAATGCTTTCGTGACCATGTTGGTAGCACACACACATCGTATGCCCTACTCACATGCCCAGCATCGTATCGGATCAGACATAAATATGTAGTCAATTGGGTGGGGTTGCAGAATGTGACATCGAATTGGGGTAACATTTCCGTTATATTTATTATAATATTGATCCGATATCCAACCAAAGAAATCAAGTTGTCTTCTTTATAATGTGTAACAAATAAAAGATATGATGAGACTCGGCACATTTTGACAGAAGGAAAGGTGACAAGAGAAAAAGCGACAGGAAAGAATGGATCGGAAGAGAATGTGACAGGAGTGAAGACGGCAGGGGGGAAAGACAACAACCAGACAGATGCAAACCGAAGAAGGAGCTATTCTAAGGCAGTGATTGAGGGGGCAATGAGGAAAGAGAGGGTGTTTATGGGTGACTCCATTATGAGAAAGACGGACAAGACACTGAGCGAGGGGAAGGACATCGTTGTTTGTTTACCGGGGACTAGGATTGAACATGTAACTGACAGGGTAGAGAAGGTATTGAGACATGGCAAGGGGAGGTCTATACTGGTACACGTAGGAACAAATAATGCAGACTGGGAGGGAACAACTGCGATAGTACAGAAGTATAGACAGTTAGTGTGGAAGCTAAAGAAGACGAGAGCGAACAGGTTATTTTGTCAGGAATTTTGCCAGTAATGGGAGGAAGGGGGGCAACGTATAGAAACTGCAAGAGGATGGCGATCAATGCACTAGCTGAGCAGATGTGTGAAGAAGAGGGGGTGGGATTCACAGATTTATGGGGATACTTTGTTGGGAGGGAAGATATGTACATGAGAGATGGCCTCCATCTTAGTGGAAAGGGGGCAGCAGTTTTCTCAGAGAATCTGCTGCAATCTGTTGACAGTGGGACAGGTTGCATCTATTTAAACTAGTTTCGCAGGGGGGACTCACAGAAAAGCCTGAAAATGGAGGCATAGATAAAGACAGCACAAATAAATAAACAAATAACAGTCTGGAAAACTCTTCTGAAGCTGGATATAAATGTGTTTGTTTAAATGCAAGGAGTATAGTAAACAAAAGAAATGAACTAAACATTATGGTAGAAGATATTGACCCTCATATAATAGGTATAACCGAATCCTGGACCACCACCGATATATCAAATGCTGAATTGGGACTGACAGGATATGTAATGTTTAGAAAAGATAGAATAGGAAGAAAGGGAGGTGGAGTTATTTTATATATTAAAGAATCTATTCAGGCTTATGAAATAAAATTAGAAAGAGAAGCAGATTGCGAAGAAGCTGTTTGGTGTAACATAGTTACAGGAAACTCAACGTTAACAGTTGGGTTAGTTTATCGAAGTCCAAACATAAGCATAGAAGAGAATGAAAAAATACAAAACGCTATAAGGGAAGTAAGCAAACGGGACTGTATTATTATGGGGGATTTTAACCATGGGCATATAAAATGGAAATCTCTACAGAGTATGGGGAGAGAGGACCACAAGTTTTTAGTTTTAGTTCAAGATACATTCCTTTCTCAACATGTGCTAGAACCAACAAGGGGTGAGAATGTGTTAGACATAGTTTTGTCCTCACAGAATGAATTAGTTGACAATGTCAAGATATGTGAGCCACTGATACATTTTACCATCAAAGTAAAATCAGAAAGGAATAGCAAAAAGCAGTATAGGAGAAATTTCCACAAAGGAAGGTATAAGGACATGAGGAAATATTTAGCAAAGATAGACTGGAATAAGACACTGAAAAATAAGACGGCAATAGAATGCTGGAATATATTAAAGAGTGAAATTAAGTGCATAATCGATAAATTTGTACCCTTCAAAAAACAAGGAAAACGGTCCAAAAAGAAACACTTATCGAAAGAAGCCATTAGAAAAATTAAGTATAAACAAATGATGTGTAAGTCATATAGATGTACTTGAAATGATGAAGACTACAACAATTATAAAAAAGCACTTAACCAAGCTACAGCTGAAATTAGAAATTCAAAGAGAAGCTATGAACAACAATTAGCTAGTAATATAAAACATGACAGCAAGAGTTTTTATGCGTATGTTCGAAGCAAACAGAAAGTTCAAGATAAGGTCGGTCCTCTAGAAGATAGTGCTGGAAATATAATATCAGAGGGATTCATAATGGCAGAAGACCTGAATGAGTACTTTAGTTCAGTGTTTGCCAGGGAAGATATTAGTTCACTGCCAATACCAGAGGCTAAGTTCAAGGGGGCAGATTCAGACTATTTAGGACAATTAATTGTATCCCCGGAAATGGTAGCTAAGAAAATAAGGGCTATGAAGGATAATAAATCACCTGGAGTGGATGGTATTCCACCCAAACTACTATTGGAAATTGTAGAACAAATTAGCATACCACTTGCAACAGTTTTCAACTTGTCATTAGAAGAGGGAGTGGTTCCTTTTGAATGGAAAGAAGCAAACATTATACCGTTATTCAAAAAAGGTTCGAGAAACAAGTCAGAGAACTATAGACCAGTGAGTTTAACATCAGTGATTTGTAAATTATTAGAAAGACTAATTAAAGATCACATGGTGGATTTTCTTGTTAAACAAAACTTGATAAACCCATCTCAACATGGTTTTTTTAAAGCGAGGTCATGCTTAACAAATATGTTATGTTTTTTGGAAGACATCACTAAGTGGGTAGATGAGGGATCACCAGTAGATATCGTCTACTTAGATTTTCAAAAAGCTTTTGACAAAGTACCACATCAAAGATTACTGCTTAAACTAAAGGCCCATGGCATAGGAAATGGTATAATAAACTGGATAGAACAATGGCTGATTGACAGAAGACAACGTGTAGTAGTTGATGGGGAGGCTTCAAACTGGAAATCGGTATTGAGTGGGGTACCACAGGGATCAGTATTAGGTCCTATATTATTCTTAATATACATCAACGATTTCGATGATGAAATAACAAGCAAGGTGTTGAAATTTGCGGATGATACAAAAGTGTTTAGAAGGATTAAAAGTGATGGAGATAGACAGCATTTACAAGATGATCTTGACAGGTTGATCAAATGGTCTGAAAAGTGGCAAATGATGTTCAATTTTGGGAAATGTAAATGCCTCCACATAGGACATGGGAACGAAGAGGTAGAATATACAATGGGGGGTACTGTACTAAGTACTACTGTAAAAGAAAAGGACTTAGGGTTAACCGTTTGTGCTGATATGAAGATTTCAGAGCGGTGCGGAATTGCAGCTTCAAAGGGAAATCAAATCCTTGGATTAATTAGGCGAAACATAACGTATAAGGAAAAAGAGCTAATAATACCGCTGTACAAAACAATAGTTAGGCCTCATTTAGAATATTGTATTCAAGCGTGGAGGCCATATCGCAGGAAGGACATAGATATGCTAGAAAGAGTGCAGAGGAGAGCAACTAAAATGATACCAAATCTGAGGGATCTTAGTTATGAAATACGCCTAAAAAATGCGGTTTAACAACACTAGAGACCAGGAGATTGAGAGGAGATCAGATAGAAGTGTTTAAAATATTGAAGGGTTATGAAAATATTGATAGAAATATGTTTTTCTCAGTTAAGAAAGATAGAAGGACTAGAGGACATGATCTTGCATTAGCAAAGGAGCAGAGTAGATTGGATATAAGAAAGTTTTCATTTTCACAAAGGACTGTAAATGAATGGAACAGATTACCTGCTGATTGTGTGGATGCTAGTAGCGTGAATATGTTTAAAAATAAAATCGACACATACCTCAGACGGGCGGGATACACATAGATAAAAAGGTCGGACTCTCGATAAGTC
The DNA here is from genome assembly GCA_963995525.1 of Escarpia spicata. NCBI lineage: Eukaryota > Metazoa > Annelida > Polychaeta > Sabellida > Siboglinidae > Escarpia > Escarpia spicata. Next base: position 22,468,549 of record OZ023213.1, read on the forward strand.
AAGGGCTTCCTTGTCCACCTGCTACCTAGAGTTAATTCTCTGGGTGGCAATCTTGTTAAATCTTGTTATTTTTAATTATGTCACAATCACACGCGATCACGCTGTTAGGTGTAGCTCTCAGTTGCCCAAGTGATCAGTCCCCATCGTCACCGGTGACGATGGGACTGATCACTCATGACCCTTTTTTCTGGTCACGCCTTTTGTCAATAATCCGTTAAAAAACATGTTCATACCCGATTTATAGGTATACCGCATTGGCTAAAAGATCTTTTCAAACTGTCCGCGTGAGGTCAGTACTCTAGTAGCTCTGCGATGATGTTTTGCCGTTGACGCGATAATACTGACACCGTGTGGTGGCGCCACCGTTTGTTGAGTAAATTTCACGTCGAAATTCCTGCGAGGAATTGGCCGCAAATAACACTGGATACCTGGAATAGTGTTTATTGACATCGGAAATCTTCTATGACTGTCAAGTAAGTAATACAATATACGTCAACCAGTTTAGAAACTACACGTGAAATGTAACTAATTAATGTAGTATTCGTGAAACAAAATCACACAACATGCTTATTAGAATAACAAGTTGACAAGCCACGGCCCACGGGGATCCGATGTGGCGGGCCCAGATTAAGCTGTGTCCAGTTTCTCCGCCTACACTCGGCCCGCGACGGTAGCGGGCCCATAGCAGCCCTCTAAGTTATTTTTTGTTTTCTAGGGGCCAACTGGCTCCTATCTACATTTTTTAGGAGCCAAATTAAAAAAGTATCAGCCAAGTAATTGTGTGCGTATATATGCAACTGTGTTTTCAGTACCAATTTAATCCAAATTAACCACAGATGTTCGTTTGAAATATAAATAAATTTAAAACATGTATGAATATGTGGCCAGATACTAACTTTATGCATTATAACATGGTACACTGGCAAATTAATAACAGTCATGTGGAATCCCTGAAATTACCAATAATTAACAGTAAATATACGTGATGCATGTATACTTGTAGGTACACTGATTTTCTGTTTCAAAATTCTGTTTCAGAAAAATACAATGTCAAATAATGCATTTTCCATGTCAAATGATGCTATTCCTGGTTAAGGTGGAAAAGAAGCCGATTTATGTTCAGAAAAGTTATATTTTATTTCAAAGTTAACTTTGAGAAATAATACATTCTGTCAAATATTTAAAATATCACAATGTTATGATCTATGCATCTGAATAATACTGTTTTACTGTGTGGTTAACTTTTCTAACAACATTTATTTGTGCAATATTTGCAACACAGTAACAATCGTACATAATCAATTTACATAATAAAATAATTCCTCTCACACAATAACATAAATGACTGGTTGTTTCTAATGCAGCAGTGCTTAATATATAAGTTAACAAATGTAAATTACACAAGCAGTCATATATTATGAATGTATAAATCACTGATGCTGTTTAACTAAAAAAATTTCGGTACTCAAGTACTCGAGTAAATTATTGAAGTACTTGTATTCATAAAACTTATGGGTCATGGACTCGTACTCATTGTACTCAGATTTTACGAGTACATCTGAGTACTTAAGGAAAATATATTATTTGTAGTTGTAAAATGAAACTTTCCTGAAATATTTAAATGTTCAACTATTTTTTAAATACTGTGTTATTTCTGATAGAATACCACCTTACCATCCCTACACATAGTACACCCTCATTCTCTGACAACCATGACTATGATACCCAAACATGGCAACAGACAACATCTTTTTTCAGTCAGAAACACCCTGTTAAGCAAACAAGAATTATAGGCTATCTGTTCAGGCCATCAACCTGTTTGTTTAACTAAGCCACCAGGATGTCCATAAAGAGCCAGTTAGCAGTTAACCCACCAGCTAGACAGGAAATGCCTTTGATGTAGTCAGGAGGGTAGCCAGAAGTTCTGGTAAAGGATACTTTGGCCATGGACAGTTGGGCAACAGACATTTTGATAATCAGACATTTTGGTAATTGGACATTTCAGTAATCGTACATTTGGGTAAAACTATTAAAAATAATCAGAATTAATGGTCATTTTTAAAGATCTGGTAACCACACATTTTGTAATAGGACATTTCAGTAAGACCAACAAAATTAATAATCTTTACAGTGTGTACCTCTTTTTACAAAACTATTTAGGAAACTTAGTGGCTAATAACAGTTGTTTAATATGAATGAATGTGAACTACGGTTGTATTAAGTAACAATTTATTCAATCCAAAGTAACAGAAATATTCAGCTCAAAAACTTCTGATTCTGCATATTACACATGCAGCATCAGAAGTCCACCAAGTTTTATTGTCCAGCAGTGTTTTTACGGCTAATGGCGACCATGCCTCTTGGCTGACAGTGCTAACTGCTAAGATCAAGAACTGCCAGTCTTCCTCTGTAGAGGTAAGGTAGCTCAAGTCAGACTGCCTCCTACACTAGTATAATCCGGTGCCTGCAACCTGGCTAAAAAGTCCAAAGGGGATTATGGACATGTGCTAACCCTCTCTAAAACCAGTAATCTATGATCAGAAAATATTAATTGCAAACTTATAATATCAACAAAAAATCAATCAACTGCCATTGCATATTCACTTGTGCTGAGTTATATAAATTAGATTAATTAATAAAATGTAAAATGTGTTAATATATATATTTTTTTAATGTATTTGTACTTTTACTCGTACTCGTGAGAATGTACTTGTACTCGTACTCAGCAATGTATTCGTACTCATCCATCATCAAAGTACTCGTACTCATGAAAATGTACTCATCCCCAGGTCTGGTCTCTTGCGTGTTATGCTATCTTACAGTTCATGCAATCAGCAAACTAAGTCCTAATCATAAAAAACATAAATTATTACTAAATATATCATCAAAGTGTGAGAGAAATTGCAAAATATGAATCCTACAATGCACAGGGCACATGCAAATCAGCGCATATGATTGGAGGAGAAGACAAGGTGGCGTCGGATTTTCAGACAGAGGTACCAAAAACGGACCTTGTGCACGTTTGTGCAACCAGTCAATATGTCAAAACTAGAATAAAGTTATCTCAGACATAGTTCTTTATCCTTCGGCGTATATATATGCCATAGATATGTAGAACAGCCTGGATTTGAAGCTGTGCACAGTCAAACCTCTCTTTGTGGTCAACTCAGTATGTTATAGTGTATGATGTTGAATTAGCTAAGATGTTGCTCACTTCAGTCACTTGACTTCTCAACTTTCAAGTGTCAATATGTATGACTAGAATCGACCAAAATAACAAAATGTGCAAATGCATTTCATCTTCAACCCATGCATGCCTTAGCTCCTGTTGTGTAGATGCACACTTTTAAATTCATAAGCATGTTGCCCGACATAACTATGTGTAATTTTCTGACTCTGTGAGACTTCTGCACCCTTTCCCGTGAACATGTTCCAAGTGGATGACAAGCATTTCCCACATGAACACATATTTGGGATGGAAACGGTTGTCAAAGAACTAACTGTAACAAACAATAATAGTATGTTTACTTGTGTGATTTATTAAAACAACTGTAGCTGTATACGGAGTAAAATCATTTTGTTTACTGTGGATGTTTTTTTATTTGTAGTCATTTGCAATGTAGTAAATGTACCATAATATACCTGGGTTAAACAAGGCTGCTCATAGGCAATAACAAGATAAAATTAAGCATTTGTTCTACAAGTAGTGATGTTAAAAATAAAATGTGTCTAAAAGATAATTAAACACATTAAATTAATAAGTTAAATAAATAATTAATTAAATTTAACCAAATAATTGAATGTGTAAATTTCTACTATAATTATAACAACATGAAACAAAATCACTATATTAAAATGTCACTAATATTATAATGTTAGTGGTAGTTTATTGTTTTATTACATGGCATGGTTTTTGTTAAGTGTGCTGATAACAGGGACCATAACCCCCAAAGCAGGGACCATGATCTCAAAGTAGGGGCCATGACCCCCAAAGCATGGACTGCACAACAAGTGACACTGACACTGCGTTGCAGACCACCACTATGAAAACAACTGGACATGACACTATTAAATGATAACATGCCCTGACCAAGTCACAGCAGACCACTACAGATACAACAGATCGTGTAACACTATTAAATCATAACATGTCCTGACCAAGTCACATCAGACCACTACAGATACAACAGAACGTGCAACACTATTAAATCATAACATGTCCTGACCAAGTCACAGCAGACCTCTACAGACACAACAGATCATGTAACACTATTAAATCATAACATTTCCTGACCAAGTCACAGCAGACCACTACAGATAAAACAGAACATGTAACACTATTAAATCATAACATGTCCTAACCAAGTCATAGCAGACCTCTACAGACACAACAGATCATGTAACACTATTAAATCATAACATGTCCTGACCAAGTCACAGCAGACCACTACAGATAAAACAGAACATGTAACACTATTAAATCATAACATGTCCTAACCAAGTCACAGCAGACCATTACAGACACATGCAACAGAACATGTAACACACTATTAAATCATAACATGTCCTGACCAAGTCACACCAGACCACTACAGACACAACAGAACATGTAACACTATTAAATCATAACGTGTCCTGACCAACTCACAGCAGACCACTACAGATACAACAGAACGTGTAACACTATTAAATCATAACATGTCCTGACCAAGTCACAGCAGACCACTACAGACACAACAGAACATGTAACACTATTAAATCATAACATGTCCTGACCAAGTCACAGCAGACCACTACAGATACAACAGAACATGTAACACTATTAAATCGTAACATGTCCTGACCAAGTCACAGCAGATCACTACAGATACAACAGAACATGTAACACTATTAAATCATAACATGCCCTGATCAAGTCAGAGCAGACCACAACAGATACAACAGAACATGTAACACTATTAAATCATAACATGTCCTGACCAAGTCACAGCAGACCACTACAGATACAACAGAACATGTAACACTATTAAATCATAACATGTCCTGACCTAGTCACAGCAGACCACTACAGACACAACAGAACGTGTAACACTATTAAATCATAACATGCCCTGACCTAGTCACAGCAGACCACTACAGACACAACAGAACATGTAACACTATTAAATCATAACATGCCCTGACCTAGTCACAGCAGACCACTACAGACACAACAGAACATGTAACACTATTAAATCATAACATGCACTGACCTAGTCACAGCAGACCACTACAGACTCATCAGAATGTGTAACACTATTAAATCATAACATGCCCTGACCTAGTCACAGCAGACCACTACAGACTCAGCAGAACGTGTAACACTATTAAATCATAACATGCCCTGACGTAGTCACCGCAGACCACTATAGATCAACAGAACGTGTAACACTATTAAATCATAACATGTCCTGACCAAGTTCCAACAGACCACTAAGACAGGTTTTACTGTACATACTTTGTGCCGCAAAGCCTGTGCTGCTCTATAGCTAGGATCACTCTCCCAAACTACCCCACCACATACGTTGTCCCCATGACACAACCATTCAACAAAACACTGAGATTTCTTGAAGACTATGTAGAACTATTTACCGTTATATAGGAGAACAAAGCACACACTTATGATTACTGGTTATTGTATAATTCATGTTAGCGTAATAGTACTAAAGTAACAACTTCAAAAAATGGTGACAAATACCCTTTATTTCACTATATCGGCCCTAGTTATGAAGATACTCACATAAAAATTGGGTTCCCTTGACACTTTTCACCGAGACGGTTGCCATAAACACCATTACAATACCGTGATAACTGACCATATATATATATATACATATATATATATATATATATTATATATATACATATCATTGTCTGTCTGTACCCAGGATTCAAGACATGTCTCTTGACATTGCTGAGAACCGTGACACAGGCTGAGACAGGGCATTTGGTGTGGAACAGTGCAACTGCCCCCTTGGCTATCGAGGATTGTCGTGTGAGCTGAATCGCCCCTTCAAGTCTGTTATATAAGTGTACAAATTCCTGTTTTCTCACTTCTCTTATAAATATAAAGATTATACAGATACTGCATTGCCATGATCAACATAAAATATATGTCAATTTAGAATGTGTGTTGGTGTTAAAACATACAGTCACATCAAACATGTATTATACTCTGTCATATGAACAATTGTCTAAAAATTAATTATCCATTAACATTGCTAGGCTAAGCTATAAAATTAACACATAAAAGAAGAATAAAACACATGTGGCAAAATTCCATTCCATTAATCAGTCGCTCAGGCTTATATTTATTCCCTAATAATGCAATATAAATGCAGCCACGGCGTGGGGGAAGAAACTGTCTCTGAAGCGATTTGTGTTAGCTCGGATATATCTGAATTACCTGCCTGAAGAAAGTTATTCGAACAGATGGTGAACGGCGTGTGTTGGATCAGTGATAATTTTGTGAGCTCTCGTCTTTGATCTCTCACTGTGAGTCTTGGCATGTTTTTGTGTATAATTTAGTTTGTTCACTTTCTTGCCTCTTGCAATGTTTTACGTTTTCACTGAATGTGTTACAATCACAATATTAATTTTCTGTGCAGTTGTTTCCTAATGTAATGATGATAACAAGATTTAACAAGATTGCCGTCCAGAAAATTAACTCTAGATGGCAGGTAGACAAGGAAGCCTTTTGGCTTATCGAGAGTCCAGTACTTTTTATCTACGTGTATTCCGCCCTTTTGTGCAAATTTTTTTTTAAAACATTCACGCTACTAGCACCAACACAATCAGGAGATAATCTGTTCCATTCATTTACAGTCCTTTGTGAGAATGAGAACTTTCTTATATCTAATCGACACTGTTCCTTTACTAATGTAACTTCATGTCCTCTGGTTCTTCTATCTTTCTTAACTGAGAAAAACCATTTCTATTAATATTTTTATAACCATTCAATATTTTAAACACTTCTATCTGATCTCCTCTCAGTCTCCTGGTCTCTAGTGTTGTTAAACCACATTTTTAGGCATATTTCGTAACTAAGATGCCTCAGATTTTTTTTTATTTTAGTTACTCTCCTCTATACTCTTTCTAGCATATCTATGTTCTTCCTGCGATATGGCCTCCACGCTTGAATACAATATTCTAAATGAGACCTACCTATTGTTTTGTACAGCAGTATTATTAGCTCTTTTTTCATATACGTTATGTTTCGCCTACCCGGTAATTAATCCAAGGATTTTATTTCCCTTGGAAGCAGCCATACCGCACTGCTCTGAAACCTTCATATCAGAACTAATGGTTAACCCTAAGTCCTTTTCTTTTGCAGTAGTACTTAGTACAGAACCCCCCATTGTATATTGTACATCTTCGTTCCCATGTCCTGTGTGGAGGAGGCATTTACATTTCCCAAAATTGAACAACATTTGCCATTTTTTAGACCATTTCATCAACCTGTCAAGATCAACTTGTAAATGCTGTCTATCTCCATCACATTTATTGCTTCTAAACAATTTTGAATCATCCACAAATTTCAATACATTGCTTGTTATATAATCATCCAAATCATTGATATATATTAAGAATAATATAGGTCCCAGTCAGGGATGGGTCAAATACATGCACAATGTACTTGAATACAAGTACAAATACTTACAATTTTGCCAAGTACAACTACTCATCTAAAAAAATATAGGCAAGTACAAGTACTTTGTGAAAAACTCAAGTACAAATACCAAGTACTTTGACAATTTTAGTCAAGTACATTGACAATTTTAGTCAAGTACAGTCAAGTACATTGAACGCTACGTTGTTTCATAATGGTGAAAATCAAAGCTGTGAAAACACAAAAGCAGTATTATGCATTTAATCATTATTTATTTAAGTCATCAAACACGGGAATTTTGCATCAACTATTGAGATGTTCAGCACTCAACAGTCATTTCTTGTTGCACCGCACAAACATGATCCATTGAAACTTTTCACCAGTTAGCCTACATCTGTCTTGGTGAAAGACTTTGCCTGGGACAGTGTAACAGATGCTTGGATTCAATAGTTCTTTGAAAATTTTTTGAACTGTGTTATGAAGCTTTGTACAAAATAAGAATAAATAAACAGTAATTTTCACTGTAGCCATTTTTTTCAATCCTTCTGATAGACCCAACTACTTAACACAAATGTAAAAAAGTACTTGTAAAAAGTACTTGCCAAGTCCAAGTACTTTGATGGTTAAGTACAAGTCCAAATCCAAGTACTGCACTCAATAAAATGACAAGTATCAGTCCAAGTACAGTACTTGTTGTACTTAAGTACACAAGTACTCAAGTACTTGAACCCATCCCTGATTGGTTGTATATTTTGTTAATATATCCATTTTTGCTTTTTTTATAACCAGTGAAGGCAGCAAGACTTCAGTGTTGTTGTAGTACAAAGCTGTGTTTGCAAATAAATACATAATGGATGTAATAATGTTTTGAAAATGTTACCTTCTACAGTGTTCTACAAAGTGACATCTTTAATTAAAAGAATCAAACAGTTTGCTCACTCAGTGCACATAATAAATGTGAGAAATGTTTAAAATTATGTGCAAAGCAACTTTCTACTCTGCTTTTCAAGCTCTGCTATAACAGAATCCAGTTCTTATCGTGCAAGTAAACATGTCCACATTCTTGCTGCTGTGCTTTGTACCTGCATTCTTGGAGATGACGAATACTGACAAATACTTCCCACATAAGTTCTTATGTCGTTGGAGTAGTGGAACTGGTGATTTCAACGATTGCTGTGACAAATTAACCTGCACACGGAGAGACATTTTGTGTTCATAAACAGTTCCTAGGGAAAGAACATTCCTACATTAGCCACATTTCATATGCATCAGTTGAAATGTCAGTAGTTACAATAGCCAGGGCAGCTAATGTTTTTTTATTGATGTTTTCAAGTAATATGACACTTGTTGTATATGGGGAAGTAGAGGAGAAGAAGGTAGGGAAAATGTATGCGATTTCTCAGCATCCAGAATTTCTCCTTGAATCTTTTAGCATAAAGCCATATAAATCAGTTAATCATACATGAATAACAGCTGGTGATGATTGGCTGTAATGTTTATAAATGTTGTAATCTATTTTATCTTACATTGTGGACATAAAATAAGTTTTTTCTCTCTTTGAGATGATTAGAATAAATCCTTGTTGAAATGCCAGGTTTGCTCTAAATAAAATCTATCCATGTTTTTTGTACTTGTCCACACATGTGGTTAATTACTCTTATTCCTGGTGTACTGCTGGAGTCAACAACATGGATTCTAGGCAGCTTCACAGTATAGGCCTTTATATGCGTCTTCTACCTATTTGTGTGTTTATTTGTGTCGCATTTGCAGGAATCTTTTATTTCCACACACAGCTGCTTTAATGGTCAAACCCATTGGTCTAGATGTATCTGCTTTTGTTCCTTCCTTGTAAACACTACTTGTGTACTCTACTTGTGTACACAACTTGTGTACACTACTTTTGTACCCTGGCTTTACAGCTTCAGCCACTGCTTTTGCCTCTGATCAGCTATAAATCAGCCTACTTGACTTAAAGTCAAGTCAACAAGTAGAGGGAGAATAGAAACAGTAAGTAAGTAAGTTATAAGGCCTTTTGATTATTCCTCTTTGCAGGTTCGTCCCATGGCTGAACTATTGGGCTCAATCTGAAGAGACCCTTGGAACATGAAGGTGTTGACCCTAATGTGAGGGTTGCCCCTGGGGTGGGGATTGATACCAGCTTCCATGGTTGTATTGGAGAGGTAGGTGGCAAGACTACAAAGAGGGTGAATGTCAGAGCTATATTCCGTCCATACATATAACACTGTTGTAGTTGCAGACTGATAGCCACATCGACATGTTAACACTATAGAAATTACAAGTAGAAGCAATTATTCAAATACACAATATTGGCATTTTCCCAAAAGTCATTTATCCGCCATAAAATTGGGGCGGGTATTTGCATTGTTCTCACGGGTGATGCAGTCATAATTGGTGAAATCAATTACTAGTTTGACTCATATAACTTCCACACTTCGCATAAGTGATCTGCCAGGACTAGTTTTGCATGGCAAACAGCATTGGCTTGCGAGAATGAATATATATATATATAACTCAAATACAATTTAATATAATTCCGATACAGTTTTAGATAACTTGAATGCTGCTTTAGTTTTAGATCATGCAGACCCAGTTTTATATAATTTATACTGTCTTAGACATTGTTTAGTACATTAAGTATATCTCTAGTTGGTTACCACTGACCATTGTAACAGGAATATTGAGCAACTAAAGTCAAGTCAACAAATAGAGGGAGAATGGAAACAGTAAGTTACAAGGTCTTTTGATTATTCCTCTGCAGGTTCGTCCCGTGGTCGAACTATTGGGCTCAATCTGAAGAGACTCTTGGTACATGGGGGTGTTGACCCTAATGTGAGGGTTGCCCGTGGGATGGCGATGGATACCAGCTTCCATGGTTGTATTGGAGAGGTAGGTGGCGAGGCTACAAAAAGGGTGAATGACAGAACTATGTTCCGTCAATACATGTAACACAGTTGTAGTTGCAGACTGATAGCCACATCAACAAGTTAACATTATACAATCTAATATTAACAGGTTGATTATTGATAGATAGTTATCATTTTTATAAACTTTCTTACATTGCCACAGGGGGTTGTGGTGTGCTGTAAACATGACATTGTCATATATGGTGTGCTGTAAACATGACATTGCCATGATGCGTGTGCTGTAAACATTACATTGCCACAAATGGGTGATGTAAACATTACATTACCATGGAGGGTGTGCTGTAAACATTGCATTACCACAAGGGATGTTCTGTAAACTTTACATTGCTATGATAGGTGTGCTATAAACATTACATTACCACAAGGGGTGTTGTGAACAGTGCATTGTTGTGAGGGGTGTACTGTAAACATTACATTACCACAGCGTGTGATGTGAACAGTGCATTGCTGTGAGGGGTGTACTGTAAACATTACATTACCATGAAGGCTTTGCTGTAAACGTTACATTGTTATAATGGGTTTGTTGTAAACAATACATTGCTATAAAGGTGGTGATATAAACATTACATTGCCACAAAGGATGTGCTATTAACATTAGATTGTCACGAGGAACTGCTGTAAACATTTCCTTGCCATGAGAGTTGTCTTGCTGTAGGTGATACTGAAGGGTCACACATTTAACGTGGTGGATGACGCGATTGCCAGCATTAACATTGTCGACTGTGGTGACGTGACACCCTGTGTCAAGCGATCCTGCACTGTTGATGGACAGTGTATCGAAATGAGCAGCACAGAATGTAGGTGTGTCTGTCCAGCGCAATACACAGGTATGTATTTAGTTCGCAGGTCTGCAATTATCCTAGGGAGATGCCTTGTGTGGATGTTGCTAACTCGGTCATATTTAACTTAGACAAATATAATATATACATCCTCGCATTCCAGGGGTTGCTGTTGCTGGTTACGTCAGTGCCAGCCAGCAGTACCCACTGGCTGATCGCTTTGCGAAACTCTGAATTTAAACTCAGTCTCTGAAATCGCTCACTATATCAATGGTTGGCAGCAGGTCAGGTGGTCATAATAAAACTAATTTCAACCAACCGTGGCTCATGTTACATGCACTGTTTAGGAAGTTGAAGCAATTATTAAAATACACACTACTGGGATTCCCAAAAGTCGATTATCCGTCATCAAATTGGGGGGGTATTTGCACTGTTCTCACGGGTGATGCAGTCGTGACTGGCGAATTCAATTACTAGTTTGAATCATCTAACTTCCACACTTAACATAAGAGATCTGTCAGGGCTAGTTTTGCATGGCAAATAGCCCTGGCTTGCGAGGATGAATGTATCTATATACACCTGTATATCTATAACTCAAATGCAATTTTCTGTAATTCTGATACAGTTTTAGATGACTTGAATGCTTTTTTAGTTTGGGTCACACAAATATTTGTAAATAAAATTTCACATTAGATGTAGAGAGAGAGATAGTAGCAATGTAGGTGTAAATTAATGTATTACCCGGTTCCCGTCAGTCTGAAAATGTAGTTCACAGTCAAACTGTATTTTGCATTACAATTTTGCAACTTCTAGTAACTCATATCTTATAGTGATACATAAAGTCTCTAGTTGGTTACTACTGACCATTGTAACAGGAATATTGAGCAACTAAAGTCAAGTCAACAAATAGAGGGAGAATGGAAACAGTAAGTTATAAGGCCTTTTGATTATTGCTCTGCAGGTTCTTCCCGGGGTCGAACTATCAATCTGAAGAGACCCTTGGTACATGGGGGTGTTGACCCTAATGTGATGGTTGCCCATGGGGTTGCGATGGATACCAGCTTCCATGGTTGTATTGGAGAGGTAGGTGGTAAGGCTACAAAGAGGGTGAATGACAGAACTATGTTCCGTCCATACATGTAACACAGTTGTAGTTGCAGACTGATAGCCACATCAACAAGTTAACACTATACAATCTAATATTAACAGGTTGATTGTTGATAGATAGTTATCATTTTTATCAACTTTCTTACATTGCTACAGGGGGTTGTGGTGTGCTGTAAACATGACATTGTCATATATGGTGTGCTGTAAACATGACATTGCCATGAGTGGGGTGTGCTGTAAACATTACATTGCCACAAATGGGTGATGTAAAAATTACATTACATTACCATGGAGGGTGTGCTGTAAACATTGCATTATCACAAGGGATGTTCTGTAAACTTTACATTGCTATGATATGTGTGCTATAAACATTACATTACCACAAGGGGTGTTGTGAACAGTGCATTGTTGTGAGGGGTGTACTGTAAACATTACATTACCACAGCGGGTGATGTGAACAGTGCATTGCTGTGAGGGGTGTACTGTAAACATTACATTACCATGAAGGCTTTGCTGTAAACATTACATTGTTATGATGGGTTTGTTGTAAACAATACATTGCTATAAAGGTGGTGATATAAACATTACATTTCCACAAAGGATGTGCTATAAACATTAGATTGTCACGAGGAACTGCTGTAAACATTTCCTTGCCATGAGAGTTGTCTTGCTGTAGGTGATTCTGAAGGGTCACACATTTAACGTGGTGGATGACGCGATTGCCAGCAGTAACATTGTCGACTGTGGTGACGTGACACCCTGTGTTAAGCGACCCTGCACTGTTGATGGACAGTGTATCGAAATGAGCAGCACAGAATGTAGGTGTGTCTGTCCAGCGCAAAACACAGGTATGTATTTAGTTCGCAGGTCTGCAATTATCCTAGGGAGATGCCTTGTGTGGATGTTGCTAACTCGGTCATATTTAACTTAGACAAATATAATATATACATCCTCGCGTTCCAGGGGTTGTTGTTGCTGGTTACGTCAGTGCCAGCCAGCAGTACCCACTGGCTGATCGCTTTGCTAAACTCTGAATTTAAACTCGGTCTCTGAAATCGCTCACTATATCAATGGTTGGCGGCAGGTCAGGTGGTCATAATAAAACTAATTTCAACCAACCGTGGCTCATGTTACATGCACTGTTTAGGAAGTTGAAGCAATTATTAAAATACACACTACTGGGATTCACAAAAAGTCGATTATCCGTCATCAAATTGGGGCGGGTATTTGCACTGTTCTCACGGGTGATGCAGTCGTGACTGGTGAAGTCAATTACTAGTTTGACTCATCTAACTTCCACACTTCACATAAGAGATCTGTCAGGGCTAGTTTTGCATGGCAAATAGCCCTGGCTTGCGAGGATGAATGTATCTATATACACCTGTATATCTATAACTCAAATGCAATTTTCTGTAATTCTGATACAGTTTTAGATGACTTGAATGCTTTTTTAGTTTGGGACACACAAATATTTGTAAATAAAATTTCACATTAGATGTAGAGAGAGAGATAGTAGCAATGTAGGTGTAAATTAATGTATTACCCGGTTCCCGTCAGTCCGAAAATGTAGTTCACAGTCAAACTGTATTTTGCATTACAATTTTGCAACTTGTAGTAACTCATACCTTATAGTGATACATAATGTATCTAGTTGGTTACCACTGACCATTGTAACAGGAATATTGAGCAACTAAAGTCAAGTCAACAAATAGAGGGAGAATGGAAACAGTAAGTTATAAGGCCTTTTGATTATTCCTCTGCAGGTTCGTCCCGTGGTTGAACTATCAATCTGAAGAGACCCTTGGTACATGGGGGTGTTGACCCTAATGTAGTGGTTGCCCATGGGGTTGCGATGGATACCAGCTTCCATGGTTGTATTGGAGAGGTAGGTGGCAAGGCTACAAAGAGGGTGAATGACAGAACTATGTTCCGTCCATACATGTAACACAGTTGTAGTTGCAGACTGATAGCCACATCAACAAGTTAACACTATACAATCTAATATTAACAGGTTGATTGCTGATAGATAGTTATCATTTTTATCAACTTTCTTACATTGCCACAGGGGGTTGTGGTGTGCTGTAAACATGACATTGTCATATATGGTGTGCTGTAAACATGACATTGCCATGATGGGTGTGCTGTAAACATTACATTGCCATGAGTGGGGTGTGCTGTAAACATTACATTGCCACAAATGGGTGATGTATACATTACATTACATTACCATGGAGGGTGTGCTGTAAACATTGCATTACCACAAGGGATGTTCTGTAAACTTTACATTGCTATGATAGGTGTGCTATAAACATTACATTACCACAAGGGGTGTTGTGAACAGTGCATTGTTGTGAGGGGTGTACTGTAAACATTACATTACCACAGCGGGTGATGTGAACAGTGCATTGCTGTGAGGGGTGTACTGTAAACATTACATTACCATGAAGGCTTTGCTGTAAACATTACATTGTTATGATGGGTTTGTTGTAAACAATACATTGCTATAAAGGTGGTGATATAAACATTACATTTCCACAAAGGATGTGCTATAAACATTAGATTGTCACGAGGAACTGCTGTAAACATTTCCTTGCCATGAGAGTTGTCTTGCTGTAGGTGATTCTGAAGGATCACACATTTAACGTGGTGGATGACGCGATTGCCAGCAGTAACATTGTCGACTGTGGTGCCGTGACACCCTGTGTGAAGCGACCCTGCACTGTTGATGGACAGTGTATCGAAATGAGCAGCACAGAATGTAGGTGTGTCTGTCCAGCGCAATACACAGGTATGTATTTAGTTCGCAGGTCTGCAATTATCCTAGGGAGATGCCTTGTGTGGATGTTGCTAACTCGGTCATATTTAACTTAGACAAATATAATATATACATCCTCGCGTTCCAGGGGTTGCTGTTGCTGGTTACGTCAGTGCCAGCCAGCAGTACCCACTGGCTGATCGCTTTGCTAAACTCTGAATTTAAACTCAGTCTCTGAAATCGCTCACTATATCAATGGTTGGCGGTAGGTCAGGTGGTCATAATAAAACTAATTTCAACCAACCGTGGCTCATGTTACATGCACTGTTTAGGAAGTTGAAGCAATTATTAAAATACACACTACTGGGATTCCCAAAAAGTTGATTACCCGTCATTAAATTGGGGGAGTATTTGCACTGTTCTCACGGGTGATGCAGTCGTGACTGGCGAAGTCAATTACTAGTTTGACTCATCTAACTTCCACACTTCACATAAGAGATCTGTCAGGGCTAGTTTTGCATGGCAAATAGCCCTGGCTTGCGAGGATGAATGTATCTATATACACCTGTATATCTATAACTCAAATGCAATTTTCTGTAATTCTGATACAGTTTTAGATGACTTGAATGCTTTTTTAGTTTGGGACGCACGAATATTTGTAAATAAAATTTCACATTAGATGTAGAGAGAGAGATAGTAGCAATGTAGGTGTAAATTAATGTATTACCCGGTTCCCGTCAGTTTGAAAATGTAGTTCACAGTCAAACTGTATTTTGCATTACAATTTTGCAACTTGTAGTAACTCATATCTTATAGTGATACATAATGTCTCTAGTTGGTTACCACTGACCATTGTAACAGGAATATTGAGCAACTAAAGTCAAGTCAACAAATAGAGGAAGAATGGAAACAGTAAGTTATAAGGCCTTTTGATTATTGCTCTGCAGGTTCGTCCCGTGGTCGAACTATCAATCTGAAGAGACCCTTGGTACATGGGGGTGTTGACCCTAATGTGATGGTTGCCCATGGGGTTGCGATGGATACCAGCTTCCATGGTTGTATTGGAGAGGTAGGTGGCAAGGCTACAAAGAGGGTGAATGACAGAACTATGTTCCGTCCATACATGTAACACAGTTGTAGTTGCAGACTGATAGCCACATCAACAAGTTAACACTATACAATCTAATATTAACAGGTTGATTGTTGATAGATAGTTATAATTTTTATCAACTTTCTTACATTGCCACATGGGGTTGTGGTGTGCTGTAAACATGACATTGTCATATATGGTGTGCTGTAAACATGACATTGCCATGATGGGTGTGCTGTAAACATTACATTGCCACAAATGGGTGATGTAATCATTACATTACATTACCATGGAGGGTGTGCTGTAAACATTGCATTACCACAAGGGATGTTCTGTAAACTTTACATTGCTATGATAGGTGTGCTATAAACATTACATTACCACAAGGGTTGTTGTGAACAGTGCATTGTTGTGAGGGGTGTACTGTAAACATTACATTACCACAAGGAGTGATGTGAACAGTGCATTGCTGTGAGGGGTGTACTGTAAACATTACATTACCATGAAGGCTTTGCTGTAAACATTACATTGTTATGATGGGTTTGTTGTAAACAATACATTGCTATAATGGTGCTGATATAAACATTACATTGCCACAAAGGATGTGCTATGAACATTAGATTGTCACGAGGAACTGCTGTAAACATTTCCTTGCCAAGGGAATTGTCTTGCTGTAGGTGATTCTGAAGGGTCACACATTTAACGTGGTGGATGACGCGATTACCAGCATTAACATTGTCGACTGTGGTGACGTGACACCCTGTGTCAAGCGACCATGCACTGTTGATGGACAGTGTATCGAAATGAGCAGCACAGAATGTAGGTGTGTCTGTCCAGCGCAATACACAGGTATGTATTTAGTTCGCAGGTCTGCAATTATCCTAGGGAGATGCCTTGTGTGGATGTTGCTAACTCGGTCATATTTAACTTAGACAAATATAATATATACATCCTCGCGTTCCAGGGGTTGCTGTTGCTGGTTACGTCAGTGCCAGCCAGCAGTACCCACTGGCTGATCGCTTTGCTAAACTCTGAATTTAAACTCAGTCTCTGAAATCGCTCACTATATCAATGGTTGGCGGCAGGTCAGGTGGTCATAATAAAACTAATTTCAACCAACCGTGGCTCATGTTACATGCACTGTTTAGGAAGTTGAAGCAATTATTAAAATACACACTACTGGGATTCCCAAAATGTCATGTTTAGTCATTTAAATTATGCAAAACCTTCAGTGGTCACGTTACCACACTGTCAGTGGTCAAATCACCACACTATCAGTGGTCACATCACTACACTATCAATGGTCACATCATCACATCAACACACTGTCAGTGGTCACATCAACACACTAAATGGCCATATCATCACACTCATATCATCACACTGTCAATGGTCACATCACTACAGTCAGTGGTCACATCACCACACTGTCAGTGGTCATATCACCACACTGTCAGTGGTCACATCACTACACTGTCTGTGGTCACATCACCACTGTCAGTGGTCACATCACCACACTGTCAGTGGTCACATCACCATGCTGTCAGTGGTCACATCACTACAGTCAGGGTAACACTGGCTGTGGTGTTAGGGTGACACTCTGTGGTTACAGTGTGACACTGGCTGTGGTGACAGGGTATGTGACACTGTCAATGGTGACAAACTGATACAATGGAGGTGACACCGAGAGTGGTGACATAGTGATACTTGCATTGGTGACAGTGTAACACCAACAGTGATAACAGGATGACATCAACAGTGATGACAGTGTTACACCGACTGTGGTGGTGACAGGGTGACACGAACTGTGATGACAGGGTGACACTGACTGTGGTGACAGGGTGACACAACAGTGCTGACAGGGTGACTTTGATAATGGTAACACTGACATTGGTGACATCACAGTTATGGTTGTTACAGCACTGATGTCATGCAGACAGTTGACATAGATGATATAAATAAGAATACTTTTCATGTAGATCATCCAAACCTGAAAATGGCCGAATGTTTGAAATACGTCATTCTGATGACATCAGGTGACATCTGATTGAATGTAACATCAGATTGAATGTGACATCTAATTGAGTGTGACAGAGTCATTGTGTCGCAAAAATTGAAACTGATGTTTCCCTACACTTATGGCTGTATCTGTGTCAGTGTCGCAATAAAAACAAGTCACTTTACAGGTTGCATGCACACATACAAACCCAATCAATCTTATCTGCTCCATTTATTTTCCTCAAAACTGTTGACGCACAATTTTGTGTCGTTGATGAGTACTTCAAAGTGAATGACACAGTTTTGTTTTAATTATGTTTTCCGAGGACTTAACCATCTGAAGAAAGACGAATTTGGTTGTACTTGCCACAGACTCTGGTGTGCTCCTGGATAAGTGGCTCGCTGAGAAAGCAATGGACAGTTGTGGTTTTCAATCTTCATCAGTTATTACACTCTCAGTGGTCACATCACTACACTATCAGTGGTCACGTTAGCACACTGTCAGTGGTCACATCACTACACTATCAGTGGTCACATCAACACACTGTCAGTGGTCACATCAACACACTAAATGGTCATATCATAACACTCATATCATCACACTATCAATGGTCACATCACTACATTCAGTGATCACATCACCACACTGTCAGTGGTCATATCACCACACTGTCAGTGGTCACATCACTACATTGTCTGTGGTCACATCACCACTGTCAGTGGTCACATCACCACACTGTCAGTGGTCACATCACCATGCTGTCAGTGGTCACATCACTACAGTCAGGGTAACACTGGCTGTGGTGTTAGGGTGACACGCTGTGGTTACAGTGTGACACTGGCTGTGGTGACAGGGTATGTGACACTGTCAATGGTGACAAACTGATACAATGGAGGTGACACCGAGAGTGGTGACAGAGTGATACTTGCATTGGTGACAGTGTAACACCAACAGTGATAACAGGATGACATCAACAGTGATGACAGTGTTACACCGACTGTGGTGGTGACAGGTTGACACCAACAGTGATAACAGGGTGACACTGACTGTGGTGACAGGGTGACACAACAGTGCTGACAGGGTGACTTTGATAATGATGACAGGGTGGCACTGACATTGGTGACATCACAGTTATGGTTGTAACAGCACTGATGTCATGCAGACAGTTGACATAGATGATATAAATAAGAATACTTTTCATGTAGATCATCCAAACCTGAAAATGGTCGAATGTTTGAAATACGTCATTCTGATGACATCAGGTGACATCTGATTGAATGTAACATCAGATTGAATGTGACATCTAATTGAGTGTGACAGAGTCATTGTGTCGCAAAATTTGAAACTGATGTTTCCCTACACTTATGGCTGTATCTGTGTCAGTGTCGCAATAAAAACAAGTCACTTTACAGGTTGCATGCACACATACAAACCCAATCAATCTTATCTGCTCCATTTATTTTCCTCAAAACTGTTGATGCACAATTTTGTGTCGTTGATGAGTACTTAAAAGTGAATGACACAGTTTTGTTTAATTATGTTTTCCCAGGACTTAACCATCTGAAGAAAGACGAATTTGGTTGTACTTGCCACAGACTCTGGTGTGCTCCTGGATAAGTGGCTCGCTGAGAAAGCAATGGACAGTTGTGGTTTTCAATCTTCATCAGTTATTACACTGTCGGTGGTCACATCACTACACTATCAGTGGTCACATCAACACACTGTCAGTGGTCACATCAACACACTAAATGGTCATATCATAACACTCATATCATCACACTGTCAATGGTCACATCACTACAGTCAGTGGTCACATCACCACACTGTCAGTGGTCATATCACCATACTGTCAGTGGTCACATCACTACATTGTCTGTGGTCACATCACCAAACTGTCAGTGGTCATTTCACCATGCTGTCAGTGGTCACATCACTACAGTCAGGGTAACACTGGCTGTGGTGTTAGGGTGACATGCTGTGGTTACAGTGTGACACTGGCTGTGGTGACAGTGTATGTGACACTGTCAATGATGACAAACTGATACAATGGAGGTGACACCGAGAGTGGTGACAGAGTGATACTTGCATTGGTGACAGTGTAACACCAACAGTGATAACAGGATGACATCAACAGTGATGACAGTGTTACACCGACTGTGGTGGTGACAGGTTGACACCAACAGTGATAACAGGGTGACACTGACTGTGGTGACAGGGTGACACAACAGTGCTGACAGGGTGACTTTGA
Source organism: Escarpia spicata (assembly GCA_963995525.1). Classification (NCBI taxonomy): domain Eukaryota; kingdom Metazoa; phylum Annelida; class Polychaeta; order Sabellida; family Siboglinidae; genus Escarpia; species Escarpia spicata. Next base: position 22,489,120 of record OZ023213.1, read on the forward strand.
TAATGATGACAGGGTGACACTGACATTGGTGACATCACAGTTATGGTTGTTACAGCACTGATGTCATGCAGACAGTTGACATAGATGATATAAATAAGAATACTTTTCATGTAGATCATCCAAACCTGAAAATGGTCGAATGTTTGAAATACGTCATTCTGATGACATCAGGTGACATCTGATTGAATGTAACATCAGATTGAATGTGACATCTAATTGAGTGTGACAGTGTCATTGTGTCGCAAAAATTGAAACTGATGTTTCCCTACACTTATGGCTGTATCTGTGTCAGTGTCGCAATAAAAACAAGTCTCTTTACAGGTTGCATGCACACATACAAACCCAATCAATCTTATCTGCTCCATTTATTTTCCTCAAAACTGTTGACGCACAATTTTGTGTCGTTGATGAGTACTTAAAAGTGAATGACACAGTTTTGTTTTAATTATGTTTTCCCAGGACTTAACCATCTGAAGAAAGACGAATTTGGTTGTACTTGCCACAGACTCTGGTGTGCTCCTGGATAAGTGGCTCGCTGAGAAAGCAATGGACAGTTGTGGTTTTCAATCTTCATCAGTTATTACGTTGGCACTCTCCGGGACGTCAAATGATGTTGTAATCTCATTACCAAGACCATCTACCACAGAAATATTGCAGAGATCAAACTACACTGTTTGAATGCAATGTTTTAGTGCAACTCGGTGTGTTACTGGGCCACCTTCTAAGAACATTTATATTCTGCTTGTCTCTAAGCAATATTGTCTGCAGGCAGCTTAGTTTCCTGTTGTATACACTGCTGTGTTCTAAGTAAAATATTGTATTTGAAACCTCTAAAAGTATAGTATTAAAAATTCACAAATACCACTAGCACTGTGTTTGTTTTGTTCATTTTATAGTGAAGGTACTGACAATTTGGTATCCACCCATACACCCCACAGGCCAAGTGGGTTGAACAGACATGGAATGCTGTAAAAAGTTTGCCTCCAAATATAATACCTACATATATCTAGGGTCATAACGTAAATGTAGATGGACAACCTTGTAAATAAACTACTGGAATTGTGTTGTTAGCCCTTAAAGACACATTAAACAAGTTTTGTAACACTTTCAAATTGTATATTTTGCCCTTTTTGAGTGATAGTGCTGGTTTGTGGCAGCTTAAAAATGAACAGGTTCATATCACAAATATTACATTAAGTAATGTCAGCAGTATGTAGATATTTAGACTAATTTAAAATCTTATAACCATATAATATGAGACTGAGGTTCTGGCAAGCAGTTGTTGCAATACAATAAAATATTTTTTTTACAAATATTCAAAGGAACCTTCGCTCAATATGTGTCTCAATTCAAGAGATCGATATAGGGCACAGAGCACAGTTGACTTTCCCACTGGTGACCAAGTTAACGTTTTGTGAGATTATAAGAAAATTGTACCCTGAGAAAAATCTAAATTTCCTTCATACCATTGCCATCATATTGTAATAGGTATTATAGTTGAATACTATAGTTGTTTTAGAGTTACTACATGGGGACAGATACTTGGTAAAAAAGACTATCCTTAGCCACCAGATGGCACATGAACCATTCTTCACATACTTAGTTCTGATACATTGTCAGTCAGCAGTCATAATTACATTGCAATTGCATTTCATGGATGATGTTTCAGTTTATGTAATCTGCTTGAACTAAATTTGAATACTGCAAGTGGAACGTAAGAGTGTTAATATTAAAATGTTCTACATGAAACATTTCGGTTTATAATCATTGGTATTTTGTATGTCACAATAACTTACATCTAATCATTTTTGTGACATCCATAAACTAAAGTTGTTTGGTAGTAGTTTGAGTGTTCAATAATACATTGTAATATATGCAGTGTCAAGAAGTGTGACTTTAGGTTTAGTGATTTTCTTTATATCTTACAAGTTGCCCTGTTTTACATAAACATTATAAGTTGTCTGCCGTTTGCATTGTGTGAACACGCATTTGTTGTATCATCTACAGAAACAGACTGCAAGGGCATCCAGATGAAATCAGACGCTTCTTGTGCAAATGAGTATCTTAACCAGGTAACCCGATAGTGAAGATTACAACTAACATTCATAACGAACAAAAAAGGAGTCATCCATGCATTCATTCATTGTGTAGTTATTTGTCGCCCCATTTGGTTCAGCAATCCTTCATTTTGTTTCAGCCTACCTTGTGGTGCTTGTGTTGAAATATGTTTGTTGGTGCTTTTAGTGGGCTTCCTTATTTATTTCTCTTTGCTCCACGTAAAGTATTGAACCACCAGTTGTTCTTATCCCTCTCTGGTTCAATTGCAAGGCATGTGTCATTAGTACATTAGTAGTTTCTGTGTGTTACGATTCATTGACATTTCAAGTTACGTTAATTCAAGAGGTCAGTCTGAAGACTGTCAATAATACGTAACACTTAGTTACGACATTGCGTCATGTTTGGTGACTGCACATTTCTGTGTTACTGTGTTTCATGTGACGACTGCGGGTTTGCTTGTAGCTGCAGCTGCTGGTTGCCTAATGATGATGATCAAAACTACTGATGGCTCAACAACCTACTGCCCTGAAGGCTACTGCGCAGTTGGCTATGTGTGGTCCAGTGCCGATTCCGGAAAATGCACAGGTGAATGCGATACATGTAGGCAGAACAACATGTTAATTCTTAGGTGATAAATTAATTTTTGTACTATATGTATAATCAATATTTTACCTTATGCAAGTTCAATGAATAACTGTTGGATTAATCAACTGTACACTTTTAATGCATAATGCGTGCATATTTTATTTGTTTATCTGTACTTTGGATGCAAGACACATGTATAGTTATTTAATATTTTTTTATTTAACTTTCAATTACTTGTTCACTGTCCTTTTCATGCATCCCCTATATATATTTTAATATATTTTTACTTATGCTTAATCCATAATGCCTATAATGTAAAAGTAGTCGGTATTTCAACCCATTGTGTTATGGTTATAGTTAACAAAGCACTTTTCACAGTGGAATCTTGAACCAAATATAAGACAAGTGATAGATGCTTAACAAGAGAATATTGTCATCTTAGACACGACACTGCCTCGCAAACATCTTCCATTAAGCTGTATCAGTCAACTATATTCAAGTTTATTTGTGTAGGTATGATTGTAGTTAAGATACTACAAATGCGTTCTCATATTAATACTATACACAGAGGCATGCACGCATGCACGCACGCACGCATGCACGCACATAAATATAATAACATTGACAAATATCATACAGTTTAGACTTTGTCGCAACCAAATGTAATAGATAAATAAAAGCTAACACATAAATAAGAGATAGAACAAAAACATCAGATGGCAAGTGAACTATGAAACCTATAACTTACCGAGAAACCAACATTTTTATTTCTATGTGTAACTTACCCTTCTGAGATATTTCTCAGTTTAGTATGGAAACCTGTTCACAAAGCCAGCATTTACACAACCAGCAGATAATGTGTTCCTTTAATTTATATACTCTCAGATTGAATACTTTCTTATATATATATATATAATCTACAATGTTCCTTTACTATCGTCACTTAATTCCTCTAGCCCTATCTTTAGAGCATTTTTGCACTAAACAACAGCGTGTGGAACCTGGCTTATATTTAATGTGTTTGTTGTGACAAAGATACTATTTTAAGGAATTTGAACATTTCCAAGATTAAATGAAGTTGTGATTGTTGTAATATTCTGGCTAATCTAATTGGGAAAATATTAATAATATACGTGCACTGTTTACACATGTATATGTTACAAACATTAATACCACTTATATAGTAACATTCTTAATCAAATAGATTATAAATCGGTCAATGTGCTCATGTAGATATCACAATCATGTCAACAGAATGAAGTAGTAAAATGACATACTTATTTAATTTACTTTGTGCCTACTGTTGCATAATTAAGGCAAAGACGAGACATCTCATACTTCCTCCTTCACAGTTCTTCAGGTTGTTTTGGGTCTTTCTCTTTTTGTTTCCCTTGGGGTTCCATCTCACGGCTGTCTTGGTTATCACCATCCTTTCGCAACATAAGACAAACCCATCTCCCCCTTATGGCCAGTCATTCGTGTTACTCATGTTACTTTGTGAAAATAATTTGTGTTACTCATGTTACATTATGGAAGTCATTCATATTGCTCATGTTACATTGTGAAAGTCATTTGTGTTACTCATGTGCACAGAGTTTCAGAAGTTGTAATAATCATGGTAATGCTTTATCTGGCCAGTTTGCTCGGCCAAGTGCGACAAGTGTTCACAGTCAGGAGGCGTCATCGTCAATCAAACTACATCAAGGACAAAAGCAAGATGTGCAAGAGTAAGAACATTGCTTTGCCTATAACTGTCACCCGTTGGTTGTATATTAATTTGTTTTAATGTGTTGACATTAGTTATTGCACAAAGCATGATTTAATGTACACACGCATCTTGTTTTTCTTTCATTATAACCTATTCAGATGGTTTACACATATAACACTATGTTCACATCCCCTAACAGTATCTAACAACACTAATCAGATACAGTAATTTGTCAATCTACTTCCAGGATACCCAGTTCACTAGTAGTAGCCCATTGATGTTACAACAAATTATGGAACTGAGATCAGATGTTTTCTGGTTGTTGATGCTGTTCAGAGTCCTGTCTTTTGGTTGTTTGCAGTGTGTTCAGAGGTGACATTTGACCACTGCCACGAATGCACAAACTCTGACGGCAATTATATGTAAGACTGAGAGGCTTGTAGCCATGGATACACCTTGAAAGAAGACAAATCTACTTGTGTCTGTAGGTAACCTGCATTTATATTATTGTTGCTCTTATCAGAGAAATATCTTATGTAGGTGAACAGGATTGACTCCTCATTAGCTTCCTCCTAAAGCTCTCTTTTCACTCCTGCATTTCCTCCCACCCAGTATTGCATGTGTACATATTTGTTTTTCATATTAAACTTATACTCATTCGTTCACTTTGTAGGAATGCAAACGATGCTGCATCACCAACAAATGCAACGCCGATAACTTGAATTCAGCCTATGGGTTCCTGCATGGTGGATTCTGGGTAAAAGTGAATATTGCGATAGCATCGCTTATCATGTACTCTGTCAGCCTGCTGCTGCTGCTGTAATGAACATATCAGGTGGAATGGTAAAACAAGACGACGACTGATACTGACAAGTGACCTCACTCAAATCACACCCTAGATCTCACTGCAGGCACGTAACACACAGTTGTACTGCATGTCAGCAATGCTGTTGTGTTCTACATCTGCACTTGTACGCTTTGTAGATGCACTATGACATTAATGTTAACGATGGCTCTTTATCATGATGCCATCATTTCGTTGTTGTTGCAATTGTTTACATGTAGCTGATAGGAGCCACTTATTTTAAACAGACTTGCCACATTTTCTTGGTAAGAGATCCTTTATTGTTGACTTGAAACTATAAATCCGTAAAATGTTTATATCTAGGTAAACGGTCAATAGCATTCCTATGCCAATCAAATGCCGGCATCAAAGAAACTACAAAAAATAACACATCAAACTAAACTTGTTGGAAATCTGTCTAGCATCAACAGTTGTTGGCTTTTCAACCACTATATCTAACATCTAACTTTGTCATTTGGGTTGATACTTGTGTGATGACTACAAGAATATACATTCAGTATTACTAATTAAAAATATAAAGTAAATCCATAATAAAACCAAATGCAACCATATTCCTACTAACATTCAAAAACTTGTTATTATATTTGGGAAATCTGTAAGCCGTGGCATATCAGTAAGTTTGTTTATTTGCATCTGTGTTGTCCGTGTAAAGCAACAGCATTACCAGCACACAAAAAAGTTCTTATCTAGAGTTGTCAGATGAAATCAAAGCATGATATTTTGGGAGATTGTGTTCCTGGTTGTTGGGTCATGTGACCAGCTAGCAGTTCCTGCAAGTCGGTGAGCACCAGCTGTGAAGACTCAACTCTGGGTGGAATGTACACGGAAAGTTTGATGTTGTCTGAATAAACTGCCAAACTGCATATGTGTGTTTGTTCACTTTGGTCCTGCGATCATCATCACGAACCCATTGATTGCTTGATTTTATTACTTGTTTGTACAGTTCACTGGAAGTGACAATGCTGCTGTCGCGAACATGTTTTATGTTTATGGGTTTAGTCATTCACATCTGACATGTGTTCATCTGAGGTTCAAAAGCTTATTTCCAGTCTCTTATTCATTCACTACTTAGGTTTACAATAATGTGCTACAAAAATGGATATCGCCCCATATACACTGAGTGCTCTATGGTCGTTTCCATCACAAGATAATCTAAAGACACAATACTCTGACAGCATTCAGTCACAAATATATTGTTACTAGTGATGCACTTTTAGACGGTTAAGTCCACAAAACAGCACTCACCCTTCTTTGTCATCACCCCATTCAATGTGACCCTGTGTGACTGGCCGCGAGTACTGTATAAATGCCTGTCAACTCTCGGTCTTCTTCAAACTAGCCGATGGATAGCTTTCATAATCCCACCACTACTCAACCATAGCTTTTGAAATGACACCGTGTATGTGTGTGTGTATGCGTGTGTGCATGAGTGTGTGTATGCGTGTGTGCATGAGTGTGTGCATGCGTGTGTGCATGAGTGTGTGCATGAGTGTGTACATGAGTGTGTGTATGCGTGTGTGCATGCGTGTGTGCATGAGTGTGTGCATGAGTGTGTGCATGAGTGTGTGCATGCGTGTGTGCATGAGTGTGTGCATGAGTGTGTGCATGAGTGTGGCATGTGGCCCTGTCCACTGTGCATATCAGTCAACTTTCTACATCCCCAGAAGAGGCATACTTAAGGCAATCTTATCAGACCACCCTTTATGTTATCTGCTGAGGGAGTAGAATGTTGTTACATTGTGCAGGTGACTTATGAAAGAACCTACATTGTCATCTCCTCCCTAGAAGTGAAAAGTGCCCTCCTGGTAGAGAGAGCCAAAACACTTGTTGATGTCAAGCAGGAGATCGAGCTAAGCACTATAAACATGCCTCTGTAGTCAAATATAGAAATAGGACCAGAGCAGGTCTGGAGACAACGTATAAGGAAGAAGTCATTCTAAGCATACTGTTAGACACCAACTTCGGTAATAACTAGGAAGGGGATATTCATGCCATAATTATTTGCCTAACTGGACAACATCTCAGGACTTCAGTTAGGTTGGAAGTACATTATTATTTAAACAGACACTCCGGATTTTGACATACACATCTTTCGAAACGGTGTACACAATGTTAGTGGTCGGCAGTTACAATGGTAAAATACAGCCTAAAACGAATTAAAATCTACATCCACACATGTCATAAATAACTACAGTTGAACATCGGTTAACGGTCACATAATTACTATAGCCACATTGCAATAAAGGTCACCCTAGGACAGTCCAAAATTAGTTCCATATATAGTGTAAAATATAGGAAATTAATCCAACTAATAAAAAAATGTATGGTCACATCGCTATGTAGGTTACTAAAGAAACATACAAGCAGACAGTAAGACCGGCAGACAGACATGTACAATTGTTATTTGGGGTTTTAATTTATACAGTGATTTTACTTGTTTAGTTTCAAGTACATCTTATGTTTTTATTTCTTTCATTGAAACTCTACTTAGTTATTGGGTTTAAGTTAGGCAAAACTGTGTTGTTACTAACAGTAACATCAATTACCGGCCTACAAATAAAAATGCAAAAAATAACGCGATATGGGATTCAAGCCTGCGACCAAAATATTTGTGTTTTGCTGCATTGTCCACTTGGTCTCATAGGCAGTGCTCTGCATACAAAACTTCTTAATAAATGCAGTGGGCTATGCAGAGAACTTCCTGCGTTATTCAGATGTTTCATTATGTTATACACACACACACACATACATATACTAAAAAAACGAACACAGACAGTGTTAATTAAAATATATAAAATGTGAACTTGATTGTGTTTAATTTGTTCTGCTGTGTAAGTTGTGCCAATAAAAAGGTAAGTTCTTGTATAACGTGCATATCGAGTATTTATTTAATTAGGACTGCATGCTAAAAATGTTTTACATTTTTCCCCCTTGTAGATCTGTTCAATCGAACATCATGTCAATGTTTTTGGGAAGCATCCAGCCCCATTACTGCACAAAGACTATGTTTATACACAAATATCCACCACTATGTAGAGCCAGGTAATCATTCGATCTTACTGCTGAATAAGTGCTGCCACCTCTTGGATTAATTATTGGTATCCGATAGACTAGATAAAACAGACATTAGGATTCTACCCACCAGGGGGCGCCAGGGATAGCAGGTTAATTTGCCATATACAGCTGTCAACGCATGTAATAGCCACTGAGTCGAACGTTCCATTTTAGCTATATCTGTGTCTGCAATGCCATGGCAAACAAGGATTTTGGAGAGATAAAAATTCCTCAAATGAAGGGAGAATTTTAACGCAGAAATGGTAGACTGTCCGGAAGAAAAGCTGATCTTGTTGAAAGGCATGTGGGGGCGATAATATGTGTTTGTGTTAATCACGCTACGTCTTTAAGTTTGACTACAGGAAATGTACTATGGTTTGCCTGATACGGCTATGTGTTTTCGTAATAGAACCAATTCCAAGTTAGGAAACGAAAATTAACATTAAATTAATACGGTGAATGACGTATATTTTGAAACATAACTCGGTGATCTATTTTTGACAGCTGTTACTGTTAGAACTTAGTCTTAGACTAGATTTTTTTGTAATGTACCTATCTTAGTCTTAGACTTAAGAGTTTGACAGCTGTTAGTTACGTGGGCACTGGCAGACCACTGTCTGAACAGGCAAGATTTTGGTCTTGCCTCTTGCCAAAATTAAACCAAATTAAGGTCTTGGTCTTTGGCTTGTTTTGACTTGTAAAATTTGCTGGTATTTTGTCATATAATGCTAACATGGTCCATGCTTATGGCACTATTTAATATTACTTTTAAGTTTGCTGGGGTACATCCCATGAAGACCAACTGTTATTGGACATTAGGCTTTGGCGTGTGTATTTCTTATAACAACTGATGTTACAACTCAGCAGACCTGAAGCATATGCCCGCAACCAAGACATTGATCAAGAACCCACAGCGGACTCATTTGCCATGTCAACCCCAAACATCTTATCATAACGAGACAAGTTTCAAGTACATCTTATGTTTTTATTTCTTTCATTGAAACTACTTACTTATTGGGTTTAAGTTAAGCAAAACTGTGTTGTTACTAACAATAGTGTGTGTGTGTGTGTGTGTGTGTGTGTGTGTGTGTGTGTGTGTGTGTGTGTGTGTGTGTGTGTGTGTGTGTGTGTGTGTGTGTGTGTGTGTGTGTTCAAAGACATGCAAAGATATGTACTGCATTCTACAGTGTTTGTTATTAATACACATTCAAGTTCAACATTGGTTATTTGTTGTACGTTGTGCTGGTGGTGCAACACCACTAGACAAAATGGTGTGTTGAGTTTGTAATGATGTCCATCCCTATACGTAAAATATCATGGGGTGTCCAACACAAACAACTACATTGTTGGCAGAATAGATCAATACACTCAAAAAATTAAAAGTATTGTACTGCAAATGCATATTGAAATCTATATCAAAAGACAAGCTGTACAGCGGAAACATGTAAATGGTATCCAGTTGCCTTGCAGACAAACGTGCAGCCATCTTGCTGTATGTCACAGTGGAACCGAGTCCTGTGAGACTTTGCAGTGTTTCTGTGAACCACATACAATTCTGGGTGTAATGCCAAGTTCTTCTGCTTTCAGCTTGTGCTGACAACTGCGATTCCTGCACCATTGCTGATCAATGTACGACATGCTCGTCTGGTGATATGCTTGTTGGCATTACATGTTCAAGTAAGTGGATTACATTGTTGTGTGCAATACTTCATCTGTATTATTCACGTGTAGGACAAGTGTAAATATTGCAGTCTGTGTGAGAGCAACAGACAGACAAAAACGTTCACACTGTGAATCAGGCAGATGTGTCTAAAGATGAGATACTACTCCCGTGGTTAAGTCATACCAGAATAATTTGTTGTATTTTTGGATACTCGTCTGACACTTTAAACATACCTGACCATAGAAGTTCTTACAACATGACAAGAAAAATACATAATTTATACCTGCCAACTTTTTTTGTTGAAATCTGGGAGAATCCTCAGAGGTTCACCATGCTTCCCATATTTAACAAGATTTAACAAGATTGCCATCCAGAAAATTACCTCTATATGGCAGGTGGATAAGGAAGCCGTTTGGCTTATCGAGAGTCCAATACTTTTTATGTACGTGTATCCAGCCATTTTAAGGTATGTGTCAATTTTATTTTTAAACATGTTCACGCTACTAGCACCAACACAATCAGGAGATAATCTGCCCATTCATTTACAGTCCTTTGTGAGAATGAGAACTTTCTTATATCTAATCTACACTGCTCCACATGTGTGATAGAGACATCTTATTATGGCAGGTTTGACAGAGATTGTTGTGTCAGGTGTGATAGAGACAGTTTGTTGTTCCAGATGTTATAGAGACTGTTGTATCAGATGTGACAGAGACTGTGTTTGTGCCAGGTATGATAGAGACTGTTGTGTCAGGTGTGACAGAGACTGTGTTTGTGCCAGATACGATAGAGACTGTTGCGTCAGGTGTGACAGAGACTGTGTTTGTGCCAGGTATGATAGATACTGTTGTGTCAGGCGTGACAGAGACTGTGTTTGTGCCAGGTATGATAGGGACTGTTGTGTCAGGCGTGACAGAGACTGTGTTTGTGCCAGGTATGATAGAGACTGTTGTGTCAGGTGTGACAGAGACTGTGTTTTTTGCCAGGTATGATAGATACTGTTGTGTCAGGTGTGACAGAGACTGTGTTTGTGCCAGGTATGATAGAGACTGTTGTGTCAGGCATGACAGAGACTGTGTTTGTGCCAGGTATGATAGAGACTGTTGTATCAGATGTGACAGAGACTGTGTTTGTGCCAGGTGTGATAGATACTGTTGTGTCAGGTGTGACAGAGACTGTGTTTGTGCCAGGTATGATAGAGACTGTTGTGTCAGGCGTGACAGAGACTGTGTTTGTGCCAGGTATGATAGAGACTGTTGTATCAGGCGTGACAGAGACTGTGTTTTTTGCCAGGTATGATAGATACTGTTGTGTCAGGTGTGACAGAGACTGTGTTTGTGCAAGGTATGATAGAGACTGTTGTGTCAGGTGTGACAGAGACTGTGTTTGAGCCAGGTATGATAGAGACTGTTGTATCAGATGTGACAGAGACTGTGTTTGTGCCAGGTATGATAGAGACTGTTGTGTCAGGTGTGACAGAGACTGTGTTTTTTGCCAGGTATGATAGATACTGTTGTGTCAGGTGTGACAGAGACTGTGTTTGTGCAAGGTATGATAGAGACTGTTGTGTCAGGCATGACAGAGACTGTGTTTGTGCCAGGTATGATAGAGACTGTTGTGTCAGGCGTGACAGAGACTGTGTTTGTGCCAGGTATGATAGAGACTGTTGTGTCAGGCGTGACAGAGACTGTGTTTGTGCCAGGTATGATAGAGACTGTTGTGTCAGGCGTGACAGAGACTGTGTTTATGCAAGGTATGATAGAGTCTGTTGTGTCAGGCATGACAGAGACTGTGTTTGTTCCAGGTATGATAGAGACTGTTGTGTCAGGCGTGACAGAGACTGTGTTTGTGCCAGGTATGATAGAGACTGTTGTGTCAGGCGTGACAGAGACTGTGTTTGTGCCAGGTATGATAGAGACTGTTGTGTCAGGCGTGACAGAGACTGTGTTTGTGCAAGGTATGATAGAGACTGTTGTGTCAGGCGTGACAGAGACTGTGTTTGTGCCAGGTATGATAGAGACTGTTGTGTCAGGCGTGACAGAGACTGTGTTTGTGCAAGGTGTGATAGATACTGTTGTGTCAGGCGTGACAGAGACTGTGTTTTTGCCAGGTATGATAGATACTGTTGTGTCAGGTGTGACAGAGACTGTGTTTGTGCAAGGTATGATAGAGACTGTTGTGTCAGGCGTGACAGAGACTGTGTTTTTGCCAGGTATGATAGATACTGTTGTGTCAGGTGTGACAGAGACTGTGTTTGTGCCAGGTATGATAGATACTGTTGTGTCAGGTGTGACAGAGACTGTGTTTGTGCCAGGTATGATAGATACTGTTGTGTCAGGTGTGACAGAGACTGTGTTTGTGCCAGGTATGATAGATACTGTTGTGTCAGGCGTGACAGAGACTGTGTTTGTGCCCGGTGTGCGTCCAGTCGTGACTATGGACAAGGAGAGATAGACAGTAAGTCAGGGAAGTACGGACACCATCAGGTGTACCGTGACAGGGTCCCCCACCCCAGCCATTACTTGGTGTAAGGCTGGAGGGGAGCTTAATTGGGCCCAAACACCAGGTACAACAGGCATCTTTTATATTTGTACCAGAATTCATTTAGGAAATTGTTTCAATTTAAAATAAAAGTGTCATACAAGTATCTTCTATAAAAAATGTCTATGTAATCAGTTTAGAGTGGTGTATAAAATATGAAGATGAAAATAATTAGATCATGAAATGTTATATTAATTCAACGTTCACATTGTTGGTTTCTAGGGTGTGATGAAAGAAAGATGTTATTACTTATGTTTGTCAGTTATCTGTTCATTGATCATATGCAACAAGGCGTAGAAGTATAGACAATATATGCCTTGAAGCTCTCACTGGATATCTTCTGGCAGTTTCAAACTGGTGCAGAGGTCAAGCGTTCACCCAACCAATGGACACGTCTACTTTGGGTCACATGATGATTGTCTCTACGCATTGGATGTTTTGGTAAGTGCACCTGATCCCTTTCTTGCAAAAGCAAAATAAAATTTAAAAAACAAAACCTGTCTATTTAGGTACATTCTATGAAAAAATATATATGGGTCAATCACCAGTAAAGGGAAAAATTGATGTCGCGAATGGTTCAAGTTCAATAGAAAGTTATTGTTTCAAAATATTGATGTCTTAGATATTCAATGTGATGGTAAGTGCAAGGCAATTGTACAGAAGCAAAACTCCAAGAAATAAATAACATGTACGCAAAATTGCCTGACACCATTCGTGGATGACAACAACAGTCAGCACTGTCGCTGTGTGGTTGGCCACACCAGCAATGGCTTGCCGTTTTGTTAACTAACTCCTATATATGGGAACTGATCGCATATCCAATGGGGTATCAGTTCAGTTGGTATATTATATATGTAACTATGCACGTTCTGCAGGAAAGGGTCAACATTGAAGATAAGAACATTACAAATAATTATGTATGTCCATGAATTACAGCAAACTGTGCCCCCGTCCCCCACCAATAGAAGGGTTTTGCTTACAGGCACAAGCAACAGACGAGCTATTCACAAAGAATCGGTCACATACCTGTGCAAACGATTCACGTTCTTGTGCACATGCAACGTCATTTGGTATCGAAGAGAACCAACTTCATTCTTCCCGGTATTAATTAATGGATTATACGTGGATTTCCCGCCGTCGAGCACTACTTAACGGTACATAACCCATTTCGTACAGTTAAACATTTGAAAAAAGGCAGGGCTGTTATGCAACTGTTCCGCAGACAACAAATGAATCGTACAGTTAGCACACCTTAAGGATGTGGACGGTTGTCTCCGAATTTCACAAATGTTATTGGGTAAGTCATTCTTGTGAATTACTTCATGTTGTAAATCCGAGTTCATGACATGATTTCAATATTTGTGCGTGCTCACGTGCATGCTTGTGTGCTCGAGTCTGCATGTGTTTTCTGTGTGTGTCTGCGCATGCATGCGCTGGCCTGCGCGTGCCTGTGCATGCCAGCGCATGCTTGTGGGTGCTGGAGCGTACATGCGCGTGCCTGTGACCAACTTGCAGCAAACCAAAATGGTACTGAAGACATCGACCGGAGAACATATTTCATTTTAACACCCGATGATGTAAAATATCACGGTAAGAAATTGGATGCTGTATTTGTCTAAACTTGAATAACAAAGAATAATATCTTGTGAACATGGACAGTCAGTCATTCATATACACAATCACATGGTTTACCCCGGTTCAGTTCATTCATAAAACATAACTCAAACTAATTCTATGCGATGCATCTCTGGCAATTAGTATCCCTGGTGGATGGTGAACAGTACCATTGCCATTAATTGTGTTTGAGTTGACAAAAACCCTTTGACCTTTACTGTTGACAATCCTAATAGAATGTGTTTCAGGGTAGTGTGTACATTTGGTTGTTTTCATGTTTGTTCTATTAACTATGAAGCTGGCTTTTTGTGCTCCGTGAGTAGAGTAGTGTGAGGCATTTGACTTCCATGCAGGATTTCATGATGGAATTTTGATTCGTATTCTGCTCCAGCAGTTGTTAGAAGTAACTTATATTCCTGCTGATGCAAAATGGGTGCGTAGCAGAAAGATTACGTTTTCATCTTTTCGGGATCTAAAATTTGCTCTTTCCCCTTTAGAAAACAAAATCTAGCCTAGTGGGGCATGCATTTATTTGTGTGGATAAAATAGACTTGTTTAGTCATGCAGTGATTCTAATTGAACTGAGATGGGATCACCTTGTTCAGTTTAACATTGTGTTAAGCTGAGGAAGTAATTGATATAGTCAATTCAGGTGACAGACTCATCAATGAGCATACATTTCCCCTTTCCTGTTTTCCCGACAGGTAGTTTATCACAATTAAAGTGCAAGTTTGGAATAATGCTCTTTTATAAACAAATAGCTATTTTTAAAACAAAATGCTCTTTTGGGACATAGCTTCCGGTATTCTGTCTTTTTACAAGTGAGACAGGAAATTGTAATGTTTAAAAACTTTCCCTTGTAACCGTGGAAGAGTCCTTTTAGGGACAATGCCCCTATTAGTCTGTCCTTTTATAGCATTGTTTTTATTGCTATTGACGATATAATGTAATTCTTGGACTTGCCATTTTATGAAATAAATTGCCCATTTGTCTATAAAAATATCCTTTGTTACCAAAGAATTTCCAGCATTGTAGAATAATTGACAATTTTTATAACGATTTTGCTCCCCAACTTATGCCTTGTTATGAGACCTTGTTTAAGAGTTTGCCCTTTTATGATCAATTTGATCCTGTTTGAGCGGAAAGTGCCTGTTTATGGAGAATGTTGTCCTGTTTGGAATGGAAATTATAGTCCCACATAATTGTTCTAATATAGTTGTCGTTTTTATTTTAGAAACAAAATTGCAGTTTGCCGTTTCCTCTGTCAGTTTAACGAAAACTGCAGTTTTTGAGACATGGCCACAAGTATTTGTCCTTTTATAGAGCAATTGGCCTATTTCCGTATAGACATAGATAACAACTGCTTGCCGTTTATGGTAGCAAAAATCTGGATATTCCTCTCAATAAATTGCCATTTTAAATTATGTTTGTTTTACCATTGAAAGGGCATTTTAAGAACTTGCCCTTTATGGCTAAATTTGCACATTGTAAGATTTAAAAACAAAAAGTTTGTAAAGATTGGGGGTGGGCGGCAAAGCCACGGCTTTGTACAATGTATGTTAAAAACATCCTTCTTTTGTATAGTACTTCACGTTTAATGGTGGGGTTATCCGGATCAGCATAAAGAAGAGTATTAGGAGGGTCTCTGGACAAGTGTTACGAACCATTTAAAAACGAAACCATGTTAGCTAGTTTAGCCATACATTTCACACAGACAGCAATAATCACTGCGTCATTTGCAGCCTGGCGTTTGTGTCCTTTAGTGTTTGAGCGCATCAGTGCAAAAACAGCTCCCAATATCTTCTACATGTAATAGTTTTGGCGTGCTGTCTTATATATAGCATTCACACCGCCCAGACAGGGCGCTCACAGTCCTCATTTCATGATCAAACTGGCAGTAGGTAATGAATCGCCCATGTTAGAAAGTGTACAACATGTGTGGTCTTTTACGAAACAAACAGGTAAAGATAGGCAGGTCAGTGTTATGAAGCATTACAAACGGGTGGGGGTCTCAAAATCCAAATTTAGCGTAATATACTATAAGGGTGGAGCCAACCACTGTGTTGCATTAATAACGTAATTTTGTTATGTTTCCATATATTTACAGTCCTTTGTGAAAATTTGAACTTTCTTATATCTAATCTACACTGCTCCTTTGCTAATGTAACTTCATGTCCTCTAGTCCTTCTATTTTTCTTAACTGAGAAAAAAATATTTCTATCAATATTTTCATAACCATTCATTATTTTAAACACTTCTATCTGATCTCCTCTCAGTCTCCTTGTCTCTAGTGTTGTTGAACCACGTTCTTTTAGGCGAATTTCATAACTAAGATCCCTCAGTTTTGGTATCATTTTAGTCGCTCTCCTCTGTACTCTTTCTAGCATATCTATGTCCTTCCTGTGATACAGCCTCCATGCTTGTATACAATATTCTAAATGAGGCCTCATTATTGCTTTGTACAGCGGTATTATTAGTTCTTTTTTCTTATACGCTATATTTCGCCTAATTAATCCAAGGATTTGATTTCCCTGTGAAGCTGCAATTCCGCACTGCTCTGAAACCTTCATATCAGCACTAATGGTTAACCCTAAATCCTTTTCTTTTACAGTAGTACTTAGTACAGTACCCCCCATTGTATATTCTACCTCTTCGTTCCCATGTCCTGCGTGGAGGCATTTACATTTCCCAAAATTGAACATAATTTGCCACTTTTCAGACCATTTGATCAACTTGTCAAAATTTTCTTGTAAATGTTGTCTGTCTCCATCACTTTTTATCCTTCTAAACACTTTTGTATCATCCACATATTTCAACACCTTGCTTATATTATATTAAGAATAATATAGGTCCTAGTACTGATCCCTGTGGTACCTCACTCAATACCGATTTCCAGTTTGAAGCCTCCCCATCAACTATTACACGTTGTCTTCTGTCAATCAGCCATTGTTCTATCCAGTTTATTATACCCTTTCCTATACCATGGACCTTTAGTTTAAGCAGTAATCTTTGATGTGGTACGTTGTCGAAAGCTTTTTGCAAATCTAAGTAGACGATATCTACTGGTGATCCCTCATCTACCCACTTAGTGATGTCTTCCAAAAAACATAAAATATTTGTTAAGCATGACCTCACTTCCTGTAACTATGTTACACCAAACAGCTTCTTCGCAATATGCTTCTCTTTCTAATTTTATTTCATAAGCCTGGATAGATTCTTTAATATATAAAATAACTCCACCTCCCTTTCTTCCTATTCTATCTTTCCTAAACATTACATATCCTGTCAGTCCCAATTCGGTATCTGATATATCGGTGGTGGTCCAGGATTCGGCTATACCTATATGTGAGGGTCAACAATTCAGACCTGGGGCCGAGTACATTTTCATGAGTACACGTACGAGTACTTTGATGATGGATGAGTACGAGTACAATGCTAAAAGCTGAGTATGAGTACAAGTACGAGTACATTCTCACGAGTACAAGTAAAAGTACGAGTACATTTTTAAAAATATTAATTAAATTTAAAAATAATTTAATTAATCTAATTTATATAACTCAGCACAAGTGAATATGCAATGGCAGTTGATACATTTTTTATGAGGAAAACTAAGAAAAACCTCTATTTCGTCAACAATGAAATTCACTTCATTGGCATTAATTTCAGTGGCATCGTATGATCTGATCATCTATTTGCCATTGCACCGAATGAACATGAGTTGTTCACAGGTTGAGTCTTTCAGGCTGCACCATTCAGGGCAGAATACTTTCTCGGTTATGCTAAATACCCTTTCAACTGAAGCTGATGAGGCCGAAATGCTGAGATGGTGAGGGACCAACTGAGCCAGAGTTGGAAAATTCAGAACTGCAGTGGGTCACTGTGACGATCTGTACATGGTTGACTGAGGTATTCATTCACCTCTACAATCAGCAATCTGCTGATATTATAAGTTTGCAGTTTATATTTTCTGATCGTAGACTACTAATTGTTGAGAGGGTTAGCATATGTCCACATAACAGGCTCAGCATCCCCTTTGGACTTTTTAGCCAGGCTGCTGGCATGGGATTATACTAGTGTAGGAGGCAGTCTGACTTGAGCCAAGTTACTTCTTCAGAGGAAGACTGGCATTTCTTGTTCTTAGCAGTTAGCAATGTCAGCCTCTGTCAAGTGGCATGGTCTCCAGACTACATCAAAGGCATTTCCTGTCTAACTGGTGGGTTAACTGCTAATTGGCTCTTTATGGACATCCTGGTGGCTTAATTAAACAAACATGTTTATGGCCTGAACTGATAGCCTACAATTATTGTTTGCAGAAGAGGGTGTTTCTGACTGGGAAAAGAAGCTGCCTGTTGCCATATTTAGGTATCATAAATCATGGTTATCAGAGAATGAGGATATACTATGTGTAGGGATGGTAAGGTGGTATTCTATCAGAATTAACAAAGTATTTTAAAAATAGTTGAACATTTAAATATTTCAGGAAAGTTTCATTTTATAACCAAATATATTTATTTTCCCCAGTACATATTGAGAAAGTACTCAGATGTACTCGTAATGTACTCATAAAATCTAAGTACAATGAGTACGAGTACGAGTCCATGACCCATAAGTTTTATGAGTACGAGTACTTCAAAAATGTACATGAGTACCGAGTACTTCGGCCCCAGGTCTGGGACTCAACATCTTCTACCATAATGTTTAGTTCATTTCTTTTGTTTACTATACTCCTTGCATTTAAACAAACACATTTATATCCAGCTTCAGAAGAGTTTTCCAGACTGTTCTTTGCTGATTTATTTGTGCTGTCTTTATCTATGCCTCCAGTTTCAGGCTTTTCTGTGAGTGCCCCCTGCGAATCTAGTTTAAATAGATGCAACCTGTCCCGCTGTCAACAGATCGCAGCAGGTTCTCTGAGAACACTGCTGCCCCCTTTCCAGTAAGATGGAGGCCATCTCTCATGTAATATCTTCCCTCCCAACAAAGTATCCCCATAAATCTGTGAATCCCACCCCCTCTTCTTCACACATCTGCTCAACTAGTGCATTGATCGCCATCCTCTTGCAATTTCTATACGTTGCCCCCCTTCCTCCAGTTACTGGCAACATTTCTGACAGAATAATCTGTTCAACTCTTTTATCTTCTTCTTTAGCTTCCTCACTAAATGTATATACTTCTGTACTATCCCAGTTGTTCCCTCCCTGTCTGCATTATTTCGTCCTACCTGTACTAGTATAGACCCTCCCTTGCCATGTCCCAATACCTTCTCTACCATGTCAGTCACATGTTCTATCCTAGCCCCCGGTAGACAAACAACAACGTCCTTCCCCTCGCTCAGTGTCTTGTCCGTCTTTCTCATAATGGAGTTGCCCATAAACACCCTCTCTTTACTCATTGCCCCCTCAATCACTGCCTTAGAGTAGCTCCTTCTTCGGTTTGCATCTGTCTGGTTGTTGTCTTTTCCCCCTGCCGTCTTCTCTCTTGTCACATTGTCTTCCGATCCTTCTTTCCTGTCGCTTTTTCTCTTGTCACCTTTCCTCCTGTCATCGTCCCTTTTATGGACTTCTCTTCTATCACATTTGCTCTCACTTCCTTTCGTCCCTTCATCTATCCTCCCATCTCATTTTCTTCTCTCCTCTCCCGTCCCATCTTCCCTCCCTCCTTCTCTACGGTCACTTTCTCCCCTGTCACCTTCACGCTTGTCACGTTTTCTGTCGTCGATTTTCCAATTTCTTCCCCTCCAATCACTTTCATTCCTCTCAATCTCCTTTCCTCAGTCTTCTTGCCACTGCTATTCTCCTTCAGTCTTGCAGTATTCCCACCTCTCTCCCTGTCGTCTCTCTCCATTCGACCTGTCTCCTTGCTAATTCCCTTCATTCCCTTCACAATATCTGTCAACCTAACTATCTCCTTCTGCAGACACTCCACCTTCCAACACCCAATGCACTGAAAGGTGAATCCTTCCTCCATTGTTTCTGCCCATGACTTCCCACAGCCGGACAATGCAAAATCTACCCAGCTGTGGCAGTGATCGCACACCAAGTGTCGCTTTGCCTTGACTTGCCGCTTGCAAGGCGCCATATCCCTATCAGAATTTATTTAATAACTTAACTAACTTAGTCTTTATAAAGACTGGTTCCTGTGTACTAAAGCACACCTCATGTTACATATTTCAATTACACAGCCGACTATTTATCCTATCACGAACGCTAACATTACCGGTATTGATCTAATTTAAATACAATCAATTACGTTACGTTAGGCTGCTTTATTTATTTAGGTTATGCCGCCCGACTATCGCCCTTCCTTAATGTTAACAACAATGCTACCTAATCAAAATATCTAGCAAGTACTGGCTTACACAGATATTAACATATGTAAGTAGTTTGATGGTTGTTACTTTATCTCCTATATATTCTACCACATAATCAGGTTTGTTAAATCTTGTTTACAACTTATCGAATGCTAAGTTCATGGTTCGTTGCATCAGATCAGCATGTTGCTTCAATTACTGGTGAACATTCTAAGCATCGCGTGAATGCGTCCATCACAAGGAGTTATCCAATTTAGCTTCTATTACGTAACAAACCCTGCCGAGCGGGCGCTTCTGTCAATGCACCGGGCAATTTGTGAAAGCGTGACAGTTGTAAGGTGACCAACCCCCAGTACTGGAAGGAGCGCAGTTGTCACGTTTGTGCAAAGCAACAAAGTCCTTCAGTTGTAGCAGTAGCAGTTAAACAGGGATTCGTGCGTATTGTACCGTCGCCAGACAGTCGAACAAAACAGACGTCGGGCAGGGTTTGCATTCCCCGGATGGTTGGCGCAGAAACCGCACTGTGGAACGTTGGTTAGTAGATGTGATGTTTAGATCAACGCGCGCGAGTTCAAGGACACAGCAGACACATAGTTATTCAGACAGTCAGACAGAAACACAGATACATACAGACAGTCAGACAGAAACACAGATACATACAAACAGCCAGACAGATGTACACACACGCACTATTGTGATGCCTACTGAACATCTTGCCAGTCTCAATAGAGATATTCATACGCTTGTTCGATTAATTAGGTTAATATGCAATTATCAAAGTATTAGAAACAACTGTTATTGTATCGTTACTTACCACACAATTATATGTAATAGTTGAAATATTTATTAACGAAACGCACCACGGGGGGGAGTAAACTGGCCATAGCTACTGTAACTGTACATGGCTCCTTACGACGTAATCATTTAGAATTTGAAACACATGTTTTCACTTTAACAGTCCCCATTCACCATCATTACTGTTTCCAATTCACCATCATTACTGTACTATGCTGTATGTGTTGCACACATGATAAAAATATCTTCACAATGTTGATCTCACATAAACAATCAATCAGCGCCGATGTTGTGTGCGCTATCTTGTGAGTCACCATTCCGTTGAATAACATGACTATCCATAAATCTGCAAAGATCAGAATACATGTAATAGTAATACTATTTTCATGTTATTACGATTATATACACGTATGTGTTACACGCATGATAACAATGTCTTAACATTGTTAATCTAAAACAAACAATCGATCAATCGGCGCCGGAACTCTGTCCGCCATCTTGGAGTTGGTCACTTCCGTTATACAGCATACCTATCCATGAATTTGCATAGATCAGAATACTTATAATAGATTAGTAATATTATTTACCCCGCGTATACATACGTTTACTGCATCACATCATGTAACATAACATATGACCCAAGTTTTAATACCATTCTAACGAATAAATAACTTCACTAGGTGTAGATATGCAAGATTAATTAAAGTTGAAGTTCACACCACATATTTCGCCTGACTGTGTTTGGCTGGTTATAAAAGCAGGTAAATTTCCTATGTTAATTGCAGCTTGACGCGCTCAATATATAGGGTTATATCACGTGGCATGGATGACCACACCGGTTATGGGAACGCCGGGAAGGCTTAGGGGCCGATTTAACCCTCCCTTGCAGAGTGCTACCACACGTTGTGGGTCAACTGTGAGAGGTCAGGACTGTGACACTACTCTCCAGAGTAGGGTTGTTAGGAGCAACCGAATGATGTCCCGAGCCGATCATTGGTGCAGTTAGCTCTGTATCATAGGCAGTAACGGCTCAAGTGTCTCCCACTTCCTGATTCTCTCTTTTGTCTTGCCAAAATGAACTTCAATGTTGCTGGGCCATTTTCAAGACCCGAAAGGTAAATGAATAACTTGGAATTAATGTACCACATGGTGTTTCTGTACGTTTTGTTTGTCGAGGAATAGCGCCACGTCCCGAAGACGGCATTATTATCATTCATCTATCATGTGACATAACCTATAGCCACATTTTTAATACCATACTTTACGAGATATAAATATGTAAAATTAATTAAAGTCGAAATTCACACCACAATTTCGCCTGTCTGTATCTGCCAGGGTACAAAAGCAGGTACATTTTCTATACTGGTTGTAACTTGGTATTGATGATCACACCGGTTTGGAACGCCGGGGCTTAGGGGGCAATATAATTCTCCTTTGAGGCGTCAGTACCAACCCGTAGTTGGTCAGCTGTGAGGAATCAGGCTGTGACAGATCTCCCAAAGACACCGATGCGATGTCCCTAGCTTATAATTAGTACAGTTAGTTATGTCCTATAGGCTGAATGGTTCCAGTGTCTCCCACATCCTGGTCTCTATGTTGTCTTGCTTGGTGCCATTTATGTTTTGTTTTATTATTATTATGAATGGTGCAATTAATATGTTAGTACACAACAAAACTTCAATATCTCTGAAACCGGGATTAATGTAATTAATCTATGTGATAGTTGTGGACTTGCTACACATCGTATATATTAAATAAATTATAAGTAATCCTGTGGCTACTTCGTTCCTGTGTTTCTATGTAGATTAAAGTTTAGCTTTTGATATATCACCTCATAATTATGCAAGTATTTCGCTGACATATTGTACCAGGTATGACGCGAAAACATAGTTGTAGCATCCAAATTCTACAGTGTCTAGGTAAATCACACAACACAAAAACATTTGCATTATGCTTGTGTGAGTATATTTGTTGACGTATACGCTGTCCATTTTGAAGGTGTCATTCGACATAAGGAAAGTAAAACAACTAAAGATAATGTTGGATTGGTAAATACTACAATATGTACCAGTGTAACAGTCATTACTTACTTGGCTGTTACTATTAGGATGATATGCACGTCTTTTAATGTCCCATATTCTGAATAAAACAGACACAATTAGCTGACGAACGTAATTGTTTAAGCCATTTCCACGTTGTGGATATTTTATCCTAATAAGCAGTCAGTGTCACGTACGAATTGATGTGTATTCGTTGATCAGCTTTACTATATTAATATAAAAGGTAACATTTAGATGTGTCATACTGATCTTTGCGAACTGAATATCGGAAACATTTGACATCATTTACGTTGGCAAGCTACATGTTATTTACGTCGCTATCTTTTCTGGACCGACACATTTCCCCAAGTACCGTTCATCTTCATACAGTGCCGCCATATAGTCTTCAATTCCACAATGGATCATTACTTCATGTTTCTAGAATACCGAATCTCTATGACGATAGTATTCATTGAAATCAGTATTTTTGTCGGTAGTTTTTTTTATTTTGCAGACCAGTACTAATAAAAAAAACATCAAACATAAAGTAGTATTCTTAAATCATGGTAATTGGTTAATACGAGTTTATATACACAATATATATATATATGCATATTGTGGGTTATATGTTATGAGTAACAATTTTAAAAGAAACATAATCAGTGTAGATCACTCACTTTCAGCAAAAATCGGTTGTGACTACCGATATAATTATTAGTCATCATAATGAAAGCTCACATGCAGATGAATTCATCATGGCCTAAGGGGAAAAAGTTCATTAGTTAGTTCGTAATTAAACAATATGTCTGACATGTGGTAAACAACCTTATGTCCGTCACAATATCAACCGGCGTTAAAACATCTATGAATACCTACAGTTGTGATGCACATGTTTATCTTTGTAGACATAAATTTTAAACACTATGCAACTTGTGTATAATTTTGCTAATCATACCATAAAGAATGAACAAATATTTTGTTTCACACTTCATATATGTTCGCAGCAATTTAGCTCAACTGATCATGTCGGTATGTTATGATGCTGGAAAACTCTTGTAATGATAATATACACTAAGTATGAAGACTTGTGTAAATATGCACATGGAAGTGATCACAGCAGCTTTCGTGACGGACATCACAGCTAATTGTGCACGTGACAGACATAATGCAATGCTTGCATGCACAGTACAGCTATACACAAACACATGGAATCAATACCAAACCACATTGCATGTGAGACACTAGGGATACACTAATCTATAGAGAGAGCAAAGTCAAGTTTGAGTTTAATATGGCTAAACTGAAGGAAATCTGAACATGATGTCCTTCAGGAAATTTTAATTAAAACAGGGACAGGATGTTTGAACATCTGTATATATATGCCATTTAAAGATACCCAATTACTTTTTTGCAGCATGAGTGAGATTATGTGAAATTTTAAGAGTATATTAAGTGACTGCTGATAGTACATTATGTTACCTTGCCGCTTATCTAAAACCGCGTTACAGACATCATGCAAAATGTGCTATTTTTTATCAGGCTGAAATTTATTTTCATTGATTTCAAACTATTCAAATATTTGCCATACAGTTAGCCTGATATTAGAAGCGTGTAGTAATATGTCTTAAAGTAATGACCATGAGACAACAAGAAGAAGGTGGTGAATTGGAAACATTTTACGTGGCTTGACCCAAATACTTTGTGTCAGTTGTTTGTCCAACCAGTTTGTTGAGTTATGCAGTTAATGGCAAAGATGTCCCAGTGTCGTGTGTTGCAGATTCAAATTCTGCCTGTGTTCAGAATCAAAACACAACAGGTTGTGCACATACACTGATTCCATTCAACAACTTCAGCCGCAATTTATAACATCACCGAATTGCACAGATATTTTATTTCCACCTATACTGGAAACTGTTGACGAAATTAGCATGACACTTTTAAACAATTATATAAAACTAAATATTCCTATGGTCTTGCATAACCCAGTTCACAAGTGATAGAGTGATATACATACGTATTTACGATGTGCTGTTCTTTTCTACATGGTCTTTCAACAACCTGTAAAAACCTGTACTCTATTGAGTAGTGAACCACTCTCCTCCAGAGGGCGCCACGGTGTGTTCATTCACATAGGAACCAGTGGGTCCAATGATACAGTGTATACACTGCCTACACTGTCTGCTCGGCGTCTCTCACACGCCTGACTGGGAAGCAACTCCGGCCGCTGGGAGCAAGATCTAGTAGGTCAGAGATAGAGACCACCACCCCTAGCACAAACACCAGATAAAAGTAATATACGTGCACTGTTTACACATGTATATGTTACAAACATTAATACCACTTACATAGTAACATTCTTAATCAAATAGATTATAAATCGGTCAATGTGCTCATGTAGATATCACAATCATGTCAACAGAGTGAAGTAGTAAAATTACATACTTATTTAATTTACTTTGTGCCTACGGTCGCATAATTAAGGCAGAGAGACGCGACATCTCAGACTTCCTCCTTCACAGTTCTTCAGGTTGTTTTGGGTCTTTCTCTTTTTGTTTCCCTTGGGGATCATTCTCATGGCTGTCTTGGTTATCACCATCGTTTCACAACATAAACCGACCCATCTCCCTCTTATGGCAAGTCATTTGCGTTACTCATGTTACATTGTGAAAGTCATTTGTGTTACTCATGTGCGCAGAGTTTCAGAAGTTGTAATAATCATATGGTAATGCTTTATCTGGCCAGTTTGCTCAGCCACAAGTGTTCACAGTCAGGAAGCGTCATCATATGTGACATCTTTTAATCAAACTACATCAGAGACAAAAGCAAGATGTGCAAGAGTAA
Source organism: Escarpia spicata (assembly GCA_963995525.1). Lineage (NCBI taxonomy): Eukaryota > Metazoa > Annelida > Polychaeta > Sabellida > Siboglinidae > Escarpia > Escarpia spicata. The sequence goes on from OZ023213.1 coordinate 22,515,193, forward strand.
GAACATTGCTTTGCCTATAACTGTCACCCGTTGGTTGTACATTAATTTTATTTAATGTGTTGACATTAGTTATTGCACAAAGCATGATTTATTGTACATGCATCTTGTTTTTCTTTCATGATAGCCTATCCAGATGGTTTACACATATAACAATATGTTCACATCCCTTAACAGTATCTAACAGCACTAATCAGATACAGTAATTTGTCAATCTACTTCCAGGATATCCAGTTCACTAGTAGTAGCCCATTGATGTTACAACAAATTATGGAACTGAGATCAGATGTTTTCTGGTTGTTGATGCTGTTCAGAGTCCTGTCTTTTGGTTGTTTGCAGTGTGTTCAGAGGTGACATTTGACCACTGCCGCGAATGCACAAAGTCTGACGGCAATTATGTGTGAGAGGCTTGTAGCCATGGATACACCTTGAAGGAAGACAAATCTACTTGTGTCTGTAGGTAACCTGCATTTATATTATTGTTGTTCTTTTATCAGAGAAATATCTTATGTAGGTTAACAGGATTGGACATAGTTTATATAATAAAAAACTAAATGTGTTTATATACATACTTATGTAACAATTTAATGACTAAGTTATGTAAACCGATACTCATTCAATATTTAATTGTAGAGGTGTATACACCTGGTTTCTATGGGAACTTCCATAGACCACACTGTTTTCTTGCAACAACTGTAACGGCTGTAACACAACTAAATTTATTGAGGCTTTCGAATAATATCGTTTTCTATATGATTCAGCACAAACAAGTATGTCAAAAAAATGTCAATTACATCTGGAAGTGGCGATGGAGTAAAGTGGTTAAGTAGCACTTGCGGCTAATTGTACCTCTTGTCTGGCAAGTGGATTGATTACATAACGTGTCAAAGTCATTGCGTCTGTGGAGATGATATTCCTGGGCCAGGAGCTATAATTAGAACAGCACCACCTCCCAAAAATATAGCAGGCAGTGGACTAGAATGATGCTACTTATTGACATCATACGGTCATAGTACCACCTGCGATTAATTGTGTCTTTGATGTGACTAGTGGACACAATTGTTTCTGAACAAGCATATGCATGAGTCGACTAAGATGACCCCTCAAGATCCCCATACGCTGTAGAAATTGAAAAAAATCTACCAACCACCCCAATGGGCTCGCCAGATCACATACAAAATGTCAGCCCCATGCACGCCAAACTAACAGTGATATGGGTCCACAAACAAGTTGTAAGTTAAACATAAAATAAAAACTATGTGTGCATGTGATACATTAATTCTGACAATTTATGTTGTGTGCTTTGCACCCAGATGGCCAAAGTGGGACACTGAATGTAACATCACTGTCTGATCTCCTCCAGTATGAGCACGTGATTCAGGTCAATACGGGTACGGTGAGACAAGCTGCCCAAGCGACTGTGAGACAAGCTGCCCCACGCTACAACACAAGCGAGTTGATTGCATCAACTGCTGGCGATGTGGTGGCGTCAACTCCTGGCGATGTGGTGGCGTCATCATCATCATCTCAGCGACTGCTTGTTACCCCTCACGGTGGCTCCAAGAGTCATCTGAAACACAAGAAACGTAAGGTGGACCACCTTGTTTTGGAAGAGAGAGAGAAACTTTTAAACTTGAGGTTAAGAAATTGCAATGTGAACTAAAAATATGAAAATGTACATCAAGTTGATTGAGCTGCAGTACTACAAGGAGGCGCTTTTAGTTCGGAAACCTGAACTAGAAATGGGATTACCGCCCAAAATGTTTGACTCGCTTGAGTGTGCATCGGGAGAATCAGACATAGCATCAGACAACTGAAAAACCATTGTGTCTGTGGAGTGACAGTCTCTTTCTGTGTCTAGTCAATTTCTTTATGAGTATTACTGCTAGAGTGTTTTATTATAAGCCATTGATAAGGGGTAATATTATTCCATGCATTTCTTGAAAGAATGCTTTATATTCCGATGTATTATGTAACTAGCATGTGGCTGTTGTCGTCGGCTATTTGCTTGTGAAGTGTTTTGTTATGCCATTACCAAAGTTACTGTCAGGCCAACATGTTGATTCATTTTCATAACTGTATTTATTCATTGCAAGACATACTTTAAGCTTAAAGAAACTTAACCAATTAATAAATATCAGTACCCGCTGAAATACCGCTGTAGCAGTCTGTCTCGTGTCGCTCTGCCTGATACTGTGGGAGCACCTCCGCTGTCATTATCATGGTCACCGTCGTTGTGGTCATCATCAGGCTGTTCAGGAACCGGTACCCTCAGGCTGACGGTGATGTTGTGTAGCATGATGCAGCACATGATAATCTGGCATGCCTTTGAGAAAATGTAATGTGACACACAACGCTGAATAATAACCAATTTAAATCCAGTGACAAAATAAGTTTACTATAATAAATACATTAGTCAATTTCTCTAGCAACATTAAACAAGTTTAAAGGTTGTAGCAAGTACAATAGTTCTGCGTTTGGACTACTGGGAAGTATTCTAATAATAATAATGAACTTCTAAAGCGCTTGTACCCCCAGTATTCTGAGCTCAGAGGCGCAACATGCAATAATCGTTAGGTATAATTATGAATGGGGACAGGCAATAATGATCTATGTAGTTATGTGCATGTACAAGAGTATAATATACTGATTTCTTTCACCTCGTCTTGTTTTCATACATTTCACTCGTACTTGGCCCGAATGATATGTTATTGGGTACTTGGTGTTTCTCTATAGAAACAAAGGTATTGTTGTGCTATTTCTGCATTAAGTTTCACTATGCGTATGTGTCAAGAACCGCCAGGTGAAACGGCCTTGCTACTAAATATCCGGGTTCAGAGATATATCAGAAGGGAAGTAGTTAAATACAACAAAAGAATTTTCCAAATTAATTTACCCATCTTCCAAACAACAAAACAAAATACAGCGATTCCTCAAGGAAGACTCGTTAGCCTCCCTAACCTCAAATCATACAAAGTCTTACGTACGTACATACGTACATATATATCATAACAGTTCATACATAGGGATTCAATCCTATACTATTTCACCAAAAGATTCTATAACATAATCGCCATATAGGCACACAAAAAGTTCAACACCCTACGGCTGTCTGCGTGGCACTCGCAATGTAGAGATGCGAGAACATAATGTTTATCAATAACGATTCCACCTTTCGTCATCACCGTCAACTTGAGGATAATTTGTCCCTCAGTAGTCGAGCGAAGTAGTTCTCACTCGGTTCGTCGGGAATTCCCTCTTCGGGTGTGAATTCTCCATTGTCGCGTAAGCCGTCTACTCTCGCACTGTTGTTACACGCGGTGTTACTCGGCGTCTACCGCCCTCGAGTGCACTTTGTCAGACTTCACCCCGCCCCGACACTACAATCAATTATAACTATAATAATAAAAATATTCTTATTCCTTGGTGTGGAAGCTACACCCTTCATATCATATGTTTTTACATCGTCACCACATACAATCATAGTACCTACACACAAACATGTGTAGCTGATGTTCGCCATATATATATACACATCCGGATCCAATATCCAATTAGTAATAACAACCCCACCACCTTACGTATTCTAAGTCCCAACAAACTATACACCAATAACCATTATCTGTGACACCGTAATACAACCTATGTTCACTTCTTGTTATTATCTAACATTCACATAACAGAGCGATAATTCGCCACCCTACATAAATCTCGAGATACCAGTATCATTACGCTGACCATATTGATTTATTATTGACCATACTCTTTGGCACAATTATAACAATGTAAAAAACAGATGTTTAAGCCAATACCTCTAATCTAACATTCACTCATAACATATATATATATATATTCCACGTACATCCGGTATTTCTTCTATTCTATATATGCATTGAGAAATTCAACGTCAAACCCACCACTGGGTATAAAGACTTCGTGTTTGCCAACCGCACAGTAATAGTTTCTCTCCACAGAAAAGACCAGATTACATGTCTTTGTTCTGTCGGGTTCTGGACTCGTCTCTTCTATTCTACCTTCAAACCTCAGTACCTCCACCCTATACCTAACATCAGTCATGTGATCCCTGCTGATGATGACGCCATTGAAACAATTTCAACACCATCCAATAGGTGATCCTCTAAATCAACAAGTATAAAATCTTCATTATAACGACATCACTATACGCCGTAATATTATTCCAATTAAACTTACGTCCGTATCACCATAATCTATTCATACTGAACGGCCAATCAAGTTATAAATATTACATGTATTCGACAATCCTCCCTGTCTACCCTAACTATAACGATGCAGTAATAAAATAATTACCCAAAACAAAAAACCTGCATGAAAAATTATTACTGCTGGTGTGATCGTTGGGCTCTGCGAATTATAATCCATTTCTTATTCGCAGAGCCCAGCTCTGCAAATATCCAGTCACTATAGAGTAGTGGACGCTGCCAGTCTAGGCTAGGGTTAGATCAGTGCGCACGTGTAGTTAGATAGCTGCGTAATAAACATATGATCATGACACTTTCATTTTTCATATCCAAGAATCATGTTAAATTACCTGGTAGAGGCTTTCGTTGACGTGTCACGCCGACTTCATCAGTACCTATGACGCTGAATGACGTCATCGTACACGTGAGGCAGTTCGTAATTGCCCTCGTCTCTGTTGATGGGTGTTTTGGTTTTTCTGATCCAGATGGCTTCTTTGATCTGCCGAATCCTTCTGTTGGATTCTTTGTCTACAATTTTCACTCCCTCCCAGTCTATGATATGGTTTTCAGTTGTCGTATGGTCTGTAAGGGCGGATTTATTGATGGTAGCCATCAATCTTTTTTTCCCGCTCCTAGTGTATTTCTCATTTTTCGTGTTGTCTACGTCCTTTCTGTGTGTTTTGAGTAGGGCAATTACGAACTGCCTCACGTGTACGATGACGTCATTCAGCGTCATAGGTACTGATGAAGTCGGCGTGACACGTCAACGAAAGCCTCTACCAGGTAATTTAACATGATTCTTGGATATGAAAAATGAAAGTTTCTAATTTGAAAACGAACTATCCTGAAGAATGTTCAGTAATCATATGATCATGACGTTTTGTTTGTATATCAAGCAGTTATATGCCAACGATACCGTTACAGTTATTTATTTACAAATGTATATATTAAAATGTCTTCTAGTTTCAAGTTTTTTTTTCTCCAGCGCTCGGAACATTCTATTTACTTACTAGTATGTATGTATATATAATATTATTATATATAGTGTGGTTACAACGTTATGGTCTTATGAGGTCTCATTCAACTAGTCAACCTTTTTCAGAGCATTATCACAAAACCGACCATTCTATGCTGGCACTGAGGTTGGTCACTGCCAGGGTGCTTGTCGTCCTCAGTCGTTCTTTTACGTCCCAAAATTGAGACGTGACCAACATTAACGTAATCTTGAAGTCACGAGTCCCCAATGTTGACAACAAGATTTGTACACTATGCATGCACGCGTGCGTGCGTCTGTGTGCGTGCGTGCGTCAACAGTTTGATGGTTGTGGTTTGATGTGCATGTTTCTGTGTATTGGGCAGGGGTGGTGTTTAGATGTGGGAATGTGTGAGGGTGTGTGTGTTGGTTGGTGTACAGGTAGGCATATGGTGTCTCGAATTTACGTCGTTTTAGCTAACGTTATGTTGTTTGTGAGGTATTAATAGGCTTTTTTGCTGCTGCAATATACATTTTGCCGACAAGACTCGTCACTATTCTGAAGACAAATTTGTCAATTCTTTCTTTGGTGTAATTGTTAACTTAGGCCTGTTTTCTCGCTGGGGGCAATAGGCCATCGACCATGGCCCCCCACTATAATCCGTTTGATGCCATTTTCTCGATTTCTCTGCTGACTATCCCATCTGCTTTCTTTCGCTTTCCGTTGCTTTCTGTCGAGTGTTTCTTGGCCTTCCTCTTCTTCTCGTCCCTGGGGGTTCCATGTAATTGCTTGTCGTGTGATGTGTGTTGTACCTCCATGTCAAAAAGGTAAAGTTAAGTTCTTATAATAGCGCAGTATCCAGTCCCCATGACTGCTCAAACCGCTGCGTGCTGCGTGCTGCGTGCTGCGTGCTGCGTGCTGCGTGCTGCGTGCTGCGTGCTGCGTGCTGCGTGTTGCGTGTTGCGTGCTGCATGCCGCGTGCGTGTTTGCGTGTATTTATGTGTTTGGTGTGTGTGTGCGTGTGCATGCGTGCGTGCGTGCATGTGTGCGTGTGATATAGGTAGGCATATGGTTTCTTTCGAATTTAGCTAACGTTGTGTTTTTTGTAAAGTAACTAGGCGTTATTGCTATACTACAATATATTTTGCCGACGAGATGCGTCACTGTTCTGGGGATAAAGGTGTTATTTATTTCTTAGAGGTGCCCGCATTATAATTGGAAAACACCCCTGCCAACAATATCTTCCTAAGCGCATGCAACTATAATTGAGACAACGTATACACGAGTGTGCATGTGTATGGGTACTCGGTATGTTAAACTTTTCCTCCTAGACGATTTGCATAACAGACACCAAATGTACGGATTCACGTTTTAAGACAACGTCAACATACCTATAAGTAATGTATAGACTTATTTAATAATGGACGCCTTTCTAACCGTATTTACGCAGACGTATAGGTCTAGGCGCAATACTTACGGAGAACACTTGACAGACGGAACTAACGATGCGTAGGGCGAAACATACAAATAATTGTTAATTGTATTCACAACGAATAGGAAAATATTGTGACAACTAAAACATGGTCAGAATCGTATCAATGTTCAGTGATCAACTGAAAATAAACAGAAGCATGGAAGCCAACACAATTATAAAGACACGGTCCTACCTTCCGAGTCGGTTGTCCGGCATCAGCAGTCAGAATTTTCATCGGGCAGCTGGGTGGCGTCTTAAAAGAGAATTTGGAAATTCTTCACCGTTGATGCACCACCGTGTATCCTTTCAGGCCGGTGATTATATCAATGCTGGGTGGTAGTGGTGAATCCGAGCTCTAGATGCAATTAAGTTTCTCCGCACCGCAAAGAAGAAAGACGCTGGATAACCCACAGTGATATTGCCGGTGTTGGAGGTTCACGACATTCCCTTCCCAGATACCATAACATTTCCGTCTTGAGCCTATGTTGGCAGAGAAGACAGCCTATATCTTGGAATGCCAACCATGGGTCAATGTTGATACGCCAGTGCTAGGCCAAGCATCGGAACTGCCATTGTTAGACCAACATTGGCCCGATCTTACCCCAATGTTGGCTGCCAACATTGGCCCAATATAGTAACATACATTGGGCCAATATTGGCCCGAGTTTGAAATGCTATCTGGGAAATCGCCAGGAATGAGAAACGACACAGCACCGCAACAATTAACTCTCCATAAACTATCCCATCGGCACCGCAAAAAATCTCCTACACTACCCCTCCCCCGCCACCGTGATGGTATCCGACACTACCCCCTCCCCCAACCACGCAACAGGCATGTCAATTGGCGGCGCCCCCCCCCCCCCCCCCAATATTCATCAAGTTCTGACACCCGTAGGACCTTTCATGTAGGCTATATGAATCAACTAATTCATTTCAATGGTATGAGAATGAAAAATATATCTTTAAAGTGTATATGGAAACACCTTTAGTTATAAGTTTCGTCGATGCGGTGCGTTCTGCAAGGGATGTATTGATATTACAGTTTCTAGACGATCACACCTGACCATCCGGCTATTTAGCATAGTCTACGTTTCTGTTAGCGAAGTTGCGGTTAAACAAAGTATGAACATTTTCGATGCCGTTCTTCGTGTATAAATAGTCTACAATAAAGTTCGGCTGTTTTTGTAGTGTCCTTGCATTTCAAATTGCATTCGGAGATCGTCCTTCTTTTAAATATAAATGTCCAGTGAATCAACATCCCGCATCTATGTCACTTTCCTGAACACCATTATAAACTTGTTTCACACATTATGCAAGTAAAAAAATTGGCGCAAAAGGCGAAACATTATATCCGCGGACTATGAGGCGGATTAAGATGTATTGGGGCCCTGGGGCAAATTTGAATTGTGAGGCCCCCGCCGAAAGACAAGGAGCTCTGGGCCCTGGAATAAACGTTGTTCTAACCTGATTACCCCGGATCTCGGGACCCTGGAATGATTTTATTCTCACTTGACGCCCCATAAGCTCAGAGTAAAGGTTTTTTTTCTCACTTCAGTGAGCCCCCGGGAGCTCTGGTCCTTGTTTTTTTCATCGGCGCTCCGGGAGCTCGGGACCGTGGGGCACGTGACCCAGGCAGGGACGGATGCATAGAGAGTAGTCTTGGGGAACTTCCAAATGTACCCCCTTGAGGATCACCATAAAACTTTCACTGAACCAAATTCACATTTGATAGGCTGCGCCAGGGCTTCAGCATGACTCCGCTGTCGAGTTATCGCGCTGTCGCCACTCCGCCGCTCTTGACATTGGAAGAGTTAGCGCGAGGATGTTATTGAAAATTTGTTTTGCCACAGCTTCAACACCACTATGCCGTCGCACTGTCGGATCATGACATCGGAATACGAATGGATGCTGTTGAACATTTATTCACAATTTCGGAAGCTCGCGAAAAACCTCCAATTGCACCCCCTTGAGACTAACCTAACCGGGGCCACATTCCAAAGTCTAGGGGGCACATAACGGGGGCACATTCCAAAGATGTATGGGGCACCCCACCATAGCGCAGGCATAGCGAGACCAAAAGAGTAGGGGGCACGTGCCCCCATGCCTCCTCTGAATCCGCCTATGTCAGTTATGGTAATACGCAACCGGCGTCCCATGTCGCGCAAGGATGGACGCTTGTCGTGAATGTGCAACATAGAATTGGCGCTTGCTTATACTGGCGCGACATTCACATGAAGTTGCACACTGCGTAGCTACGGATTGGCGTATCAACAATTGGCGATGACGTCATTTTCCCCACTTGACAAACAGAGGCGTACGAATTCGAAGTCGTTCCGCGGCAGTACATATAATACTAATAATAAGATAACTTCTATTGCGCCTAAGTCATTGCAAACCAAGCTCAGAGGCGCATAAAAACAAAAAGATTGGTCAATCTCAAAATCCATAAGCAGTATTCCAGCGCTAGGGAGCTATAGTGGATAAGCAAGGTTGTAAAGATAGGTTTTTAAATTACGGATGAGAACGAAGCCAAATATATAAAACAACTATATAGTAAATAGCGAGATAAATATATTATAAATATATATTAGTTAAATAACTACAGTAATACATTATTAGTTTCAATTAAAATTTCAAATAATAAAATAAATATGAGGTATGATGAATAAAGTATAAAATTATGACGACTAAACATTAAACATCACCCGGATAAAATTTGCGCGACACCGTCACGATTACGCACGGTTGTCTGCGCTGCGTGACCGTCGCAGCGTAGACAATCGGGCGGTGTGTGGCGGCCTTTAGGCCAAAGCATTTAAATGCTTTATTTAGACCGACGCTGGGCGGTGCTGCCGCCTAGCGGACATTGACATATCTACCTTAGAAGATGGCAAGGTAAGCCAGGGACCGATCATTAATTTACTTTTGAATTCACTGCGCTAAGCGCCAGCGTTTTGAGACGCGCACGTGCCTGCCCTTTCTATGATTTTGTTGGTTCAACATATGTATTGTAGTATTATTGTGAAGAACAGCGGGCGTTGTACCAGAAAACCGAAAGTAACTAAGTAAAGTGACGTAAGTCTACAAAGTCAATGCCATGCTACATTATCATAACAGTGGCGTAGTCGTAGAATTCAATAGACTGTCATTTCAATTGCTTTGTTTTTATGGCGCAAAACCAAAGCAAAGAAAACCTTTCTGGATTAACCCGGAATACGACTGCACGGTGCAGCGGACAGGGAAGGAAAACATCCAAGGTACCGGTACTTAGAACGTCTACTGTTACTATTGATGCTGTATGTACAACTATAAAAGTATAAGGCCCGTGACACGCCATGAACTAGCCTAGCCCCGCATTATGGCAGCACGCCCACCATACGCACGCACTCACTGTCACACACACACACACACACACTATTCCATGTTTGTTCTTGATATTCTAAGCTAAGGTGCCGGAACCAAGGGGGGAGAGACTTATCTTGGGAGCACAGCCCCCAATATTTGAAGAGGGGAGTTGAAGATAGGATTAGCCCCCCTCCCATATTTAGGAAAGGATTGTGCATTTTCTGGTGTAACTTGTGTTGGTAGGGGGGGTTTTTGGAGACCCTGACGGTGGGTTTAAAATTAAATGGCGAGCCTTAGGCTTAAGAAGTTAAGGGAGGGATGCAAATCAAGGTTTTCAGATAGCGCAGAGCTTTAAAATTGTGAACATCACCGACACAGTGAACATTTTTCAACAGCACCAGCCCAACTTCACAAGATATCATTGCAATACTAATGTCACTAATATTTCAGATGTAATACATCATGGTTTTATTTTAACAGGAAAATTAATCAATAGGGACATAATAACAACAAAGGATACAAGAAAAACTTGCTTTGCTTGGTTATGTCAGGGGTGGATCTAGAGAGGATATACTGGGGGTGGACACAAAAACCTCCACTGGTGGCCGAAAGAGTGTCAAAAATTGTTCGCTGCCACCCCGCTGTAACTTAAGCTTCTCCAAAGGCTCGGCTCAATTGGTGACATGAAGAATGGGGGGTGCTGTTGAAAAAAGTTCAGCATAACTTTGGCTTATTGTAACCTGAACAGGGACACATTTCAAAGGGTCTAGGGGAGGATGGTCATGTGAGAAAGGTCTACAGGCACACAAAATTCAACAGGTCTGGAGGGGCACATACCCCCTAGATCCGCCTATGTATGTACAATTTTATATTGTATTCAAATCGTACAAGTACGTAAAGAGATCAATAGACAAATACACAAACACAAGGCTGTCATTAACAGAACATAAACAGTTACGCAAAACCTGCAAAATTAAATGCAGTGATATTAACTAAGCTGCCAGTGACAAAAGCTATAATTAACTGTTAAAATTAAATAACATAATTGCCATATGCATTGTAATAGCTGCTTTTAAATTCTAGTAAACCTTTTGTTGTACACTGATTTTTAGTATCTCTAAAATATGTTCTAACCTAAAATGTATACCTGGTATACAGAATCTTAAGAAACATTTTGTAATTTATTCTTATGAATATGATAGCAAAATAAGACATAGTATAAAACCATAAATTAATCATTCATAGTTACTACCAATAGTTACAACTGCATGTATACTGCTACACTATACCAGCAAATGTCTTAGTTTCCACATGCAGCACTAACATTACATGTATTTAACTTAACTACCAGCTGGTTACATTTTTATTTTTACCACTATAAGTATGTAACCACTGCTAAGTTCACTGGTGGTTAAGTACTATGACAAACAATAACAATGTCAAAATTTTTACCCCACATGCAGTGGGGTAAAATGACAAAATAGTTTAATATGCCATTTAAGCTGAGTTCACACAATGGAGAGCTGTATAAATTTCAACTCCAGCACACATAAGATATGATTTCTACTGTCAACATTTCATGCATAGAAAACAGTACAGCCCTACCACATCATAATATGGATTGTCTCATATCTGCATACAATATGGATTGTTACACATGTTTTTGATAAATATGGCCATATCCCATTTTAATATGGATTTTCTTCAAATGTAAACATCATTGACACTGTAATGTATTTTTGTATATATATATACTACATAATTATAAATTTGAACGATGAACTTATAGCAGTCGTAGAGGAAATACGTGTGATGGTATCTGGTAGATGGCACCACTCATTCAGTGAACCTATGAAAAAGGCATTACACATTTAAACGGGATGACAAGTCTAAAATACGGATTTCAATCAAGAAAATGTGGCATGTCCATCATTAAGCAACACATTTCTTTCAAAGACAAATTATCATGTTAACAGACAATAACTTCCCAATAATATAAACTTGTCTACCTAACAAATGTAAAGAATTGGAACATCCACTTCTCAGTAATATTGGCAACCCTAACTAATGATCTCCGACTTCACAATATGATAAAAACTTTTTCCATTTAGAATTTCTTATTAATTTTTAATGACTGACTAAAAAAAAAGTTGATTAAAAACCAAAGTTTACAAGCCAGCCAAAAACAGCCTTAGACAGCTGTTAGTGTTATATTAAATTACTAACTGTTACAACCATTTGATTAACTGCAGGTTTACAAAATTATTGCCCAAAACATGCCCGTTTCTTGGTTGCTGCACTGGTGACAACACATGCATATTTAAAGTGGAGATATGTTCATCTTCCTAACCCCAAACCACTAGTATTTTCCATGTTACAGGGCAGGCATGTTCACCAATATGACCTTATACAAAGAGTAATTCCCATGGTTTTGACCATGGAAGTCTCTTATCTGCAAACACAATTACAAATACATACAGCTTTTGACTATAAAAACAAAGATCCTGATTCCACACAAATGTCCCGCTCTAATGTCTAAGCTTGCGGAAGGGCAGTTTGTTAGCCTTGAAGTCGGCAACGAGGCGCTCAACAACATCTGTGTAGAGTTTATCGGATGGATGACAGTAGACTCGTTGATTCGGGACATCCAGTACCACCAGTAGAGGGCTGAAGTCTTCAAGGTGAGCGAAATTGTGAATCAAGCCGGCGATCTCCTCTCCCTGGGGTAGAAAAGACACAAATGGATAATCTTCCGCTATGAAATGTGTTTGATTGCACCATCCATTGTTTTATAGTCATATTGACCATTACCTAGCTAACACTACTCCAGTCATGCATGGGAATTGTCTTAAAAATACCCAATCATTTCGATTGTTTTGCTCCTAAAGTTTGACTAATTTCACCACGAAAAGTAAACGTACCAAGTATTCACTAAGATACACTAGTTCATTTGTGTGCATGTTTTACTTAACTTTAATTTACTTAAATTAACAAACTATAAAGTTAAATTTGGTTATGCCTAATCGAATATTGGTATACGTGCATCAGCTTGGAACATGACATTCATGTGGATTCTGATTGCACTCTTCTCGTGATCGCGCATTGTGGGCGACACTGGCCTTTGACCCCACAACTTGGCGCTGTTGATGATATGGAATACTGATTTTATGATATATGCCACCAACTCAGCAAAATGGGCTAAATTAAACAGACAAAGACAGTATCCACACATAAACTTTATAAAGGTGAATTTGTATTTGGGAAAAACTATGGAACGAAACAAACTAAACAGAATGAGTTGGAGACAGTGCCAGTGGATTGTGGTCGTGGGGTCAGTGACAACTTCAACAGATGCAGAGAATTCAAATTATTCAGCTGTAATCACGTATATGTATTTAGTCGTATGAGTATACATGTTAATGTTGCTTGTACTAAATTTATTTGATTTTTTACGTTTTAGTCACAGCCAATGGCGGCATGGATGGCCTGGCATGGCCGTGTTTCCTATAGTATCTGCTAGCAGTATGATGCTATGGCATACACCTATGTCTATATGACTATGTAGCTATAATGTCTATGTCATATGTGGTAGTAGGCTAGTAGCCTAAGTAGGCGTGGGTAATATGTAATATGTATTGTAAATGATCCGTAATGATTATAATTATTGAACAAAAACAACATGTACATAATTTACTAATAGTATGCAATGTAATAGTAATTTACCTAATCTATTAATTACTTTTATATTAAAACTTACTATTATTGGACATTTCAAAATTTTATTTTAATACATGCAGTCTGGATATATAAAATTATTTACAAAGAAAACAATTCCAGTAGTGTTACCAGGTTTTTTGATTGCCCCTTCAGTAAGTTTCTTGTTATGTTCAGAAAACCAGCGCCCCTCAATACTGGGAAAATTAATGCCCATAACATGTATACAGCACTGTAGACAGCATTTGGCTGATTTATGTGGGCATTGGTTGCACTTGGCAGGTGGTCGTTCATTGCATTGCAACTTTTGCAAGTACATTAAAACGATTATTGTTAGAAGCAATCAGTGCTGACTATTAATACATGTACCATCTTTTCAGAACTCAAGGTGTGTCATCACCACATGCAGATGTATGCGGCTAAGCTCTTCACATTCTGGTAAACGAGTGTTGTGGTACATATTATTCTGTCACCAAACCTTTTATCAAAATTATTTTTATTTTGCAGTAATGGGTGTCCTCATTAAATTGCATATTGTTGTTAGAAATACATGTGAATTAAAGTAGACATTGTAAAGTAAAAATATGTTATTGAAACTCGTTGATGAGATTGACTACAAAATAATGAAAAGCACAATGCAACTACAGGTACAATCACTGCACTTGATATGTATAATGTAATAGTTTTTAATATATCACATACACATTACATGCACATAAAATGTAAAGCAACAACAGAAACACAAATTAGGAAGAGGTTAAAAAAAGTCAGATATATATATATAAAAACAAAGTTATGTTTATCACGATTCTTTGTTAAAAAACAATACCAGTACGTGTGATATAAAATGCTAGTTGTAGTTTCTACATGTCTTGTATGTAACTCACAAAATTAGTGACTAAATAATTATGTGTGTTTTAACAACAATTATTAATATCACATGCCCATAAAATGTAAAGCAATGAGAAAAAATACAACTTTAAAATTATTTAGAAAGATGTTTAGTTGAACAAATGTAATAGTGACTAGACAGGGTCATCGCCATATGACTGAGAATTACATGTACAATAACTACATGCTGTGCCAATATCTACAACACATGTATACAATTATATATATATCGCATGTAAAATACACAAGTTTACTATCTTATAACGATCACTATTTACAAAAACAAGGCTTCATTTATCTGTCATAGGTCTCATCGCGAAGGCTTCCTGCATAAATCTTTGCAATAACTTGGTTGTTTTCCGACGTTGAAAATTCAGGCCTCAGGTGCATCCGGTTAATTGGTATTACCAATCGGATCACTAGTAAAACGTATCAGTTTCCATACCAGTGTTCACAAAACTTCACCCGTTATCATAATTTTTGCCGACGCAGTTATCTGGCGAGACAAACCCCATCTGCATGCACCAGGGCAGGTTAAAAAAGATATGTCACTGCCGATGCATAGGTTCATGCAATGGTGTCTAAAATAATGCGTGAAAATGAAATGTGTGAAATGCCAAAAATCATGTGTATATACACATAATATTACACTAATGGGAGCTCTGACTCTGTTACACTCACGCTAACACATCCCCCTCAGAAGCATACCTCAATTCCTTCGTAGAGGAAGTATACCGGAGGAAGTTCATGAGCGGAGCCAACACTTGACTTCTGCTCCGCTTTGTATGAGTGAGCAACGTCCTGGAGCAGGTGCTGAGCTTCACGGATTAACTTCTCATCCCCATCTGGAGCAAACAAACAATCCCATCATTCACAGTTCTAACCTGGCTGCCGTCTAATGCTGGGCTGGTTTGTAATAAAGTACTTCTATTTTGTCATTTAACTCGAGTAAACAATTTTACTTACCAGTAACTTGACCAATGAAGTACACTTAGGTTTCATTTTACTCTTGGCAAAGAGTACATATATATGTACATACTTTTCTGGATGTAATGAAATATCCTTTATTTCTAGAAAAAAAAATCCTAAAACTATGACCTATTTTGGCACAAGTGATGATATTTTCCGATTATCTGATTTGCTAGCACGAACCTGAATAAACACCAGGTCTCTTGAGTGCAACTGGTGGCTGTGTGAAAGTATCTGTGCGAGCCATTTTATATCCTACACCCGATTAGAGCACTTTCAGTGTTTCATGTTTATGTCAAGAACAATTATTTTCTTTTTCTTTGTACTTCAAGTACATTTTGAAAGAGGACTTGTACCTGTACTTGATTAGCTTTCCCTGTGTTACTTGAACTTGTACCCATGTACAAAACAAAACTACATATATATACCAGCTCTGGTTTAGTGCCCATGACAGCAGAAGTCAGATTTCACACATGGGAGAGATATGAACCTTCTGTCAGTGTCAACTTACTGCTTGGCTGGTAGTCTCCCAATAATCAAATAAACAATGCCAGAAGCTTCCAGTGTAACTCAAACTTTCCCAATAAAATATAATATTTTGGATCAAACAGCCACTATTTGTGCTACAAACCGAGTGACTGTCATGTACACAAAATAGCAAGGCACTGACTGCAACGGTGAACCTGTTGCTAGGCTACTTGCCTGTAAACATTACGAAGCAGGTTGCTTCATTGAGTAGGTTGGCAGTGACTTCATTCAGCTCCTCCAGGGGTTTGATAGGCCATGGGAACTCCTGCAAACACACATTGCCATAATGTTATTATTACCGTACTGATTCCGACACTGTTTGTTTTCAGACACCCTAAAAATCTACACAAATAATTATTTTTCTGTACTGTATGTTATCTATTATTTTTACACCACCACCAGTGGGAAACCTAGTGTGTTACTGTAGGTGGGTTTGTTTCCTTCAAACTTAACGGATGTCAATTGTTTTGGCGTTGAGACCCTCGAAGATAATTATAATGTAACTTCTTTTGTGCCTAAATACTCAGAGGTGCATCAAGACAAAAATGTTGGTCGATCTCAAAATCAATAAGCAGTAATCAAGTTGTCAACAGATGAATGGATATATATATATATATATGTCAGACAGGGTTGGTTTTCTGCCGGGCAGAAAGGTATTTCTGCCGTGCCCAGGGCAGAATAGGGATAATGGCAACAACCAGGGAATACATGTTATTGGTAGGAAAGTGCGACTGTTTTGTAAAATATGTTGTCAATATCTTTCTGTACCTGTCAATGTGCAATCTAAGTAAAAGTACGAATACATTCACATGAGTACAAGTACATTTGTATAACATATTTTTATCTGTCTTGCAGTGCTTGCATTTCCTTAGAGATTCCCTGGTTTTAATACAGTGGATACGAGTATTGTGTTAGATGTATGCTTACTTTCTTGTAATATAAACAAGTCACTAATCTAGTGTGCACAGTAACCAGACATAATCCTTAGGAACAAAATCCCACCACTTGCATTAGTTTGTGTGCATTTTGTTGTGCCCATGTGGCATGTGTACAAGACTTGTCAACTGACAACAGCTGCAGCATTCCTTTGTTCAGTATTTCTCTTATCTCTGCTCTCTTAGTCCCTGTGTACCCCAGTTTTATTACCAGCCTAGAAGTTGGCTGGCAATTCAAACTAATTATCACCTGTTCCTCTTGTGGTCAGTGGAAAGCCTGGTTTTGAAGCACCTGGCCACTGCTATATCCAACTAACAAGGCTAGCTGCCAGAGTTGGCTATTATTTTAGTGGTTCTCTCCCATGTGTTTCACTAAAGTTAATTATTTTTGTTCAACCATTTTAGCTAGTGCCATATATGACGCCATCTAACAGAATTTGTTAGAACTACGAAACCCAGACTATATCACTTTGAGCCAGCGTAACTTAGGCTGTTGTTATTCCTTCGAATTTTTTGTTAATTCAAAACCGGAATCTGTACACTTATGCGTTTTCTAAAGATATGACAAGTATATTTAATTAACAACTTGTTTTCAATGTGCTTAGCGAACAACCAGACAACGATCATGAAACGGTTTATGTTAGCGCCTTCCGCCCGTGTCTCTGTTTACGTCAGTTGACACGAGGTAGCGGGGCGCCATGACATTTCGCAATGAGTTGCTAGCCTTGTGCGTTTTTAAAATCTTGCATCATGAATCTGTTACTCAATGAGATATAGCAACAGAACCAAACATTGTTTATCACATACCAGAAACGGTTAATTGTTACACAATAGCGTGAGCCATCAAATCACTGTTAATCGATGTTGATCTTCCTCGTGGTCTCTCGTCAGTGATGGGAGGTCCCATTATTTGAGGGGAGACTACACCAGAATCCACCAGAATAAACGTATACCATTGCATAGTAATCATGTTTATTTCAAAATATTAACCAATAAAGTCAGTATCGTTTACGGTGTTGGTAATTCTATTCTTTCAGCGTTTATGGAGTTTCCGTTCGAAAACGCAAATCTTGTGTCAAAATGTCGATTAGACAGAATTCCATTCCACTTTTGCAAAGATTATCTGTATTTTTTATCATGTTGGATGATCGTTGTAATAGTCTTGCCGGAATATAATATAATGTTAAAAGAAACATTTTTTGTCAGAGGCGAGGGTCGGCATCATAACAAATATTTTTCTTCTGTTCTTGAAAAAATACATAGGGTCGCACGGAAATACTAGGGACGGTCGGGTTACCGGAAACACAGTATTATTTTATTTGGCCTAAGGAGCAAATTCTAAAGAACTGGTACAGAAAACGCCATAGTTCCAATATTAGTATTGACTTTGTAATTCTAAACAAAATGTAAATCTGAACTAGATGATCGAAGCTGGATAGGTTTCCTTACAGGAATAAGCAATGAATGCAAATATGCTGGGTTGAAAGTAATACTATATGACATCTTCATTTACCTTTCCTTCAGGGTCTTTTACTATGACTGTCCGCCCAGTTGTTGTGATCAACTCATTGTTCTCATCAAGCAGAACCAGGGCTGGGATTCCTACAAACACACCACTTATTAATTTACAACGATCTATGCTTGCAACGTTGACAGTTCTAGAATGTCCACTTTACGACCTTCATCACCGATAAATATGTCATAATTCATATTACCCAAGGGTTCTCATTAACCATAAGCTGCATAATTTACCACATGCACAGCTTAATCTATCTATATTGACTGTTATGACATTTTGTCCCATAATTCTGTCTGATACTGACTAATTTGGTGGCCAAAGACAGTCTAAATTTATAACCTTCCACGTTTAAATTGAAATTAGGTGACCTTTAAACTTTAGTACATATATATTCTGAACCACAACATGTTTGTATGTAATTCACCCTAAGTCTTAATGAGACATCACATGCCTCAGCAAGATACTTGACAGTGACTCCACGCCAAACAGAATTTCTGGGATAGACACGAGCTTACAGCAGATATTGAACTCACCAAAGATAGCGGAGACAATTTCCAAAGTATAATAAGATTGGCTATTAGCCATGCAGGAAATGAAAAAAGACAACTAGACTTATAGAAAACACCTACACCTTTTGTGAATATAATAAAATGGTCCATAACAAGTGAAATGATACACTTGTGCAACCAATATAAATTAGAAAGCCCAGAAGGGGCTATTTAGAATTGTTCGGTTGTTATACATAATTACTGTCTAAATGCGCAGTTGACTGTTCATTCATGTAATAAAATCCCACTACCACACACTGGCTGTCAAATGTGAATTGACGGCGGAAAGCTCATCAGACAACGGAAGTAACAATTACACGATCAAGAGTTACGCAATCCTATTAAATCCACACAATTGATCTTGCAGTATGATACTAATGACGTGCCACCGATCTGGTAATTGCACGATGGTGTTTCTGCCATTCAAGTCACATGACTGGTACTGCCAGCGAAAGGTGATGCCGACCACATTCATCCTAACTAGCTTCCACCCACCCGTGGAGCAACAGACCAAGGGCAACAAAAACCACTGTTGTGTAGTAATGTGCGCAGCATTTTAAACTTATTGCAGGCAGCTGATAATTTCAATGTGACCAGTGGTGCCACCTACCTGAGGAATGCCTGACAACTCACTGAAAAAGTATAAATATTCTAAATAATTACCATTGTGTGTTTTTAATATATCGCCAACTGGTATATCAGAGACCAGTGGTACAAGGATGCAAGTGAACTTAGAATCATGCAAGTGGACCTCAGCATCTCGGGTACAGAGGAGATAGACATACAGTGCCTCCGAGTTAACCTCTTAATATATCTAGATAACCCAGGGATGGTAGCCGGTTATATTACCTGACATTTCTCCCACGCTATGCATGGAAGTACACTAAATCAGTTGTACTTCGTCCCATTTGTTGTTCTCGTGACATGATCTAAGGAAATAGCTCAACTTCAAACAGCGATGCAATTCAATGAAAATAGGAAACGCCTGTAATTACTTGTCTGACCAGTGACAGGGAGTAATAACAGGCAATTAACCTCAAAACAATAAAATCTAAAAGGTTGCCAACTGATTGGGTAACTGGTTCAAAGATAAATCTACGATTGACAAGTCGATATGCCATGAGGTGCTGATACCGATACCTAGTTAGCAGTGCCTCCTGGCTGTATATTTTGACGGTACAATTCTGATAAAAATTGAAACCAACTTTATGTATAATTATGATACAAATGGAAAACTTATTATTAAAGCAAGTCTAAGCAAGACTATTTATACAGAGTACATGAGTGTCCTATATCAAATGTGTGTATTTTAGTTTACTGGTTCAGAAATAACATTTAAATGATATTATTAACATTGTACCTAGACAGTTTATCAGTTGTCAGAGAGAAATAAGTGGAAACTAACATATTTTATCTGCACAATTAGAGCTTTTGCATTTCTAAATGTTTTCCTGTCTGTCATGAGGGAGGTTGACCTCGATTCTAATCCTCAATTTCTGTTTTCTTTTCCATCACTGATCTTGCATTGCTCTCTCCACCAACTGTTTCTATTCTCCTCCATCTTTTGCTCTCATTTTCCACTCCCAATTCTTCCAAATCTCTCTTTACACAGTCCTCCCATCTCAAGCTTGGTCACCCCCGCCTCTTTTTCCATCCTGCCATTCTTTCAAGTTACGTGTAATGTTGTTTCTGACTGGTCCCTTTCACTTCAGTCAGAACCATATGGTTAACTAATGCTAGTATGCATTTAGTAGAGAAGCCGCCTACGAAGCATTCAGCATAGCACACATCAATTAGACATCAGATAAATTCAGTATGAAAAAACATCTTCAGAGTAAATGATTTATTGACGGAGACATGCATGTCAAGCCATACTTTAAATGCCTCCATTTGGAATGTGAAACAGCTGGGTCCAACTTTTTACACATGTACTAAACTGGCTATTTACATCTACTATATAATTGCCTTTCGATGAATGTGGCAAGATGTTCCCTTTGGAACTGTGGTAATACCATACACTAAGACCACTTACGTAAAGCAAAGGACCATTATATGTGCAATGTTTCTTCAACAGTCCATACCAATGTTTTTTAAAGATATAAAAAACATTATATCACAAACAGATGTAGGAAAAAATCACAAGAAAGAGTAACAAAAAGTCGTAACTGTAAATATAAATTGTTCCTTGCAATATAACTTATAAGTTAAGATCCGTGGTTAGACAACCAAGTACATGCTGACTATCCTGACAAATGAGGCTTTGAACTAGGCATGTTCTTGATTGTTAAATGTTACACACATTATATAATTCATTTGTTGAACCACATATATATATATACATCATATTGCTGTGAGATCTGGGGAAATATTGATCAATCTAGAGTCGGAAAACTATCTCTGTTATAGAAAAAAGCTATACGGATTACTTATAACCTTACCGGTAATTACCATGATCATACATCTGTATTTTTCCATCACTCAAACATGCTTAAATTTCATGATTTAGTTAAATATAAGACTATGATTAAATACTTTATAAAACAAACAACCACTCTTTAAAAATGGTCATGTGCAAGATTTCTTTGAACCAACCGCAGCTATACACATACATGATACCAGGCAAAGCAAACTGTTCTATGTTAAAACGAGAAACACCACCCTCCGACTGCTGTCACTCACCGTCAAGGGTATAACAAACGTGGAACAATTTACCAAATAAATTGACCCAGCTTCCAAGTTTAACACAATTTAAAAAATCATTCAAGTTGTCATTACTTTCTACATATTTGTGAATTGTTAATTGAAGATGATGTTCAGTTAAACCCATGTATCAATAACACAATTATAATTTGTATTGTATTTATTAAGTTTTTTAGTTTGAGAAGGGCATAGCAACACATAAGTCTATGACTTCAGCTACGTCCTTTCAGCAACAGCAGCACACCATATTGGGCATGTATTATGTTGTTGTTGTTGAATAAACTTTCATTCACATTTTGTTGAATATTTGTTGTACTCAAACATTTAAGACAAGACAAAAAAATTATTTACATCACTGTTGCTCAAAGTTCAGTCTGAGATTTTTGGAATATTCATATTAGTCTGAAGTTAGTCATGCATCAAATTCTTGGCGTTCAGTGATCCTATACAACACTGTGGCAGATTTTACATTTTGTTTTGATCTTATAAAAACTTTGTTGTGTTCAATTATCAGTGAAAATTTGCAAAACCCTGTGTTTAGTTTACCCCAGATAGTCTTTGTATACAATTGTACTGTCATTTGTGACTTCAATTCCTGGGAGCTTTTTCCTAGCAAGAGGCTAGCAAAAACTGACTTTATTTCCGTGACTTTTTCCTGTGATTTTACTTCAGCTCACTTCATGAACTTACCCTGCACACCAAAATGTCTGGTGAGTTGTTGCCCTCTTTCATCCCCAAATGGTAGGGCCAGCCACGGCATCGACTTGTAGTATTCAGTATATGACTCCTTGGAACGATCTACACTCACAAACACCACCTCGAAGTTGATGTGTCGTTCGTGTAGTGCAGTGTATGTTTGAATGAGCTGCTCTGTGAAACTGCGGCATGGCGGGCACTGAAAACAGAGTCGTAGACCCGTTAAACATCGTATCTGCTTGTCCAATTTATCATATATAGCACATAACATGTTGCCTGTTCGTTTTGGTGGTATGGAGTTATGGGCCTGACGTAAAGGGGCAATATTTCAGTTTTATAATTTGATATAAGTTGCATCCAAAACTGTGAGAGTCTAACATGACTGCACACATGTTAGTAACTTGGTGATGGAGTAGTGAACACTGATGTATAGAAGACACTAGCATTAAGTCAACAGGCTCAGTTGATCAGTCCAGCTGTTAATCCTAATCTCCACACATTAGATGTGAGCCAAATTGAGAAAGAAGAGGAGAAAATATCTTGGTTCCAACACACATTGACCTGTTTGAAGATCGCCAATTTTTGTGAATTCGCATTTGCGAACATGGAATTGTAGGGAAAATTTTGTTCAAAATGTAAATTGCAAACAGAGGAATGTATAACAAGAATTGTTTGTTTGTACTGTGATTGGACTGTCAATTTAACTAAAGTCATTGTGTGTTGCCTGTGCTACTCATTTTGTCTTCATTCGTCACAGTTATTTTTATTACTGTTTGGTTAAATGCAGTTGAACACATTTTTACTTTGTAACGCCAAAATGAACCGATCTCCGAACAAGTCAATGATGTTCAGAGAGAGAGATTTAGAGTGAGGAATGGGAGCAATAAACAGAAGGGGATTGGAGATTGGTGGTGACCACAGCACACTTCTGGCTGTTAAACATAAACCTTTGGCATGACTTAATTGCCAGCCCACCCAACCACTGGTGTGTTGATGGTAGATGATGGATACATATCTTGTGAATGGTACTAAAAGGCCTGGGTGTCTTCTACCTAAGGTCTCTGCCAGGGGAAGTACAGTCAGTAGCAGATCCCACATGAGATAAAAGGGTGACCTGCTGTGGATGTGAGGACTCCTAGAGACTGCACAGAACAGTTCTTCCAACATCATACAAAGGTGTGACTGATTGAATTGATAAGAATATGACGAATTACTAGAGAATAAAAAGTCAGCATGACGGAATGAAAGAATAAGTGTATCATTTGTCCGAATGAAAGAACAAGGATATGAGTAGTATTTGTGGCTGAATGAATGAACAAGGATATGGTTGAATCAATGAATAAGTACTGAAGAGCAGAACTACCTAATACACAATTTAAGATACCACTGAATTGATTAACTGGCTAGGGTTAGCAAACATACAAATAAATGAAAATAGAAAAAAAGATATTACTAAATGAAAGACCACATTTATGATTGAATAAAAAACAAATACATGTATTAATGAATGACTAAGGATCAATACCATCATTATTGTATGACTAAATGAATGTTCAAGGATATGAGTCCTTTTTATGACTGATTGAATATTATGAATGCAGATAAATCTACAAAATGACCAATTCAAATTAATAAAAGAACTCATGGCTTACCCTCTGTTGTCAATTTCAATTTCCCAGAAACCGGAAAATATCATTGAAATTAAGAATTTCACAAAGATCCACGATGCATGAACAAATTCCAGAGAAATCCCCACAACTATGCGGTTACCACTTAGAGGAGTGTAAAATTTAAAAAATCCCTGTGAATGTGGAGATTTGACAAGTTTGCAGCTCAGCAGACTTGAACTCCTAAGCAGAGGTCATTGATCTGTTCACACAGAGGCAGGCCGTGTCTAGCAGACATACATCATCTGTCTACATAATTCATCAACACTGTCAGCTTCACTTAATTGAGTAGATCCTTCAGCCCAGTAGATGTTCCCCAGAACGACTGATTACATGTCTGATGCCACAATTATATTTCAGTTTCCCGACTAACTTAGACAGGCTTTGCTACAAAAATAAATTTAAAATGTGTCACATTTGTAGGAAAATATGTAATTTCATTTAAAAAATCTTGACAAAATGTGTTACTTTCCTGTTACTTATCTTACTTTTATTCTTAGCAAAATGTTATTTTTTGGTTACTTTCAAAATTATTTGATAAAAGCTCAGTTACTCTGGTATTTTAGACGAGAAGAGACACCCATTAATATGTATATTATATTCAGATTAAACCACCTCTAAATCAAAGAGATTATATAATGTCCATGGCATGGATAGCTAGAATGTTACTAAAAGTCTACTAGTATTATACAATTCTAAGCTGCAAATTGGCACAAACTCACCTGGCGGCCACCCAAGTTCCCACTCCACAGGGGGCCTCGGATGAAATTTAAAAAACTGTTAATTTATGAACCACCATAACAAGCCACTAACAAAATGTTTAGTCTCATACATGCAAAAATGACAGAGATATGCTCCGACATACCTACTGTGCATACAGATTGACAGACCCACACTCTTGTTTTATAATAATATTGGAATGATTACCACAGGCTAGCACAGGTATCACCAGGTGCCAATAGGTTCCTGGTTGCCCTAGTTGCTCTAGGCACCAACACGAGAGAGGTTTTTTTTAGATCTAGTGTTGTCAGCTAGGCAGAATACATCTCATGCTGCACACCAGACGGCTTCAGTTGCAATTGTAGACAGTGAATCAGTGGTCATATATCGTAGGCATTTGAGAAAAAAAACCATTCCACAGATTCTAGAGTTTTCTCTCGCTGATATTTGTAGTTGATCCAGATCAGGCTTTGGGTTTGCATTTTTGGATCAAATAAAAATATGTTGCATTTTTAAATGTCAGTTACAAATGCCAGGGACACTCAAATTCAAAATGTAAAATATAAATGCAACACATACACTTAAAACAAATATGCTCTATTAAATTTATATATAAGTTAAATGTAAAATACACAAAGTTTGATTCAAATACGATGTATCCGCCATATCATGTTAAACTTAAATGTGTATAAAATGTTGAAAATCTGGTATGTACATAAAGTATTGTGTTAAATGGTAATAAAGTGGGCTTGGCATGTACACCAGACACACCCTGTGACACAAGCAGATTATTAACATCTTTAGCATGCCACAAAGTGATCCCAGGTCAGACAGGGTCACGCTAGAGCAGGTCTCAATCATTGGCTCAATCACATCTGGTTTGTTGGACGTCGATCATCACATTTTAGTTAGGCATGCCCATTACTGAGACCGAGCAGTATTTCTATAGCCTGCCAGACCTGTATTCCATTGCTATGTTTGACCTAACCATTGGCTGAAAATATCTTAATTGTTCAGGAGGATTTATTTGTTTGAGGAACTTTTTTTTAAAGAGCAAACTGTTATTCCAAGTGACATTTTCCTCTGAAAGATTTGATTTGCCAAGGAAATGATGGGGTTGGAAAGAAATTAATGTTCGCAGTTCTTATAATAAACCAGATAAATCTCATTAAATTTGTTTTCCTTTCCTGAACAAAATTTTTCAAATTCAGTGCACTGATACAGTGTACTATAACTTTAAAACATGTGGTCCGAATTACATAAAACTTTTCACAGTTGTTCTACAGTCTGTATCTCTGTATCTGTATTTTTACTGGCAAAATGTCCTATGGACACATCACGCCAGTGCACCTGGTGGCTCTTATGGATAAATTTTTTACATGTTGACTAATCTGGAATGAATTCAGTGGTGTACTTGATACAATGCTTGGAGGTAGAGAATTCCACTCTTTTATTGTGACTGGGAAAAAGCTGTTTCCAAATATGTTTGTCGAGTGCCTGATTTGTACTAACTGTTTATTATGTTTACGTGAGCATCTGGTGTTGCGTTTGATGTACTGATCTAGTGGGATATCTATGAGGTTATGTTCCATCTTATATAATATGCTAAGTCTTTAGGTTTTTCTTCTTGATTGTAGGGTGTCCCACTGGAGATCTTTAAGGAATTGTGTTACCGTTCCTGGCTCACTAGAATAGTTGTTCTTACAAAATCTGGCGGCTTGTCTCTGGGTTCTTTCTATGAGTTTGATATTTCTTAGGTAATGTGGATCATCACTACCTGTGGCTTGTAGGAGTATGCTTTGTGGTCATGAAGAGGCCATTGTAGTTTTTGACAGAATGTTAATGAAAACTATCTGATAAAAAATATGTTTAAGAAAAGCAGCATTTCTTTTAATAAATTCACCTCAACTAACTATATGTTAAGCCCAAACATGTCAACACCAGAGGAATTAATAGTGTCATCACCTGGGAGCATTTGAAGGCATTTGATGATGTGTAACTGTCAAAAAGATTGCTCTTAATTGTTATTTGAACTTTTATAAGTATTTACGAGTAGATTCCCACATAATAAGAAATGTACATATGTTTAAGCTTCAACCCATACATTTTCTAGTTTCTGTATATACGTACTTTGAATTTATAACCATTTCTGCCCATCAAAATGCACTTTATTTTTATTCTCATGAGACTATTTTGCAACCTTTCCTGTGAAATCGTCCTTATACCAATATAATGTCTTATTATTTATAAATGGTGAAATTACTATTCATCTTTAATTACTTTTTTTACCGTTTTCTCTCCATAAATTGATCTTTATTATTATAATTATAACTATTTATGAATGTTCTGTCCTTTTACCAAGACTCACGACATTGACATTAATTACAAGTAATCACACAGTGGTTGAGCACATATGATGGATCACGTCTTATTCATACAGTAGTTGGGCCGATAAGGGGATCATAAGTCTTAACCAGTAATAACTACTCAGCATTTGGGCTGATAAGAGGAAGAGGAATGACTTGGACAGATCACTTGATGAGATTGGAGCCTGAGCAGATTACCTAAGGGAGCATAGGGAATGATACATCATGGCTGCAGACCACACCAGAGATGGCAGGACTATACTGCTGTGCAATGGCAAAAGGGTGCAATTATGTGTTGTATGTTAACACAGTGGTGTGTATACACATGTATATTATTTGTATAATACAATGAAATAATTCTAAACGATCATTACTCATGCCAGTAATTATTATCACCCATCGCCATAATAGTTCAGCATCAACATCAAGTTTAACATATTTCTTAAATTACCGGGTACTTTATTACTGTAGCAGTTATCATGTGTATACGAGTGAGTAAAACATATGACTGGGCCTTAAGGGGTTGTAGAACAACTTTTAGTTAACGGCTTAAAATAGGATTTTATAAATATCACGAATTATGGCGCAATGTTTATTAATTAACACGTAAATTGGAAATAGTTGCTGTCCGAACTTCAGGCATTTCCGAATTTAAACAAAAAACGCATTACTAAATTCTTATAATTCGCATTGTATAAGACAATTTGTCACACATCTCTGTCATGCCCACACACCGTCACTATCAAGTATCTGGTGAAAGGACACACTTTCATGTCAGCTGACTCCGGGCATGCACAGGTCGAGAAAGGTATGAGGTCCAAGAAGAATGTCTATGACATCTCGGATTTTGCAAGCGTGATAAGCAAATCTGGAATAGTCATTCTCTTGAGTCATGCAGATTTTCGTTCTTGAGAAAATGGTGTAAGTTCAGCAAAATCCACGAAGAAGCCAACATTGGGTCACGTGAGCGTGGTACAATTCAGAAGGGGATCAAGCAAACTCTTCTAGAAATGCAGATTGACAGAAGATGAGTTCCAGTCAGGTGGATTCCTGATGTAAAGGATAGCGACCCATCTTCTCAGAGGAGGAACTTTCGATGTGGAAGACGGACCTCTTGGTGTGCCACGGAGCAAGTGCGACGACATTGTCAGAAAGCTTGGTCCGTTGATGCCACTAAACAGAGTTCAGTTTTGAAGCGGAATGCCTATCAACAACACTTCTTTCGACATGATTGACGCTGAGTGAAACAATGAAAACTACCTTACCAGTCGCAGCTTTTGTTTTTATACCGGTTCTTTTGTTTAATTGCTGTTTTAAAGCAAGAGTGTCAATCTACGATGATAATATGAAACTGCAAGTTTGTAATTTGCATCCCCGAGTGACAACATAGTAAATCAACTGACTGATTAAATTTGGTTTAACAGTAAATCAACTTACTGATTAAAATTGTGTTTTAACGATTGTGTACTGTCATTTTTCAATATCATTTTGCCATCTTCAGTTATAGTTCGTTCTGACATAAGCACTTGCTTACTTTTGTCATAGAATTGTTTTGATATCGATCGTCTAATAAAATGACAAAAATGAGTAAGTGACACTAAGTCACCAAACACTCTGTAAAACCCGAAGTACTGATGTATAATAGTCATTCTTATAAATACACAATTGCCAGCTCCAATTGTCACTTGCACCCCTTTGCCATTGCACGGCAGTATAGTCCACTCAATCTATGGTTCAACCTCAAACAAATTGCAATAGTAAGTTTTGGGGCATTTTTAGATTCTACTGTATGTTTGTGTTACCAGAAAAAAGTCTGCAAAAATCCACTTGGTGGAACATTGTCATTTTCGCATATTGCCAAGTGGTCAGTTCTCACTGAAATTTAGGGGGGGGTACATCGGTCACATGTTTCGGTGACCGGTGGCTATATCAAGATTTAGCCTAAACCTATAAGTGGGGCCATTACGGCCCCACTTATAGGTTTAGGCTAAATCTTGATATAGTGTAACTCTTCAGCAGGTAGATGGGATTATAGTTAGTGTGAATGAATGGTGTGCTTGGTTAGTATGGTACAGTGCATAAGGTCTACTGTGATTACAGTAGTAATGCTGTTGTTTTATATATCTATAACAATACTGCTAATGTTGTATATGCCGAAATGTGGGCTCTGTCATCCAGAGGTAAAGGAGACGAGTATGGGCTCAGTCACAAGCCTGGCCTTGGGATGTAGAGCCCACATTTCTCTCTCTTTAACTTAATCTCTTTAATATACGTCATTCATTTGGCCTTATTTCATCACTATTCATGACTTGTGTGTGTTGGTGCTTGCATAAATGTAATTCGTGTTGTATAACTTATTTTCTGTGAGAATACTATAAAGATTATGTATATCGTTAGAAAAGCAATGCATTTAGCTGTGTAGTGGCACCTAACAAGTGCCATTGCAATGGATATTAACATCAGAATCGTATTCTAAACACATTTACAAATTATCGCAATTTACATGTACCCTGATTTTCGGCCTTGTCCAGTCAATCTATGGTTTAGCCTCAAACAAATTGTAATAGCGATCATTATGGCGTTTTTAGTTAGCACTATATGTCTGCATTATTCGATAAAAAGTCTGAATAAAAACTGCTTGAACTGTTCCACCAGCGATGTCGGCGCTCCATCACGGGACTGCATTGGCAGGACTATGTCTCCAACAAAGAGGTCCTGGAAAAGTCAAACCTACGGGGCATCGAAACCATGTTGAAGCTCAGACAGTTCCGCTGGGCAGGCCATGTCTCGTGCATGGATGACATCAGAATGCCATAAGTTGTATTTTATGATGAGCTTCGTCAGGGCAACCGAGATAGAAGGGCCCCCCACAACCGCTAGAAGCAGCTGAAACGGCAACTCACACTGGCAAGACCATAAAGACTGGGAACAGCTAGCACCAGACTGGAAAAAACCCACAAAACGACCACCATGAGAGCTGCCCAGGACTTTGAGCATTCCAGAAGAGAAGCAGACGAGGAGAAGCGTAAACGGAAGAAAGAATCTGCATCTCGGGCAGCTTCAGGCTAAGTAAGCCTTTGCCCAACCTGCTCCAGAGCCTGCAAATCCAGGATGGGCCTCTGCAACCACCAGAATTTGTGCCGTCGCCCCTCCAGGGACGGGGATCTTCCCACTGATCGTCACAAGTGAACAATCTGCCCCACACAATGGATGACCGACAGCATACGGACTGGTGCTGCTGGGAGATCAGTCATCTTTGGAACATGATACTTGTATTTGACAATCCAGCTCTAGTCCGAGGTTTTTAGAGTTTTCTTGGATCCTTCCCACTGTTGGTTCAGAGAACTGATCCTGCGGCTGTGATAGCGGGCAGCAATTGAAGTACGGGGTAGATTTATCCCTGTGCGTAAGCTGCGCTTGATGCTACATTTTCAATGAAGTGCTTGTACAGTAAATCATCAAGGTTTTTGCCACTGTTCCCACATTGGAAGCACACAATAGCCTGGTTTCCTGCCGTAACCAAATCTTCAACTGTTGCTGTGGTATCCATTGGCTTCCCGTTCTTTCTTCCACACTCATCTTTAGATGATGCTGTGGAAGGCGGCTGATCAGCAATGTCCTCCTCATTTGGATATCACACAGTTTGTGTGGGAGGTGAAGGATGGTATCCCATCGTCCAGCTTTGACACTGGACCCTCGGATCCTCCAGGTCTGACTGATGTCATAAGCTGTGATTGCAAAGCAGAGAGCAAGGCATGCAGAACTGACGGTTGCGGTTGCCACGGCAATAACATGTCATGTACCATCTATTGCGCATATACAGCTAGCGATGGGTGTTGTAACCCTCTCACCATAATATATTTGAAATCATCGCACCTGAAAATCTATCTTTTGGCATCAACATCACGGATCTAAGTGATGTATGTCTTAGCGATAATTTTAGTTATAGCGATAATTGGTTTTGATGGGTGCCATCTTTAAAATGGCGGATATATGATTGTTAGCAAAGGTCATGTGTAACATATTTGAAATTGCTGATCACCATTCTACACATTAACAGACATGTGTGACATATTTGGTAAGATATTGTAAATTTGTTTGACAACCGCCATCTTTAAAAGTAGCGGATCCAAAAGTCGAAGAAGGCCAAACGTAAAATATTTGAAACCGCTGACCTCTAAAACCCACGTTTTGACACCAAGATTAAGGTTGTAGGTGATGCGGTTGTTAAGATGTGCGGAAATGTGATTTGGTGGGCATCCATTTTATAAAATGGCTGCCATTTCTTTAAAAAGAAAAAGTGCCACCTCAGATTTTATGCTGACTTAAATATATTGCTTTTGGCAAGCAAATTGCACGGGAAGACATGGTACACCACATTATATTGAGAGTTTTAATAGACACTTGTACGTATGCAACCACTGTCAACTATATGGATTGATAACTATTATAATATTACAACGAGATTCAATGTGTTTTCTGTTGTTGATTGTGCTATTAATATTATTGGGGCATAGACAATAGATGTGAATCAAAATCATCGGAGATGGCATAAAAATTGCATGGGAGATAAGCATGTAATAAGATCCAACGTGGCCGATATCTGAGTTTTATGAAATGACAAACATGCAGCTGTTATATACATCTGGTGATGTATTTATCTTTAGCGTTGACCATGA
This sequence comes from Escarpia spicata, assembly GCA_963995525.1. NCBI lineage: Eukaryota > Metazoa > Annelida > Polychaeta > Sabellida > Siboglinidae > Escarpia > Escarpia spicata. The sequence continues at coordinate 22,547,135 of OZ023213.1, forward strand.
AAATATCGGTCTTGAAACCGCTTTTGTGACATTATCATGCATAATTGCAAAGGTATTGAAGAAAATAGGTATTTCAGTAATGAAGGCCCCAATTTGCATATTTGAAAAAATGTCCTAGGCTGAATTGCTTCAGGGTCCCCATGGGATAGAAAATCCACCAAAAACATTATACTATAGAGCATCCATTTATTTACTTGCAAATGGACTAAGTCAGCGTTAGATTGCAACGCTACTCCCCTTTAGCGGCTAAAATCGGAGTTCACTGTGTTTAAAAACGATTGTTAACATTAATATTTAATGAAATTATACTTATATATCAAGGTGGCAAATGACAAAGAGGAAGACCATAGCTGAGATGGAACGACAGCATGAAAAGGGATCTTTGGAGGGCAGGTGTGAACAGCCAAGAAAGGAAGGTCATTGCGGATAACAGACAGAGATGGAGGGAAATAACGAAAAAAGCAGACAAAGCTACTGAGTGACGTGGACCCCAACCCGCATGGGAGTAAAGGGATGAAGACTAATCTGTACTAAACCTGTTCCCATTGACTCACCCAGTGGGCAGAGAAGTACAGGCCCTTCACCTTCCGGTCCAGTGCCTCGGAGCAGCTGACTTCGCCGTCTTGCTTCCGCAGTTTCCCGCAGAGGATCTGTGACAGGGGCTTGGGATGCCACGGAAAGTCAACACCTTTTGGGTCTTCGACAATGAAGTTTCGTCCATCAGAAGTTATAAGCTTTCCTGTAGTTCCATCAATGAACACCAGTGCAGGGATGCCTTGAACTTTGAACTTCTTCGACAGCTGATCCTAGAATATGAAGAATTGTAACAAAATATTTTCTAGGCACAACAAACAATTCTGATGATCTTGCACCATGTGTGTGTGTGCGTGCATGCGTAAGCGCATGTGCACATATGTCAGAATGCAAGGAATTACTGAAGTTAAAAATATCCACTGTTGCATGGCACCTGTAAAGTGCAGTTTTAGTCAGTCTTGGACCTGGTAAACATGAATTCTTCAGAATGACTAAATTTTAAATCCTGATTTTATATTAAAAAAACAAAGTCCATGAGAAGTCTATATGTTATTAGACTAAAATTATCCATAAATTATAAAAGATGATGAAATGGCTAGGTTAATTATATTCGTTCATTATGTTGCTAGAAATTAATAGATTGAGTCATAGAGTGACAGAGATCTTCATCTTGCGGCTTGCCTTGGACTTGTCTTGGTAATATTAAAATTTATAAGAGTAATTTTTGGCGATCTTTTACTTTCTGACGTAACCATGAAAACGACCACCTACAGCCGCCAAACTTCTCCTCATATATCTGACATACATATACACACACTACGTTACCAAAAAAATTATTTTACATTCCTACAACGATCAAATTTCGCAAAACAAACACAAGTAAAACTTGACTTCAACGGCGGCGGCTATCCGTTGCTCCACGGTTACCATAACATTGATATTGTGTCGAGCTTCACATAAATTCTGTACAGTGGCGCTATTATTACTGTACGAATGTTCGCGCGCGATATATAAATAGAATATATCGTTAATATATTCTATATATATAGAATATTGGCATTGTTTCTATTAAAAAGTAGCTATATTAATTAAAGCATAATTATTATCATCAGTATGGTTTGCAGATAATCAAAGGTTTCTATTTAATGTAAAAACAAAATAAGTCTTAAGAATAGTCAATAATTGTGTTTGTATGTATGGATGTGTGTGCACTAATACGTTCTTTTGATAAAAAAATTAATACAAATTATTATTCTATTAATGAAATATAATGCTACCATCAGATACGTAATAATAATTATTATATTAATAAATTTTTGGACATTCATTACTTGTTAAAGATAATTAATTAATGATACTGAGATATGGTGGTAGAAAAATACAAAGTTTTTTAACGGTTTGGTCGCATTCTAAAATAATCTTAATATCTTACTGTTTTATATTGTGGGAAGAACGTCTTAAACAATAAAATTCATCTTCAAATTAAACTCATCATAATTTTGTAGCAGTTACGTCGAATTGCCGTGTTCACAACCAATCAATGTATCACAAGTAGTTTCTCTTTACATACAGAGTGGCAGCAAATTGTTCATAACTATTTCCAAACCTGCACATTTAATGGTAACACAAAAACTAGCTGGAAATGAGGAATGCGTCTTCTTAGTTGAGTTTGTCACATTAACTTTTTACGGAAATTATTTTCCCAGCTTAGCAAAATGCACAATTTAACAAAATTTGCACATAAATGAATATATTTGATTCATTCTAAGTCTGAATGCCCCAAAAAATGGTGTTATTCGTTGGAGCACCGACTCATTCGTTGGTCATCAACTGAAAAAGAATTGACCCACAGGAACACAATTACTGGCTATTCATCAGACTTATTTTGTTTTTTACATTAAGTAGAAACATTTGATTACCTGCAAACCATACTGATGAGAATAATTATGCCTTAATTAATAGAGCTACTTTTTAACAGAAACAATGCCAATATTCTATATATATATATATAGAATATATTAACGATATATTATATTTATATATCGCGCACGAACATGCGTACAGTAATGATAGTGCCACTGTACGGAATTTATGTGAAGCTTGACACAATATCAATTTTACGGTAACCGTGGAGCAACGGATAGCCGCCGCCGCTGTCGTTGAAGTCGAGTTTTGTTTGTTTTACGAAATTTGATCGTTGTAGGAATGTAAAATATTTTTTGGGTAAAATAGTGTGTGTATGTATGTCAGATATATGAGAAGTTTGGCGGCTGTAGGTGGTCGTTTTCATGGTTAGGTCAGAAAGTAAAAGATCGCCTAATTTTTAGATAATCTTTTAGTTCGAAGTTTAATAATTAACCCTGACATATTCACGATCATCATTACGTTAGGCCTACCTTTTTATCCCTCTCCGTAAAGGGTAAGCTGTACCATGGCATTTGTTTGAAATACTCCAAAAATGTCTGTTCATCTTTATCAGAGCTCACAAAGATAATGTCTAAGTCCTTTCCTCGGGCGGCTTGCGCCTGGAACGTTTTGAACCAGTCGACCAACTGCGGCGTAAACGCGCGGCACGGCGGGCACCAGTGCGCCGAGAAATACAGCCCGATCACTCGGCCTTCGCCGGCGATTGTATGCGTGCTAACACTGCCGGTGTTACTAATGACAGTGTCTCCTAGTAGATCCGCAATGCCATGCATCGTGCAACAGTTGCTAGAAACAACAGCGTCAAAACAGATTTGTCGCCTTTTCACAATGATAAACAAGCACCTGCCGCATGTCAACATTCGCCTCATTTACCGCCAGGAATACGTCACTTCCTACAGTTTTAGTAAACCAGTAACTCTTATTTTTGATAGGGTCTATCAGATGGCGCCAGTGTCGAGATTCGTTGCTTGTCCGTCGCAACAACCACGGTGTGGCGCCACTATTATATCGAAGAACGGGGTCGTGCTAACATTAAGGGGTCAACACATTGTCAGTTTTTCCATTGGCGACCATGTTAATGTTTTGTGTGATTATAAGAAAACGTGACCTATAAAGTTTCTTAAACTTCTCACCTGCTCTTATTATCATCTCATTGACATGCTGGTCGAGTTTAGTCAAAATCTAATATCTCTTGCAAAATGCCTGTATGTATGACACCCGTCAATATTTACAAATGGATGCAGGCAGTAATCCGGCTACAGTGTCAACTAGCCAAATTGCTGCCAGATACCCTTCCGCTTAGTAAAATCACTACTGTCAACAGCTTCAACAATCACATCTAGAAATCTGACTATTCAAGTGCACTTATGTCAGAGCAAGTGAATATTATAAAAAGTCATTTCTCAAAAATATACTGCACTTTGTTTCGTCTGTAATCAAGCAGGAAGTCCAACAGTGTGCTAACCCCTTAATTTTATCCGGGCGTTAAATTGTATCCGGTTGGCGTTTCTGCGCAACCGCGTATCTAGGGAACCAGTTTAGCACCAGCTACGACAAAATCACACGTACGCTCTCCATTAGTTTGTTAGATTAAAAAACACTGCAGCCTATATAAAAAATTATACATAAAAAAACAGATACTAAACTTGTATAGGAGCAACTGTTATTTTTATTACTTTTATGTTATTTACCAACTTTACTTTTATGTAACATTTTACAGCAGCCTTATATTTATAAGAACTGTGATTTACAGATACTGCAATTTTACATTGACGACTACTGTGATTATATAATTACTGTGATTTTATATTTTAACGTTGAGTTTTATACATATTGTGCAGATGGCACAACAGTTCATTAGTATATAACTATTAATTGGACTTACTCGTAGGACAGAACAGAAGAACTGGGAAAACCATGGTGAAAGTTTGACCAGAATTGTAAATCCTCAGCTATCTTTACTAATGTCCCCATAGTTCGATTACAAGTACTTCACAGCATCCACAAATACCATAACAGAATGGAAATTTAAAAAGCTTGTACAAGGTAGCATCCTTAAACCAAAAACATCCAACATGCTTTGCCATCTTAATCCTCATACGAGCTGGTGATCTTAACCCAAACCTAGGTCCATACAAGCCCAAATTCCCTTGTGCCATCTACAAAAAAGCTGCAAGATGGGATCAGCGAGCGACATGCTATGATCATTGAAATTCATGGTACCATGTAGTCAATTGCATGGGAATGTCGACATTTGCATATAACGCCCTCCAAAACAACCAAGTCTCATGGATTTGCTGCCAGTGTGGCATTCCTAATTTCGCAAGTTCATTGTTTTCAAGCTCAACAATAGAGCTGACAAACAGCTTCTTTATCTTGTCGGACATGTCGATCCACATCTGATTGCAGTGAACCACTTAATTCGCCCACCTCTAGCAACTGCTTCTCCATACAAACAAAGGAATAATAACACAAACAGTAACTCGAATAGTACTAGACCATATAAAACAAGCAGAATTAAGAAAAACACTCAGGAAACACCTACTATAGACAATCCCTGAAAACCATGGTAATAAACGTCTGTAGTATCAGAAGCAAAGTTTCGGACCTTGCCGTGTGCATTGAAAATTACAACTCTTACATAATTTTAGGTACCGAAACATACCTAGACAGTTCAGTTGTCAGCAGTGAGCTGTTCCCCTCCAATTATTCAATGATTCGAAAAGACAGAGACTTTGACAACTCAAAAGGACGATGTCTTAATGGCACTAAAGACTGACCCCATAGGAACACACAGAACATACCTCGATAGCAATTGTGAAATTATCTGGGTCACCATCAAAATACAAGGATCAACATTTATCACAATAGGGGCATTCTACAGATCACCCCAGTTTGGTGACACAAATGAGTACATGCATGAACTACGAGAATCCATGAACAAAATTAGACGCTCAAACAAAGAACATATATATGGCTATAGGCGGAGACTAACCTTCCCGACATAGATTGGGACCTACTCAGCGCAAAGCTAGGCGGAGCTGCTCCCGGCTTATCCAAAACCTATAGTAGTATCAGGATTAAGCGATCACGACGGCATCCCAGTAATCATAAACAGCTGCAAGCCCAGGGTCATCAAACAAAAACCACGCAAAATATACATGTACCACAAAGCTAACATGCAGGCTCGGAAAGAAGACCTGCTCAAATGGAGCAATGAGTTTATATCAAGGGATAGATCCATGAACACAGTTAATGAAATGTATAAAGAATTCCAAACTGTCATTGACTCAGTAATGAACTCTCACATACCAACAACAAATAATATAGAAGCGTAACCAAACACCATGGATAAAGAAACGAATCAAACGACTACACAAATGTAAACAAAGGGCTTTCAACACTCACAAACTACTTGGAAATCAAGCCAGCTAAGACATTTTTGTAAGACACGTAAAACCACACACAGAGAGACAAGAAATGCTTACAGAACATATATATCATCCATTTGTTCCGATTCACCAAAACGATTCTGGTCATACATAAAAAGCCTTAAAGTTGATACAGTTGGAATACCAACTTTAATGAAAGACAACAGGGTAGAATCAGACAACAGACTTAAAGCCGAAATCCTCAATAACCACTTTAAGTCAGTCTTTACAAATGAAAACACCATCCTACCACAAAAGCCATTCTCAAACATACCAGTTATGCCTGACATCACCATCACAACAAAAGGAGTCGCCGAATTACTTCATGACTTAAAAACAAACAAATCAACAGGACCTGATGAAGTGCCAGCCAGAATCTTACAACCTGCCGACAATGAATTAGTTCCAGCCCTCAGAGTAATCTTCCAAAAATCAATTATCACAGGAGAACTACCCCTCTCGTGGTTACGTGCCAACATCACTCCAATCTTCAAGAAGGGAGACCGGTTCCTTCCGTCAAATTACCGTCCTAACTTCAATATGTTGCGAACTCCTCGAACACATTATCTACTTTAACATAATGGACCATTTTGACCGATACACAGTCTTATCCGACAAACAACACGGCTTCCGCAGTAAACATTCCACATAAACTCAATTAATACTCACCACACACGACCTAGCGAATTCCCTAAATAATAAATCCCTAGAGGACATAATAATAATATACTTCTCAAAAGCATTCGACACCGTTCCCCATAACCGGCTCCTAAATAAATTAAAGAGATATGGCATCCACAACAAAACACACGCCTGGATCTTTAATTGTCTAAAGTGCCGTGAACAGAGAATGTTAAATCAGGTGTACCGCAAGGCACGGTATTGGGGCCGCTTGTGTTCCTGATATACATCAATGATTTACCTGACAATACTCGCTCCACAGTCCGTCTGTTTGCAGATACTGTGTCCTCTATAGAGGGATCACTAATCAGTCTGACTCACAAGAACTACAGAAAGACCTAAATGAGTTACCAAAATGGGAACACGACTGGCAGATGCACTTTAACCCAAAACATGCAAGAAACGTAAAACATTTTAATTATACTCTATGAAACGCAATACTACAGGAAACCGACAGTCATCCCTATCTATGAGTATGTCCCATCACAGATCTCACCTGGAACAAACACATCCATCAGATTACAGCCTCTGCAAACCGTACCCTAGCATTTATCAGACACAATCTCTACTCGTGCCCCAAAAACATTAAAATAATGAACTGCCTACACAACCCTTATCCGACCACTCCTAGAATACTCATCATCCGTGTGGGCCCCCACACCCAGGTCCTCATCAACAAAATAGAAATGGTCAAAAGACGGGCAGCTCGCTTTTGCCTTAACGATTATACATCCAGAGAAACTAGATGCATGTCAGAAATTTTACAAAAATAAACCTAGGACAACTAACAAACAGACGCCTCAACATATTCCACAAAGCCATCTATGGTCACCTATCCTTGCTTGTTGAAAACCTTCTCCAGCCTGTACAACACCTACAACGGCATCTTAATAGCAAAGCATTTAACTCTAACCACACCAGCAAGAACTGTTCTAAATTTACCTATTTCCCCCGAACAATAAAATATTGGAATTCCCTACCAGATGCAATAGTCAACATTACAGAGCCACATAAATTCAGACAAGCCTTAATACATGACTAATAACCTAGCATACGCACCCAACCCTGACCGTATCACTCCTAAGGAGTGTTGGCCGGTATTCAACCAAGTCAAGACTTTTATCCGGATGATGTGTCTATTTGGTATCAGTAGATCAGGCGGTGATACATAATATACAGTCGTTAATTATGTTCCGTTTGTTTTAAAAGTACGGGCATTAATGACTAGTTAGAATACATTATTAGTAATAAAATAATAATAGTGTAATAATAATAACATACTTTATTTATACACTCATATCCAGAGTAGGACTGTGTTCGAGGGTGTTAACAACTAATAGCTACTAAAATGTAGATAATAAAATTAAACGTATAACAAGACTAGAACTGCATTAAATAAAACAATATACTAAATATACCTAAGCTAAAAAGTAAAAAAGAGACACATAAAAAGAATAAATAAACTATACAATATTAATTAATTAATTATTTAAAATAATAGACTAGTTCAGCTAATTAAACGTATAAAAAGGCTAGAACTGCATTAAAATATCAAATGTAGTAAAGAAACCTAAGCTAAAAATATCAAGACCTACATAACAGTTAATAATAATAAGTAAATAAATAGATGATAAAGTATGAATTAGTAAATAATTAAAATAATAAGCTAGTATAATAGTACAAAATAATAGTAATAATAAATACTACGATGTGGAGAGTGAATGGTATAGAGAACTATACATTAAAAGCAAGCTTGAAATAATGAGTCTTAAGACACGCTTTAAATGTGCCCATGCACTCGGTCAGACGCATATCTCCAGGTAGCGCGTTCCACAGAGTCGGCCCCGCGCGAGGGAATCAACGGCGGCCATAATATCGTTCGAGTTTGTGGCGTGGAACGGCCAGCAACGCGCGACGCGCGGTCGGCAGATCGTAGGACGCGGCACGGCGCGGCACGTACGGCGTCATGAGCGACGCGAGGTTCGTCGGCGTCGTGTATAATAGTTAGCGCATGTACATAAATAGAGCACTAAACCGATCACGTGGTCACCACGGCGCTATATTCTAACCTGACTTTGTTGTGCGTGCGTGTGCTTTTGCGTAGTGTGTGTGTGCGTGTGTGCGTGTGTGTGTGTGTGTGTGTGTGTGTGTGTGTGTGTGTGTGTGTGTGTGTGTGTGTGGGCGTACGTGTGTGGGCGTACGTGTGTGGGCGTGTGTGTCTGTGCGTGGGTGTGTGTGTGTGTGTGTGTGTGTGTGTGTGTGTGTGTGTGTGTGTGTGTGTGTGTGTGTGTGTGTGTGTGTGTGTGTGTGTGTGTGTGTGTGTGTGTGTGTGTGTGTGTGTGTGTGTGTGTGTGTGTGTGTGTGTGTGTGTGTGTGTGTGTGTGTGTGTGTGTGTGTGTGTGTGTGTGTGTGTGTGGGCGTACGTGTGTTACCGCGGAAACGAATGTCCGGAAGGAAATTAATTAACGGAGGTGCCGCGGGGTGAGACTCTGACGGTAACGTAGCCCACCTATTATTGGGCATGTCATTGAAAATTTCAAATTGCAGATAATGTGTTATTTTATATCATATGCCAGACCCCAGGATAATGTGAAAAATGATAACGATGTAAAAATCGGTAAAATACTTTTCGAGATATGAATTTTTTAAGATGTAATTTTTGTTTTTAGATCTCTTGTACAGTACCAGTGAACTGGAAAATGGCACCAAAACGCGCGCATATTTTTATTGAAACTATAACAAAAACAGTTCTGTTAAATGTTTATCGATGAAATTTGGCACACTGGTACATTTGTACTCCTTCTTTTCAAATATATAAAAAAGTAATGTTTTATTAATTTGTATTGGCATCATTTGCATAAATTAGCATGATTTTCAGGGAATTTTGTTAATAAAATTATATATTATTGTATTGCACATGTCATGTTTATTCTAGCAAATGTTAGCTGGGAAGCTCAGTAACTGTTTGTCGACGAGACACAATATTAATTAATTGAAATATAAATATTAATCAATTAATATAATAATATATATTTTTGTAGTGATCAGTGTGTAATATGACAAATTAAATACAACTATTTATTAAGTAATTACAACAATAATCAATTAATGAATTGACCAAGGTGATCTACACAGGTAATTTGCACTGAGCACAGTGTATCATCGATCAAATTAAGGCTATAAGTAGCCCAGTAATCAAATATATATTACAGTTTTGCAGATGGAACAATAAGGTAATACAACAATATTAAATAGCTATTAGAACGAGACGAGTTATTTTAAAGTGATTATTACATTAGCTTTAACTTGTATGTAAAAAAGTTTGTGGAATGGTGGTCTCACGTACAATTTTTGGGGAAATGTGTACCCCTAAACGAAAGAAACCCGTGATATGGTACTGCCCACTGCTGATTATCATGTAATATTGACAAACAGTAGCCGACGGATATTGCCGAAGCCGCTCACGGAAACATCCGAACGTTCGAAATTGGCGGGTGGGTGTCTTCTAAACTGTAGGAGCACATGGGCTGGACCAGCAATGGTGCTTTTCTTTACGTATTTTAAAAGTATACATGTAATAGATTGTCTTGGCAAAACGACATCAAACTTACATTTTCAAGTATGGGAACGAAACATCAGTTGTTTTCGTTGTATTTGTTCACAACGTTACACTAAACTCCTTACAATGTCGTTCTAGGTGTAAACAGTTTATTATATTACCTTTAATTTGATGTATCACATTAATATTTCTGATATCGAGCTCATGTGCCCATTTTTCGTTGAAGTGAGTGCTCCTAAACGCGAAGCCGGGCCGCGTCAAAACGATCGGACGCAAATCACCTAACGGTTAGCAGCTTCAAAGCACGTTTATGTAATAACCGTTTCATGTTGCTGCGAAATCAATAATCCTAAAAATACTAATGATGTTAATGTAATTGTACAAAAGAAACCAAATTTATGACCAATGCGTTGTTACGCGGAAACTACTTGAAAGTCGGCAACATCTTAACGGATTCTCATCCGACTGAATTAGCGGCGGCGTCTGTTGACATCCCTACTATTATGTTTTTCTTTATGACTAAACATGATAAAGCAACGTTAATTGTTCACTAATTAAGCAATACCTGTACCATGCAATCAAGCAGATTTCAGATGCCGTCCTAATCGATGTACGGACATAATGATTATTGCAGGTACTTCATTCAAAACAACTTTTGTTTGATAACATTTGACCAAATATGTGTTATAGACAGACTGTTACAGGAAGTCTTGGAAGAGTGTCCTATATTTTTATTATATGGATCAGGCCACGGAAATGTTTATATTTACCGCACTAAGTTCTATTGTTATGTATTATTTATATGTAGTAAACATGTATCGTTTTTTCTTTACTTAATGTTTTTATTATTATTATATATTTTTAATCTCATATATTTTTATTATTGTGTACACCAGCTATAACTGCATATACATATCTAAAGTATTTAACATTTGGGGCGTCCAGTTGCTTCAACTAGTTTAGTTTTTACTGGTGTCCTGGCATTCATCATTACTATATATATATATATATATATATATATATATATATATATATATATATATATATATATATATATATATATATATATATATATACTTTGTCTTTGTATTACTTATGCCAAATAAACCATGCAAATTCAATGTTCCCATTTCAAATTCACTACCTTCTTTTTGTCTGATGGTCATTACTTTAAGGTTGGACCTGGGGTGCGGGATAGCGATTCAATTGTTGCGTGTCGTCGATTTTATGATTATCTGATAGAATAGGTGTGCCATTCACCGTGATTTGTACTTTGCGGGTCGGTGCACAATAATAGTAACGGATACCGTTGCTAGCGTTGGTTTTCAGGTTAAGGTTGGACCAGGAGAGCGGGCAAGTGAGACAATTGTTGGGTGTTGTCGATTTTGTAAGTGATCCCAGGTGCACCATTCTAGACAAGGAGGTTAAGAGAATATCAGATAAGAAAGTTTGTAAAGTATTGAATGGGTATGAAAATATTGATAGAAATATGTTTTTCTCACTTAAGAAAGATAGAAAGACTAGAGGACATAGAGTTACAGTGTAGAGTAGATATCAGGAAGTACTCGTTCTCATAGAATAAATTAATGGAACAGATTATCTGCCGATTGTGAGTGCTAGTAGCGTGAATATATTATTTAAAAACAAAGTTGACATATATATACCTCAAAAGGGCGTATATGACATATATACCTCCAAAAAATGTTGGACTCTCAATAAGCGAACAGCTTCCTTGTCCACTTGCCATGTAGAATTAATTCTCTGGACGGCACTCTTATTAAAATGTTTATGTTGAATATGGGAAAATGCGAAGTTGTTAAACATTTGAAATTTCGTGGGCGAACATTCAACGAATAAGACTGTCATGGGCTTGCTAAACAAAATTTGGTAGGCAGTACACCAACTGGGATGGACCTCAATCAATCAATCACAATACTTTATTGTCCCTTGGGAGGGAAATTCTTTTGCAGTGTAGAGCAGCATATTAAAACAAATCTACATGCAATAAAAAAAAAAAAAATTGTAATAAAAGTTATATCGGTTAAATAAATTAAATATGTTAAATAAGTTACAACAGTTTTTAAAAAGTTAAATCATCTCATAAATCATCTCAGCCTCACTCAGTGTCAGACTGGCAGAGATGGAGGGGAACAAAGGTCAGTTACTCATTCATTAGTCTTATTGACGAGGGAACAAAAGAGTTTCGAGTGCGGTTCAATTTCCAGTGAGGGAGTTGAAAGCGGCGGCCAGAAGGAAGTAGTTTATAGCATGGAAACAGGGGATGTTCGGGGTCTGAGGAGACGTTCCTTCCCTTTCTCTCTGCCCATTGCCTGTATAGATCCTCTAGACTGGACTGCTTTTTTCCCACCATCATGTCACTAACCCTGACTGTTCGTGCCAGAGTGTTGCGATGCACGATACTCAGGCCGCCGTTCCACACAAGAAACCCAAATAAAAAATGTAATAAAGCTTTCTATGTAGCATCAGTAGAAGGTTTGTAGGGGAAGTAGGGGCATGTCCGCACCTCGAGGCATGTCCGCACACCCTATTATTGACGCATCGCGTAACATCTGGTTATTGGAATCATGTCAAACAGTAGCGTCTAACCCCCAAATCGACCATTTGCATGTTCTATTTGATTAGAGTTTCGTAAGTAAATAGTTATGAAATAAAACGTTGTTTTCGTAAAAAACTGATGTAATTTTACTCATATACTGTCAGGTGTATTATATCAACAGTAAAGCGTGCATACGAATGTATTTATGTAATTCCAACCTGCATTTTAACGGTGTTGTAATAGTGGAAATATAAAGCTTACTTTCAAGTTTCATGAGCAGCATTTTCGAACAATTCGGAAATGTTCACGTGATGGATGCTTGGGGCATGACCGCACACGCCTGTGCGGACATACCCCACACGCTGTGCAGACATGCCCCGTTTGTCGGCGGTTATATATAACCTACTTTGATATACATTTAGATACTTCAATTGCTTAGTGCGTGTATTATTGGAAACGTCGATATTAGATACTACATGATGATTATTTATAATTACCGCACATAAATCATTCGCTGCTTCAATGTGCATTATACTGTATCATGTTGGCCTCACATCGTGCCACGTTGTATATCATTAGTACCATATTACATTTAAACAAATGAAGCTTAATTTATAATTACGCATAGGCGTACATAACCACGATGGCAAATTGTATTTAATATATAACATAGTAGTAGTCTATATAGGTTAAATAACACTGCAACTGATCTAAGCTAATAGCTGACGTGATTGCTTCAGGTGCACAATGGTGAGACGCTATAGGAGGAAAACCAACAAACAGTCATGGAGCGATTAAAACATGCGACTGGCTATTGAGCTGTGGAACAAGGGGGGGGGGGGGGGGGGGCGTTGGATATCGCCAGATTGCGAAGCAATTCAATGTGCCCTGGTCAACACTGCGAGATCGCATAAAGAATAAGAACAAAATCATAACCGGCGATAAAAAAAGGTTTTGCAGTGGGGTTTAGAACCATCTTCTCTGAGGAACAAGAAAGCGAATTGTGTCTATACATCCTCCGTATGGAAGAGGTCTTACTTGGACTGGGCAGAGATGACGTACGGCATGTCGCCTACCAGATGGCCGTGCGGAACAACATTCCGCACAACTTCAACAACCAAACTTAAATGGCAGGAAGTGACTGGCTCATGTCGTTTCGGTACAGGCACCCGGAATTATCGTTGCGAACGCCGGAAGCTACGTCGGCGGCACTAGCACGGGGCTTTAATAAGGCCAATGTAGATAGGTTCTATGCATTGTACGGCGAATTGATCGATGTCAATATGTTTGAGCCAGGCGATGTATACAATGTAGACGAGACGGGTATTACAACAGTGCAGGGTAGACCATCTAAAATACTCGCCCGGTGCGAGTATGAAACAAATTGGGTGTCTAACATCGGCAGAGCGAGGAACTCTTGTAACAGCAGTCATCGCCATGAACGCGGCAGGCAACTATGTGCCTCCCATGTTGATTTTCCCGCGAGTGCGCAGAAAGCCAGAGCTGATAGACGGTGCACCCCCGGGGAGTATATTTGCCTGTCACCCAAGTGGGTGGATGCAAACAGATCTGTTTACAGATTGGTTCCACCACTTCATCGCTTTTTCTAAGCCAACCGAGAGCAAACCGGTACTACTTGTTCTTGACGGGCACGCGACGCACACCAAACACATTGCGGTAATTGACTTAACCAGGCAAAACAACGTGCACATCATCTGCCTCCCGCCACACTGCACTCACAGGCTGCAGCCGTTGGACGTCGCATTGATGAAGCCTCTGAGCTCATATTACGACGAAGCGGTGAGGATCTGGCTTCGTTCTCATCCAGGGAGAGTTATCACCATCCACCAGATCGCCATGTTGTTCGGCGGGGCATACCTCAAGGCAGCGACCGCAATTACAGCTGTCATTGGATTCAGAAAGACTGGTATTGTTCCATACAACCCTACCGTCTTCAATGATGCAGACTTTTCCGGATCGCATCCGACCGATATTGTTTGCGATACGAATGCGTCTGGCCGAAGAGAAACTAGTGGATTGGTTCTTCCAGTCTCAGATAGAGCGCCTAATCAGGGCTCTCCTGGTGGGCAAGGAGCGAGTGGAGCAACGACGGCGCCTGCAGCAGCAACAAGTGGGCATCCTCTTGTTGGACACATCAGTCCGTCAGACATATTGCCGATCCCTCACGTGGCGGGATTTCAAATGCGCGGCAAGAAAATATCAAGGTAGTGCGGCAAAACAGTGATCCTGACGGCTAGTCCTTACAAAGCCATGCTCGAAGCCGGAGTAAAGAAACTTCCGGTGAAACCGCAACCAGCAGCGAAGAAATACTTAGTTACTGCGGTCGGTTCAAAAGATGTGAAGAAATCACGTGTTGTAAGTGCGCAAGCTTCTTCTTCACCCAGTGACACAGATGACGGTATGCTTGAATGTAACTCGGAAGATTCGGAAAATGAACCGTTGGTTCATGTTACCCGTCGATCAGCAATCAACAAGGGGGACTACATTCTTGTCAAGTTCGCTAAGAAACATCGGATATCGTACTATGCTGGAAAGGTGGTGCATGTCGACAGGCGTGAAGATGAAGTACAGACAAGTTACCTGAAGCGCAATGACTTGCATAAAAGCGACGCTGTCACCTTCTGCTGACCAGAAACCAAAGACCTCGCATGGCATGATGAGCAAGACATTGTCGCAAAGCTGCCAGAGCCAACAACAGTTGGTGACACAACTCGCACAACTGACAAGTTGCGTTTCGAATTTGACTTTGCATGTTACGAGAGCATGCTGATTTAGGAGCCGTCTGACAAGCTGCATTTCGAATTTTGCTTTGATTGTTACGATAACATGCTGCTTTAGGAGCACGTTTCCAAATAACTGTTAATCAATCTTTCCGAAAGTAGTTTTTTTTTTAAACGAGGGCTATGTTTCAAGGCCTATTTATTACTGTACTTTCTTCACTTTTCTAATGAAAAATGTTGATTTGTATTTTTCTGGTGTTTCTTTTCAGTTCTAATAAGTATTGTACGTGACCCTAGCCTACACCTACTAATACACATTATTATAATAATATACTCGTACACATATATGCAGTTCAAAGTCTGCTCTGGGAGACTCTGTTGCTACGCCATACATGGGGCATAACCGCACACAGTGTGCGGCTTTGCCCCGTACCTTGGGGCATGTCCGCACAAAGGTATACCTTTACATTTTACAAAATATTTGATGGGAAATGTGGCCTCTTAACAAACAACAACAAACTAATATGATTGCTCTTTTTGAATGCCAAATATCACCCTCTTGGCACACACAGTGCACTAGCTATGGCATGTTTCACCTTAAGTGTGCGGACATGCCCCTACTTCCCCTACATAGTACATGACGTGTGGTGCTATTGCGCATGCGCGAACAAAAACCGGAAAATACGGACAAACCTTGATGGTTTCAGTATTAATTTGTTTACATGTTGGATCGTTGACGATAAATGCTGTTGTATTCTATGTCTCCAGCATAACATTGAGTACCGTGCCCAGCATTGTTAACAAGCATTGCAGTTATGGGACTAACGACCTTGATTCAAGATACGCTCACTGACAGCACGCGCGGGGTGTTTATTTCTCCCCTCCCCAAAACTGGCAAAATCACGCACACTTCGAAACTAAACTTTAGTTTAAAGTGTAGCCCTGTACTATTATAGTTGTAGTTGTACCTTTTTAGTTGTAGTAAGTCCGAGTGAAAGTTTCACCAACTTACAACCAGTGCCTGCATGGCTCCTGCAACCTAGGGACAATCCATTGACCTTACTGCAGCTAGGGATGTTGATGAACATTTCAGATTGCATATCCATCTCGTTGCGCGTCCTAAATTCGTGCACCGTACGGCTCGCCCAGTCCCAAGACGCCATTTGCTCAAAATAGCACAATTTGTAGATCAACTCCACAACATGAAGGGCAAGAGAAATACTGTTGCAGATACATTGTCGTGCAATAAGCTGCATGCAGCCGAAAGAGCCGATACTTTCGAATGTCTCTTCCTTCTCTGGGTTACATGACGAATTCCTTCCAGAGGACTTGTTTCCTGAGAAAGCAATGAACGACGAGGAATTGGTTGATGACATGTTTCTGTTACAACTACAGCGATAGCGAGACCTACTGAGCAGGCAACTCCGGGCGCCGGTGTTTGTTCCTGCGACTTCCCTGCAGCAATTACAAGAGCCACAGCACGAACTGACAGCGGCGACTTGCACATCGACTACAGCCATCGAAGCTGGTGATTACGCCGCGTCAGTCTTGGCATGTAAGGCCATTTTCCCACCGGACCCGTCAACCGCTGTCACCGTGCTAACGCCGAGAGAGGTTCGCGCTGCCCAGGAGAACGACATGGCATTACAGCATTGGGTCAAGCATCACAGCGCCTCGTCGTCAAGGTTCAAGCCATGCTTGATTGAGTGTGCGGAAAACACACAGGTTTGGGCAGACACCAGCGTCACACCGGCGCGCGTCTTAGTTCCAACGGCTTAGCAACGTGTCGTGTTCGACAGTCTCCACGGCTTGGCACATCCAGCTTGGCGCTCGTCAAACGTTCATATTGGTGGCAAGGCATGGGGAAAGATGTCACCAAATGGACCAAATCGATCATGCGAGGCATGTCAGAAAGCGAAAGTCCAAGTGCAAATGAAAACGCCGTTTAAATGGTTACCAGCACCGACCAGGCGATTCAATCATATCCACGTCGGTCTCGTAGGCCCACTGAACCCAGCGTGTGAAGGGAAGAACACCTTGCTCACTGTGATCGACAGGTGGATGGCCTGACCGGAAGCGTTTCCAATGACAATGTACGAAGAGGCGGCGAACGCAAAAGCTTGTGCTGAAGTGTTGGCACGTCAATGGATCGCCAGATGGAACGTCCCCGACATCATTACGTCAGACCGGGGATCGCAGTTCGTCTCTGATTTGTGGCGGGAGGTTTGCCGTTTGATGGGAATTACCCGTGACCCAACTACCAGTTATCACCCGCAACACAATGGAAAAGTCGAGCGGATGTTTGAAAAACTCGCTCCGCGCCCGTCTGCTTGGCAGGGCAAACTGGCTTGCCGAGTTATCATGGTTGATGCTCGGATTGCGTGCGGCAAAAAATTTGGACACGGGTATCTCGCCATCCATAATGGTAACTGGCCAACAGCCTGCGTTGCCGGGTCAGTTAGTCGTTCAGCGAGCCAACATAGACAATGCCTCAGTGTTCGGCAGAGAGTTGGCGTCGGCCATGGCAGCACAACGGTTCACAGAAAACCCGTGGCATGGAAGGCCTAAGGTGCGCACCCATGTGCCGCAGGACCTCTGGACCGCAAAGAAAGTGCTCGTTCGTGTGGATAAAGTCCAGCCTGCACTCGAACCGAAATATGCGGGTCTCTTTCGTGTTGTGCGCCGTTGGGGAAAGTGTTTTCGAATACGCTTCGAACACAAGGATGACAATGTGTCTGTTGACAGATTACGTCCGTTTTACGAGATGGACACCAATTGTCAGACCCGTCAAGTTACCGACAAGACGGACAATTGTAAAATGAGAAATGGAGGGAGAAATGGTGGTCGTTCTAGGCCCACAAGAAAACCAAACCAAACCGATTGGGGATCGGGTTGGTAAATTGATTATCAAGAACGTTACAGTCGTAACTGGCGCGGGATCATCTGTAGAGACTGTAAACAGGTAGAACCAAATGGGCAGTTGTGAGGTTTGTAGCGTAAGGAAACAAGAGAGAATAAAGTCTAGTTGTCAACACGTGTTGTTTCATCATCGCTATGTTAGTGTCTCTTGCTAGTAATTAGAACACGCAGGAGATACTGTTAATTATTTCACAATTAAGACAATTTTGTTAACAGTTTGTCTATATTCAATCGATGGCATAACAGTTAGTAACTTGGAATATTGAAGGTTCCACGAACGCACGCACATACTCATAAAATAATAATAGATAACTAACTGCTAATTGTATAACGCCGTGTATCCGGGTATAAAACATGTTCATACATTACACGCACTTAAGATACATAATTAGTAAAACATAATCTATATTATGTAATTTAAAATATACATTTTAAAAGAAATAACTTATGTTACATGAAATAAATTATCGGATAAATAAGTATATATACAGACTAAAGTAGGTATCTTAATATTAATATTTAGTTAATACAACGCCATGTTTATATTAATGTTCGTAGCACTGTTGGACGTCCGGAACCAAGCGCAATTCTACAACATCGCAAACAAACTGCTGCACCGGGGTAACACAGCAACACTACCAACCTACGAATGTCCCGAATCGCTCGCCAACGACTTTGCACACTACTTTGAGGATACAATCCAGTGTAATCGCACCACACTACAAGCGCTAGATGTCCATGATGTGAGTACCGACTTTGTGAGCATAGATCACTCTGTCACAGTCTGTCACCTCTACTTTCGTGCCTGTCACACAAGAAGAAACCGCGCAACTACTGAGCAAGTCATCATCGAAGACTTGCAAACTTGACCCGATGCCTTCAAACTTGGTAAAAGAGTGCTCTGATGTCATGACAACGCCTATTATGAACATCAACAAGTGTTTGCTGGAAGGAATGCCTGATGAAACGAAAGTTGCTGTCACCACACCCATATTGAAAAAGTCAAGTCTTGATAGTGAAATTTTGAAAAGCTATCGACCTATTTCTAACATGTGCTTGTTATCAAAGTTAGTCGAGTCATGGTTCGCTGCCTACCTACAACACAGACAATACACGGTGTTGATTGCCGGTGAGCAGTCTAAATCTCACAGACTGACTTGCGGTGTCCCGCAGGGGTCAGTTCTTGGACCATTACTGTTCACTATATATATGACTCCCCTCGCGTCGCTACTCAGCCACCATGGCATGGCTTACCATCTATGTGCAGATGACATCCAACGTTTACAAGAATTTAGCCTGAGCGATATTATTTCACCCGACATTGCCATCACAAAAATAGAACTCTGTGTCGCCTGTATCCGTCAGTGGATGAAAACCAACATGCTAAAACTCAATGATGACAAAACGGAGAACACCATCGTCCAACCGAAATCAGCAACCGAAAATGTTCTTCCTGACGGTGTACCTATCGGAAACGTTCGCGTGTTACCCAACACACACGCCAGAAACTTGGGGGTGACCTTTGATTCTAATATGTCCCTTGAGCGACACGTAACTAACATTTGTAGAAATGCGTATTACCACCTCCATAGCATTGGACGCATTCGTCGATACTTAGACAAAGAACACACAAAACAACTTGTGCATGCGCTAGTCATTTCGCGAATTGACTACAGCAATAGTATTCTTAATGGATTGCCAGCGACAGTAATTGAGAAACTACGTGTCCGAAATGCATGTGCTCGTATCATAACGATGCGGTCGAAATGAGACCATGTCACGCCCATGCTCTTGGAGCTGCACTGGCTTCCTGTGAAGAGTCGCATTATTTTCAAGACCCTAGCTACTTCTCACTTTCAAATGCCTTCATGGGCTCGCACCTCCATATCTATCAGCACATCTCTCTCCGTATCGCCGAACATGCTGTTTACGTTCCTCCGATCAGCTACTCCTTAAACAACCCACTAACTGAACTAAAATCGGCGAACGAACAATCTCTTGTGCAGCTCCAAGAGCATGGAATCAACTACCACTCACATTGCACCAATGCACTAGTGTCAAAGTTTAAAGTGACACTGAAGACGCATCTTTTCACAAATTTGTTTAACCTTCGATGATCGATGATCATATTTATTTATACCTTTATTTTAATTAATTTAGTATTATAATTAATCTATTTTATTGTTTTAATGGTTTGCATAATTGTGTTTATTTATATATTTTAAGACAGTATAGTGGATTTTACTTAGTAGTAATGATTGCATAGTATTTTAAAACTATAGATCGCATGATGTTATTTATTTGCATTAACCATTATAAAGCGTACCAGAACAATTATTTGGATGGGGCGCTATATAAGAAATAAATTATTATTATTATTAAATACAAACAGTCGCTGCTTTAAAATTAATCAAGTAATACAAATACACTGTACGTAATTAAAATGCAAAAAAAACATCACGTCAGTGGCGGTATGTATGATAGGTATCAGATATAATTATCAGAAATATATACAGATTGCTGGTCATATCGTATGTTGCAAGCATAACGAAACTGGACGACCTTAATCATTTCTGCCAGTTTCAAACGAACTTCGCACGAAGCAAGGCCACATTATTGCAGCCATTGTATTAACTATATATTCGAGTATCTTTGTACGATTGCAGAATACAGTTTCGCCACAGGGCTGTCATTTTCTAATACTTTATTTGTTGGAAAAGGCGCGGAGGCAGCCACGTTTACTGCTGTACGTACGACGCGTGTGTTTCCCCGCCTATTCGGCGTGGCGGCGCTTAAATTGTGCTAAATATAGAATGATGTCATGCAGATGTGACGCGTACTTTATTGTCTCAATGCTTGGCGAGTGTTATTGTTTGTTCAAACATAACGCAGCTTGCATCAGATGGGCGGTCAATTATTAAAGGAGGGATAAATAGCAGAAACAAGAAAAGCTACAAGCCCTACATCCTGGGTCAATATCACTTGCCTCCCGTTATACTTCCGACAATTTCCTAAATGCTCCACGCTCACCAATTGTCGATTCCAGCAGAAGTGGAGTTCGTTAAACCCCGTGGAACATATCGCACGCCATATTCACTAGTATATTGTCGGAGGATTGGAATAACTTATTAAAGTAAAATATGTATGTGTGAAAACAAAATGTTATGAAGTCTATCAAAAACAGCTAAACTACTCAATATATTGCATTTATTTGAAATACAGCCTCATAAGAACAATAGACAGCCACCGGTCACCCAACTTTGAGTCAACAAAGCTGACCTGACGAGCAGTATCATAATAATAAAAGAAACATTCTTAGTACAAAAGATAACAATTGGTAAAATAATGTATTCCTTTTCACATTAAAAAAATAGCATGAATACACCAATATTTGATATGTCTAATAACACATGGTTACACCCTTTGGTCACTGCAAACACTTTGAGATCTGAAGTATTCCACAGTAAAGTAATCACAAATAACATGTACACATCTGTTCCATAGGTGGCAACCATTGCATTGACCAATCAGTCCTAGTTCATTGGAATAGTTTCTGTCATATGACCTCATGTCAAATGTTTAGCGTAAACTTAATACTCACTTGTATAAGGTTTTCTTGTTACCTAAATGACTGCTGAGGTGCCAGCTAGAACTCCTGCTAATGGATCTAGGTATCTTTGCTGCCAAGTTTTCACCACTCCCGATTCTTCTTGTTTGAATAATCACCACTGTTTTGAACCAATTCCATATTTTCTATTAAAAGTGGCCACATAATGCAAAAAACAGCATCCTTTAAATAATACATTTGGGGACTTCTATCTCACAACCTCTTACTGTAAATATTTGTTCTCTCATTTCTTTAACTGAAGCACCTTTCTGACAGGTGTGACAAGTTTACATAGAATCTTCGATAAATGCACAAACTTAACATTAGAGTTTCACTTCTCCTTTATTGGAATGTTTATGAAACATACACAGGATGACCATTTCTAAAGAAACAACGTTTTATTTGTGAACGTGATAAATTTGGTAAAATGCGCAGTGTTGTTGTGTCTGTATCACTGTATCACTGTTTCACTTTTTTTTTAGCTGTTACAAACAATTCACAGGCACCTACATTTATAGAATGTTTAACACTTCCTATATTAAAACATGTGTTTTCATTTTGCATTGTAATCTCATTTTAAAATTTAACTTTTACAATAACAAACGATTAGTACACAGTAGTACAATAATTTAGCTAATGTGTTAATCTATGGGCTAGATGTAGGGCAATTTTATTTCTAAAATCCCAAACAACTGCCTATTCAGATTGATAAAATGGATATTCGTGTGCAGTCTTGTCATCACATTTCTGCATTTGACACAAGAAACCCCTTTAATACCATTCATGTTTGTAATGTTTTCCATGTTTTTATAAACTGTTAGCATCTGCTAAATAGAGGTTAATTGGTTGTGGGATTTCAAAATATCCAATATGTACTATGTATGTTATTTTCACTTTATCAATGTTATAATATAAAAAAGTCCATTGTAACTGTGACGCACCTTCTTTGTGCTGCTTTCTAAAGACAAGTTTGTTGTACTTGTGGAACAAGATCATATTCACTATCGACTTCACCATTAGCTACTCCTGGTAATGCCGTCAAGTGAAGATGCTCAACACCTAAGAAAGAAACTGTGTAAACAATCAGAAGAAAATAATTCTAATAACTGTAAAAACAGAGCTGCCAAGTTGTGGCTGGAAATATATGTTAGATTCAGTTCCCAACAGGATGCTAGGTGGCAACACCGCACTGTTGATGACAAGAACAACCTCATGGATTCAACGGACGCTCCGAGCTATCTACCCGTGTGTATCAATAAAATTGCCAATATCTGCATAAAAATAAGTTTTTTTTAAATCGCTGGTATGCAGGAGATTTACAGATAGCCGCATGATAGCTCGAGATGGACGGAGTACCTTACATATCTACTACATCCACAAACTCACAACCCTCGTCTTCGGCAGCTTCATGACCATCTTCAGCTTGCAGTTCCACCAGCATCAAAATCCATCGGCAAGCAAGCATTTGGCATAAATGGTCCTGCCAAATTGAGCGAAGTGCCACTGACTCTAAGAGATTCTCCGTCTGTTTTTATTTAAATGTCACCTTAAGACAAATTTATTTAAACAAACTTATAGTGGACATTAGCAAGATTTATTTACAGGACGTTTTAGTGACTGTTGTTAATTTATTAATATTTTTTATTTATTTATATTGTTAATTAATTAATTTATATATTATTTTAATTGTTTTATGTTTCTATATTGTGAGCGCATTGATTAACTATTAGTTAGAGATCACGCGGTAAAAGAACCTGTATTATTATTATGGACGCAAAATGCATGAGATTTGGTAGGTCCGAATTGACAATTTCTTAATAACAACATGCGTGTTACATATTTCTTAATTCCTTGGCTCTTTATAATAATAATTAATTGTTATTTTTATAATGTAATGACTAGTATCACAGCGTGCGTTGAATATTTCTGCCCATACTTTCTCTCTCACCATCAGTGACTTTAAATCAGCAGTACATGTTGTGATAATGCATCAAACTTCTAAAATCTATCATCATTATGCAGATGATCATACTGATTTATCTTGCTGCATCATGTTTGTGATGTCATCATTCTTGTTTGTGATGTCATCGTTCATGCCTGTGATGTCATCATTCATATCTCTGATGTCCTCATTGATGTTTGTGATGTCATCATTCTTGTTTGTGATGTCATCGTTTATGCCTGTGATGTCATCATTCATAACTCTGATGTCCTCATTGATGTTTATGATGTCATCATTCTGTTTGCTGGAGAAAAAAACCCAACGTTATATTCGGTTTCTCATTACACTATTTCTTTTTCACAGTCAAATGTTACAATAGTATTACTGCCAACATATTACACTCTACCACATACATTGTAATAGTTTTACAATGGTATGACTGCCAACATATTACACTCTACCAAATACACTGTAGTAATTTTACAATGGTATGACTGCCAACATATTACACTCTACCACACACACTGTAGTAATGTTACAATGGTATGATTGCCAACATATTACACTCTACCACACACAATGTAGTAATGTTACAATGGTATGATTGCCAACATATTACACTCTACCACATACACTGTAGTAATGTTACAATGGCATGACTGCCAACATATTACACTCTACCACACACACTGTAGTAATGTTACAATGGCATGACTGCCAACATATTACATTCTACCACATACTTGTAGTAATGTTACAATGCCATGACTGCCAACATATTACACTCTACCACACACACTGTAGTAATGTTACAATGGTGTGACTGCCAACATATTACATTCTACCACACACACTGTAGTAATTTTACAATGGGATGATTGCCAACATATTACACTCTACCACATACACTGTAGTAATGTTACAATGGCATGACTGCCAACATATTACATTTTACCACATACACTGTAGTAATGTTACAATGGCATGACTGCCAACATATTACATTCTACCACATACTTGTAGTAATGTTACAATGGGATGATTGGCAACATATTACACTGTAGTAATTTTATCTAAAAAATCATAACATGGACTGAGAGCAGATTAACTCTATTACTTCATTACAAATGTTGCTGAGAAACAGTGAACATTATTTTAGAGTGACAAAAATATACATGATTGTAAAAGCAGCATTTTCTGTAATCTTATTCACATTTGTTAACAATATCTTAGTATTTAGTTTATTATTTTATTAGTACAAATGTAATAGTAATATTGCTACATCATGCTATATTTTAAAAAGTAATAATTATAACAATTTGTGTATTTTAATCAATTGATTTGTTTATTTAACAATTACACATCATGTTTCAATATGATGCAAAACACCACAAACTGTTGTGAATATCAAAAATATTATTATTAACTTACTGGCATTTCTCTGCCTCGGGTCTCATATGGAAGAAGTAGCGCAGCGATGCTGCATGTGATACAAACTGTGCCATACATCCACAACGAGCCAACCAGAGACTTCTGCAGCAACACCTGGTGCAATCAGAGAACACCCATATACTCACAACCAAAACATTTGTGTCACGTCAAAGGCCACGTCACCAAATCTCGTGTACTAAAGCTGTTGGCCTATTTTAATACACTGCTTGATCTCGCACTGACACACGACATGTTCTCGCCATATAACCATTTACACAATGCAGATAGAATGCGTTTTTTATGTAGACATCGTTTGCGAGATTTGGATTTCACCAGTATATTTTTGTAAGTATTTCACTCGGAACAACAGTTTGATGAAATAGGTGTTAGAGATTTAGCACGTAGATATCTTAAGATCTTGTCCAATAGCATAAAACATTACGACACACGATTTGTACTCCCACCAGTGTAAAGTTGGTTTGTGCAACAGTCTCTTGGTGGCAGCAAAAGGCTTTTTGACAAGAAGGTGACAGCATGGAATTTGCCACTAGGTAGATTTTTGGGGAGATACATGAAAACAATACATTTGAACTGATCTTGGTGCTCAATAAGTAAAGAAACACTGATTGGCCAAATGTTGTCATGATAAGTAAATAAAAATGTAAAGGGAAAATCTATAGCACAGTATCCAGTTCTTAGAAGTGCTCAAAGCGCTTTACACTTTACTCTCTGGCAGATCTGTTCAATCGAACACCATCTTGACTTCTCTGGGAAGCATTTAGCCACACTACAATTAATGCGCGAAGACTATTCATACCCAAATATCCATCACGGTCTATCACATCAAATCAAATCATGTTTATGTCTATAACCTGGTACTCATTCTTACAGCCGAGTGAACTGGAGCGTAGCATGAACGAACTTGCCCAAGGTTCGATGCAGTAATACAACATTCAAATTTGGGTTCTCTTGATTGAGAGTCTGATGCTCAAACTACTATGCCACAGCACTCTACATAAATACCAGGGATTACAATGAATTTACAAGACAAGTGGTTAATTGTAGTGCCCTAGAAAATATGTCTTTCACGTTCCCACATTCCAAACAACCGATTCAGCCAACATCCTGCTAATAATGATCACTCCTGCTTATTCTGGACAATCTCGTGTTACTAATTTCTTACAAGGAATATGTTGTGAAGGAATACCTGGGCTATGAATGGTGTGATCATAGCACCAATGCGGGCACAGGCGCTGCACCCACCCAGTCCCAGACTCCGCATAGTGGTTGGGTAGACCTGCAATATGTGACATTTACGATAACAGACAAATATATCCAAAGGACCATTGTTTGGTAATAATAATCAATGATATTTACGTACATCCAAATCAATCAAGATTGTTCTGAGATACTTTTTATATACAGTAAAACATCGCTTTAAGGTCACTCTGGTAATACAGCCACCTTGCAATTAAGGTCACCCTAGGATTGTTTAAAATTTGTTCTGTATACAGTAATGTTGAAGAAATTACTTCCGCCAATACCTTGCCATTAAGGTAACTTTTGTTCAGTCCCGAGGGTGACCTTTATAGTGACATTCCACTGTATTCAGTCATATTGAAAAACTGCATTAAAAACTATACCAACAATAATTATTCTAAAATATAGTCCATGAAATGTGCTACCATAAATAAGTTGTCATAAAATGTTAAATTGTATGTAATGGAAAATTATAAATGCATTTAGAAAAGTTCACATCATCAGGCTACTCTTTGAAACATAAAGATGTATTTTGAACAGTTCTATACAGCGGCAGTGTCTTTGCTGTTGACTGAATCCATCAATTTTCATGTGGTGGTGGTGTTGTGTGTGTGTGTGTGTGTGTGTGTGTGTGTGTGTGTGTGTGTGTGTGTGTGTGTGTGTGTGTGTGTGTGTGTGTGTGTGTGTGTGTGTGTGTGTGTGTGCATGTTTGACCAAGAGAAAGCATGCCTTTATTAACTGACTTATCTTGCTCCCTGTCCTAATAAGTATTTTCTCTGAATGAACCATTCCTAAACATGCAATGTTCTAACTAATCAATGTTAGTGTGTGTATGTGAATATGTATGCATGCCTGTTTGACAGAGAAAATATGCATGTGTTTCTGTGTGTATGTGTGCGTGCGTGCATGCGTGCGTGTATATGTGTTTCTGTGTGTGTGTCTGTCTCTCTGCGTGCATGTGTGTGTGTGTGCATGTTTGACCAAGAGAAAGCATGCCTTTATTAACTGACTTGTCTTGCTCCCTGTCCGAATAAGTATTTTCTGTGAATGAACCATTCCTAAACATGCAATGTTCTAACTAATCTGCACCAGTCATGTAGTGATCACACACAGTAAACAGCTTTACCTCAGAAGTATAAATGTAGATGGTTTTGAAGATGGCTGATGCAAAAGCTCGTACACCAAACACAAAGATGGTAAGCCAGGCTCGGGTTGTACAGATTTGTACAAGAAGAAAGAAGATCCCAGAAAACATGAAGTTGATAGCCAAAGTCCACTTGCGGCCAAGTGAATCTATCGACATCAGATTGATGGGAATCGCTGCAACAAGTGTTAAGGATTTCTATAATATATACCTTGTCAAACGTTGATCTGATATTTCATGCTACAAGTGTTTTCTGGTCCTATCAGCTATTCTGAGTAGTAATGGTGGTGTTGATGGCGTGTGTTGATGGTGTGTGGTGATGTTGTGTGGTGATGGTGTGTGGTGATGCTGTGTGGTGATGCTGTGTGGTGATGGTGTGTGTTGATGGTGTGTGGTGATGGTGTGTGGTGATGGTGTGTGGTGATGGTGTGTAGTGATGGAGGGTGTTGATGGTTTGTGGTGATGGAGGGTGTTGATGGTTTGTGGTGATGGTGTGTGGTGATGATGTGTTGATGGTGTGTGGTGATGGTGGGTGGTGATGGTGTGTGGTGATGGTTTGTGGTGATGGTGTGTGGTGATGGAGGGTGTTGATGATTGTGGTAATGATGGTGGTGATGATGGTGGAAAGTAGTATTTTGATACCACGACAGTATTGAAATTGGAACTTCTATTTTGACAGATAACAAATACGTATTACAACTTTTTCATAGAAATAAAATCTGTCATGAGACTTACTAAGGTTACCACAATAGTTTTCTTTCAAGATACATACTGACTAAAAAGTATCTATTATGTCCACTGACACACCAATCATACTCGTGTTACAATGGATGAGCATTAACTGTCACTCGGCAGACCGCCAGCTTTGATCCCAAGGGACTGTTTCACTAAGGTGAGGAGTTCATAAGCATAATCTAAGGTAAGAAGCTTGTAAGGATGATCTAAGGTAAGGAGCTCGTAAGAATGATCTAGACTAAGGTAAGGAGCTCGTAAGTATAATCTAAGGTAAGGAGTTCATAAGGATAATCTAAGGTAAGGAGCTCGTAAGGATAATCTAAGGTAAAGAGCTCTTAATGATAATCTTAGGTAAGGAGCTCATAAGGATAATCTAAGGTAAGGAGCTTATAAGGATAAGGTAAGGAGCACATAAGGATAATCTAAGGTAATCCATCATTAAACAGATTCTGTTGCTAAATTTAAGGAGCTTTATTCAAAATGCAAATAGCCACTATTTCTGTGACACACCAGTGAAACTGTCACGGTGGCGCAACCTGGTGTTGACAGGTTTCAGTATACAAGATCACTGTTAAAGAGTGAAATTGATTCTAAAGAGCAATATTGGGTATATAAATACAAAGCTGGATGTTGCATGTCATCATTCACTGTACATTGCTATATGGTGTGGAATTTCTTGAGGGATTTCCGGGCAATGAGAAAACCCCCTTGGGTACACCCCGATGGGAACTAAAATGTCCACAGCTACTGTCACCAGATTTGCCCTCCGATCGTATAATTCTTACACCACATGGCTGCATATATACTATATATATACATATATATATACCTAGATACTCTCCTAGAGTTGCCACTATCATGCTCACGTAATCTGCTCCACTCAGCAGATTGCAGTGACATTTCTCATGCATTGGTTCTTCTTCCGCTGGGGCCGCTGAGAAACAAGACATTTCAGTTTTCGTTACAGATGCATCGTCACAGAATTTCACGAACTTCCCCCAAAACGTATAGTATTATGTATGGGTGGTGTTTTGGTCATCACCAACACAATGTGAAATAAAAACGCTGCAGTGGTGCCACCTGTTGAGTGGAATACACATTAGTGCTATTGTGGATATGAGTGATGTCTTCGCAACCAGGTTACATCAGTTGAATCTCGCAGTTATTGGCCATAGTTGTGGAAGCCATGTTGGATGGCACAAAATCGTCCCCTAACACAGAACGGTTGGGGTACAATTATTTCCCCCTGGACTGGGGGAAATCCCCTACATTCACTGGTGGGGGTGGGGATAATGGGGGTGAGAACAATATGGAACACGAAATATTTTTGACGTTTTGAACACATGAGACTATATCTTTTGACACCTAAAATCACATAGACAAGGACAATGACTTACAAAATAACTACAATTTTATTATTAATATAGATATGTTGATAATTCGAGATATCATTAATGTCAGAAAAGCGGAATTTATTTACTGATGATTTCGCACAAACACTCAAATATAATACACAAGATTTATTATAAACACTGTTACAGACAGTAAAGACATATTTACACAAAACGTCTGGAGTTGTGCATGGCACCTTGGTTTCTAATTTTATTAAATTATGTGTTATCTAAAAATGTATTAATCTTGACTTGCAAGTATGCTTATTTTGCAATGTTCAACTTTACGAGAATGAAGTTGATTGCGTTACCTGCGCCACAGACTTTGTGAAACTCCAATATTTCTGACTGTGCCAGGATAATGCCATAGTAGACAAATGCTGTTGCGAACCACAGGAACCACAATATATAGGTTGTGCGGGCGTATCCCTTCCCAAACAGCTGCTTTATTGTGCCTCTGGACACCTGCAAAAGGACGATTGCTGAGAGACATAAAGATACAGAGAGATATACAGAGAGACAGAGACAAACAAAGAGACATACATACAGAGAGACAGAGACAAACAGAGAGACATACATACAGAGAGACAAATTTAGACAGACGTACAGACAGACAGATATGTAGACTGACAGACAGACAGAGAAATAGACAGACAAACATACAGACAGACAGAGAGAGACAGACAGACAGAGAGACAAATATAGACAGACGTACAGACAGGCAGACAGGCAGACATGCAGACTGACAGACAGACAGACAGACAGACAGACGGACAGACGGTTGGACACACACAGACAAGGAAACATACAGGGAGACACAGAGACAAAAAATATACAGAGACAAACAAATATAAAGAGATACACATAGAGAAAGAGACAGACGAAGAAACTGACATACATGTAGAGCAGTACGTGGTTCTCAAACTGGAGATCGTGGCCCCGGGGGGGGGGGCCGTTTGGCAATTTCAGCGGGGCCGTGAGACAATGCCTCGCTTGTGGCCGCTACAGGGTCAAGAAAGCTCACACTAGTCAACGGAGAGCAGTTGATAGACCCATGTGTCAAGACCATGGTCAAACTTGTTCTAGGGGAGAAAAGTGCTCAAAACCTGAAGGAAGAATTTTTGTTTTGTGATGACCTTGAGTTAACATCCAAGGGGGAAGGCGTGATGGACAAACTGACTGAATTCTTTGAAGACGAAGGCCTTGACTGAAACGATCTCTGTGATGTGTGTACCGAAGGAGCCCCTGCAATGCTTGGATCCATCAGGGTTTTTAGCCCTCATGAAACGAAAAGCTCCACATACCTTCTCACTTTACTGCATGATACACAGACAGGCTCTTGCGTCAGACACTACTCCAGGCGTTCCTGGAAACCCTTGACACAGTCATAAACCCTGTGAACGTTGTGAAAGCATGTGCCCTCAACTCACGCCTGCTCAACAAACGTTGTCAGGACATGGACTCTGTCCATGAAACCCTTCTGTTCTACACACAAGTCCGCTAGCTCTCCAAAGGCAATGTTGTCTTGTGTCTCCAGCTTTTGTGCACAAGGTGGAGACTTTGAGGCACAAGATTGGCTTAGACAACTTTGCAATTTTGGAAATGGTATCAGAAGCCGCTGAAGATTGTAATGACACAACATCGAGGTTGATAATTGAGCACCTGAAACACTGGAGGTGGTATTCACAAGCTATTTTCCAGAGGGATCTAGTCAAACAACTCGGTTGTTGAGGAATCCATTCACCGCGCCAGTTATATGTGTACCAGATGACAATGACGCTGCACAAACAGAGCTTCTTGGTCTCCAGGAAGATTCAGGTGCCAAGATGAAGTTCGAGTCTGAAACTGTCACAGTCTTCTGGTCAACCAAGGAAGTTACCTACCCTACCTTGTGTGACTTTGCCCTGCATCACCTGCTACCGTTCGCTTCAACCTACCTGCTGAGGCTGCGTTCTCTGATCTTGTGCACATTAAAACTAAATGTCACAATAAGCTAAAGATGGAGCATAATCTCCGGTGTGCACTTGCTATAACGAAATCCAGAATCAATAAGCTTGTTGACGCTTTGCAGCATCATCCATCCCATTGAAGTTTGAAGTGACCAACATGGACAGTACTTTGTGTAACATCAGTACAATATGATTTCAAATAATTGTTGGTGTTATATAGCGTCACCTATCTGTCTGAACGAATCAAAACAGACATCTCTTTATGCAACATCAGAAAGATAAATACTTCACAATCATGTAGCTTGTATGTGTTATGCAGCGTCACCTATTTGATAGAATGAACCAAAACAGACATTTCTTTGTGTAGTGTAAGATATGACTTTAAATAATTCACAATCATGAAGCTTGTTGGTGTTATGCAGCGTCACCTATTTGATAGAATGAACCAAAACAGACATTTCTTTGTGTAGTGTAAGATATGACTTTAAATAATTCACAATCATGAAGCTTGTTGGTGTTATGCAGCTATTTGGTTAACAACATCTTTTAAATATGACTTTCAAATAAAGGTGTATTAATTTGTAACCGGCTTATAGACTTTAGAGTAAGCATTGGTTATTTTAGACTTATTATGGTTGGGGGTGTTGTGTTAATTGCCTGAGAAAAAGGGGTCGTAGAGGAAAAAAGTTTGAGAAATGTTGATGTACAGAAACATACACAGAGACACACATACAGACAGACAGAGAGACAAATACAGACACCAATTGACCTACCACCGCAGACTGCACCAGCTTGCCCGCAGGCAGCACCTTTCCATTCATCTTATAGCCATGTTGTAGAACACGTTTGGCGTCTGTAATCCTACCACATGCAGCCAGATAGCGGGCAGATTCTGGTAACACCTGCACACACACACACACACATACATAGTACTCACAATGACTGTTAGAATGCTAGGCAGAGGTGAATAACACAGAAGTGACAGAAATATTCTAAACCAAAGGTTCACACTATGTTGTAACAAACCAAGCACTGCCATTATCACCATTAAAACATTTCATCTTAAACTATAGTATCCACTGACCATTTAATGTCTTCAGTCAACCAACTTCAACAGTTGACAATTATGGCACGCTAAATATTTCTATGCTCAGGACAACTTGAAAAAGAATGGACAAAAATTGCTGGAACAATTACCATTTTATTGCATTAAATATGTAAATATGAATTATGAAGCTGCACATTATATGAGATGTGGCAACTTATACATAATATCCAGTATGTTTCAATAAGTGTAGTAATACTCACCCATATCGTCATAAGGGTTAACACACTTGGAAGTGCTGAAATGGCCACTAGATAGCGCCACCCAATGGTTGGTATAATCATGGAGGCGATCCATATCTCAAGTGAAGATCCGATCGCCCAGGATACCTGAACGAAGCCATACAAAAGATCAACTAAAAAATCCACCTCTTTCCAGGTTTTCTGTCCATTTGTAAATTCATGTTATACAGTAAAACTATATCTATTCTAAAGCACTGACCACCATTGCAACACAAATCCACAAACAGCGAGCTAGGATCATTCGAGGAAGGTCATGACCCAATGGGACAGAGCTTCTAATTTCAATTTGATACGCTGTTAACATGACCTCTGACCTGAAGCCATACCTTTGAAAGCAGCATGCTGCCAAGTAAACAAATTGTTTCTTCCCAAAAGTGTTAAATTTCAACAACAAAAGATGATTCATTACAACAAATTTGAGCTGTCAGCACGTTATAATTATACTGGATATAGTTTAGACGGCATAACATGATTTTATGATAAAAAAGAATGATAAAACTCCCTTTAAGTATGAAAGACTCTGATTCATTACCTATGGCCGCTATGTCCTAGAAATAACCCATTACGATTTATTAATCACATAAACAATTAAAACCTCCTTCATCTGTGTTTATATCTAATAGGTTTCTCTGACAACTGAACTTTTCGTGACCTTAAGAATATACCCAAACAAAAATGTTTAGTTGAAACTCAACTGAATTTCACAGCAGTTGAACGCAAGTTGAAAGTTGGGACTTAGACTTCAACAGCAGTTGAACGCAAGTTGAAAGTGGGGACTTAGACTTCAACAACAGTTGAAAGTGGGGACTTAGACTTCAATTGCAGTTGAACGCAAGTTGAAAGTGGGGACTTAGACTTCAACAGCAGTTGAACGCAAGTTGAAAGTGGGGACTTAAGACTTCACAGCAGTTGAACGCAAGTTGAAAGCGGGCACTTAGACTTCAACAACAGTTGAACGCAAGTTGAAAGAGGGGACTTAAGACTTCAATTTGCAGTTGAACGCAAATTGAAAGTGGGGACTTAGACTTCAACAGCAGTTGAACGCAAGTTGAAAGCGTGGACTTAGACTTCAACAGCAGTTGAACGCAAATTGAAAGTGGGGACTTAGCGTTTTCAAGAATTCACTGTAGTTGAACACAGGTTAAAAGCAGGGACTTTGTAATTTTCAACAACTCAGTTTGAACACAAGTTAAATGTAGTGATTTCGTCATTCCTAAAACATGTTGAACACAAGTAATGCATGCAATCCTGATTGTAAACACAAACTTATTCTTACGTATTTACACAAATTCAAAATTTCGTAAAAATGACGTCTATTAGATGTCTTTCTATTGACATATAAATCACGCTGGTGAATTGACATATTTTATACATCTTTCTATTGACTTAAACATTGTCTTTGGAGAATTGACATCTGTTAGATGTACTTTATATTGACATAACAATTATGACAAACAAAAGAATTATTAATTTTTTTGTCTCAGAAAGACAGAAAAAGACACAATTCCATTGACGATAATACCACGCAGGAGAATTTTGACCTATTAATGAGACATAATGTTAACATATAAATGGTATTTATGTGGGCGTTGCTGTAGCCTGTATTTGAAATGTATGGTACACTAACCTAACCATGTGACAAGCTCTTCCAGCCACAACAGTTGGGCCTCTCATTCACGTTTTACTCGGAAAGGTAATCTTTTCTATGCTGTTAAGGATATAAATATTTGTTTTGGTTATAACATTTACGAGACGCGTTGACACGCTATAAAATTTACCCAGTAGGGTTCGTTAATTCCTTGTGGTTTCTAACCATTATCTACAGTAATTATTCATGGATACAATATTAGTTTCCCACCCTCCAGCCCCTACTACACCTGTATTTCTGGTATATAATTTTGGTTAGGTCGGTTTGCTAACAAGATTATAAATTTGTATATTCATCAACAATCATTAGGTTTCGACCAGATATTACACTGTATGTTAAATAAAGGGCAGTATGTTGATAATAACTAAACATACATGTGTTCTCATTTGCAATGTCATTTATCGATGTGTACGTGGCGTTTTAGGGCAGAGGTGATTACCTTGCGTTTTCCCCACTATTGATTATTTGTACATAGATATTCATTCACGAGCCTTCAAATTAATATTAGTTATTCAGTGGGTCCTTCCACCTGCGTGTGGTCGGTTCCCCCACCTTTGCTGTTCTCATTTAGATTATAATCATGATGGCTAGGAAATGAATGATGATTTTAATTATGTAATCTGCATAATATATTCATGCATAATGACTGTGGCTTTATATATAAAGCTCTTACACAAACTTATATCTGCCTTGTGTTATTTAGCAAACTAGCCACGATTCATATCCGTTTAACAAGCAGCGTCGGCACACATAATTATATATACATATCCTCATGCAGGTTGCAATCATATTTATAATGGTATAA
This sequence comes from Escarpia spicata, assembly GCA_963995525.1. Classification (NCBI taxonomy): domain Eukaryota; kingdom Metazoa; phylum Annelida; class Polychaeta; order Sabellida; family Siboglinidae; genus Escarpia; species Escarpia spicata. Next base: position 22,582,742 of record OZ023213.1, read on the forward strand.
GTTTAACTTCAAAGATAGACAACGGACTAAAATTCTCTAGCTGCACACAGTTGCCATCAGTCAAAACATTACTTGATCAAGGCTCTGGAATGTGAATTGCTGTAACATTTTCAGTATTGAATTCCAACTGGCACAACAAAACATGCAGTCGTTACCCTATATATATTAGTATTCAGTTCAATGCAGTATGTTTGTAATGTATGCACATAATCAGTTGAACCATGTTAATCCAAATGCCAATAATGAAACCTGCAAGTCTCAGCATCTACACATACTATGCAAATGGAAATTCTAAACACAAATACCTTTAATGTGTATGATTCATAATACCTATCTGGAAAAAAATTAATGCAGACATATTCACTGGCCACCATAGTATTTAGACTAACTAGGTTTGACTGTACATATATGCATGCGCATGTGCATGCGTGCGTGCGTGTGGCTGAATATTTACATGTGCATGCATGTTTCTTATATGCATTGGTACATAAACAATACAGACCAGACCAGGGGCAGATGCACCCTACATTGGGAGTTCTTGTATATAGTGACAGGCTATGTGGATGGTGTGTCTGTGAGTGTATGCATGTAAATAATTTATATATAATATATTTGTACATGTGTGTATAAAATAAGTGTGTGCATGTGTGTATGTGCACTCAATCAGGCACGCATGCAAATGTTTTATTAGACCACTCTCAATTTGCATATTTCAACACAAAATGTAGTTGAAACCTTGTTATGCTAATATTGTACAGCCTTGCATACCTGTTTACTTGTATTAAATGACGTTTCTGTACATTTTCAGAGTATGCGACAAGCAGGCTCATGCTCTCTGGCACTGAGTTCACACGAGCAATGAACGAAAAGGTGTTCCACACCCGAAGAATCCTTTTTGGAGAGAATGGACATTTAAAACGAATGGTTGAAGAAAATGAAAAATAAAAGAATGGAATCTTTATTGTTGTGATGCTTTGTGAATGCCACGGCTTGCATGCATATGCTTTGCTATTTGACACATGCAGCTGTGTAAATGGAAAGCTAGCTCATATCATCAGAAATTCAACAGTTGAACCAGAGTTGAAACTCAACTGACATTCAACAGTTGAACGCGGGTTGAAACTCAACTGAAATTCAACAGTTGAATGCGGGTTGAAATTCAACTGAGATTCAACAGCTAAACACGGGTTGAAACTCAACTGAGATTCAACAGTTGAACGTGGGTTGAAACTCAACTGAGATTCAACAGTTGAACGCGGGTTGAAACTCAACTGAGATTCAACAGTTGAACGCGGTTGAAACTCAACGGAGATTCAACAGTTAAACGCGGGTTGAAACTCAACGGAGATTCAACAGTTGAACGTGGGTTGAAGCTCAACCAAAGATCAACACCAGTTGAAAGTCAACTCGTTTGCATGTGAAATTTTCAACTGTATATTTGCATATACATATTTTAAGCTCAACTGAGATTCAACAGTTGAACGCGAGCTCATTTGCATGTGACATTTTCAACTCCTCCAAATAGTTGAAACTCAACTGAGTTTCAGTTGAATTTGGGTTGAACTTCACTGGTTGAAAGTTCTATCTTTTTTTTAAACACCTTGCTGACTTCCCATGGAACTGATCGACTTATTCTCGACTTGTACATATATATCTTAAACAAATAATAACAATGTTTACAAATGCTAAACTTACGCTGTCTAAGATGAGTATTTTTGCCCGGTATTTTGATGGCATATATTCTGAAAGTAAAATAAATCTGAAAAATGCAGGTTGTATTAATACATTTGTTAGAAGATACGGCAAACAGGCCAGACAGTGGAACAGTATTTGACCCAATACACAGAGGACTGGACTCATTCATATTATTACAGTTGAGAGAACAAGGAATCTTGTTTACTCCACATCGCCTTAGTTCAATCAGCTGAATAAATGAACACATGGCTAAAGATAGCGATGGAATGATGTGAATGGGAAAGCTTTCATGCATTAACAGAGTATTCTCAATTATGTTGCTTTTGAGCTGAAAAGAACATACATCCTAGCGGTGATGTTTAAATTACTCCAAGTGCTCATAAAGATTGAATACTGCATTATCTAAGAACATTCATTTGCTTATCTCTTTTCAGAAATGCAGACATATGTATCAGAACAGTTCAACGATGTGATTCACCTCTTGCCACAGTATACGATGTTACATAACATATACAATTCACAATAATATAGTATATTAAACAAATAAAATACACAAAATATCATTACAATTATAAAAACATCAATCAGTTTACAAATTCTAGAAAGGAAAATAATAAATACAAATGAATTAAAATCAAATCAACAATAAAACATAAACATTTATGCATGCATATCTGTTTGAAAATGTCCACAATTGCTGTATCCAGTAATTAAGTCATAGTTTGTCTACATCACAAACACAATTTTGCACATGATCTCTGTCAAGCTTTGCTGACAAAAACTGTTTACATAATAAAATTATGTCATTACATCTACAAGGGCAGCATGACATCTGCTGATTAAGTCTTTCCCATTAGCATTTGTTTTTCTTTGTTTTAGAATTAATTCTAAAAGTAATCACAAGTATCTGTAGCTGGAATCTATAAAGTTACAGTTATTGTTAGATGCTATTTCTTTGTTAAAAATTCTATTATGTACATTACACTGTGATTTGAATATGTCTTTAGTATTTGTGATTGTAATTCATATGTTACATGACATCCATTTTCAATTTTTTTTAATAAACATTCCATCCCAGCTCAGTTTCGATTGTATCTCACACAAAAAAACATTTGGAGTCAGAATTTAAACAAAATATTCTATGGAATGTCTGAGAGCAACACATATTTGGCATCTATTTTTGATGCCTTGATGGACCTTGCCAGGCAATAGGTCACGTGAAGGACATGTCCATTACATACATCTCTAAACTTGTGAGCAATAAGACAAACTTACGACTGGACCGCGCCACCGAAGCCAAGGCCAACCAGTCCACGCAATACGAGCAGCCATATATAGTTGGGACTGAAGGCTGTGAGAATACCAAAGTATGCAATCCAAACAGCAGCCATTACTGAAATCTGCAGACGGCAACACAGGTCATGTCATAACTGGGAACACAACAGCAAAATATCAACCACTGTTTCCTACATTCCGCAGTCAAATTAGGATAAGAAAAATCATAACTTCTTACAAGTAATACTTCTATGAAATGTTAGTAACCTTAGACACCTCCATAAGCACACACACACACACACACACACACACACACACACACACACACACACACACACACACACACACACACACACACACACACACACACACACACACACACTCGTACGTATACACATGCATTCGTTAACTGTTCTAATTGTATGCTCATATGCTCTTTATAAGAGTGATATTTTTAAATTGTTTTAAATCTGAGAAACTGCAGAATGCTGCAATCTATTCAATTTTTATTTTATTTTAGATGTGTTTCTATTCCACCAATTGTGTCGGATACTGATGGTATGGAGATAAAAGCAAAAAGACAGCATGCACATACATGCATGCAAGCACGCACACACACACAATCAACACACACATACAGACACACACACGCACACGCATGCATGCACACACGCACACACAATCAACAGACACACACATGCACTCATGCACACACACATACACATGGCTACATGCACACATACATGGCTGCATACATGCACACACAGGCGCGCATACACACGGCTGCATGCGTGCGCAGTATTGCACACACTCATATAAATACAAGAATCAGTTACAAAAGTACATATTAAAGAAGTATGTGATACTATACCAGTATGTAAACTAGGAATTATAATATGTACTTACTGGGTATCGTCCATACTTGTCTGCCCAGGACCCCCATAAGTGCGACCCAGAAAACATGCCAATGAACACCACCTGGTGACAAAACAACAACTAACTAATGATGACATCTGCATTGACTGCGGCGGCTTGCACCTGTGGCTGTGCAATTTGGACAGCACCATAGTTCCTAAACACCAACAAAGACATACTTTGTTCTGCAGATAGTGTACGTTTGTTTACACTTATAAATAATGATCGTTTACAAGGCGAATTATGTTTTTATTGTTAGCCTATCTCATTTAAGTACAGAATGACCAATTCTGTCTTAAAAAATGGAAGTACTGTAGATTCATCAGAGGGAGAATATGAAACAAATCTGTAGATAACATGTGATATGCCTGCACATATCTATCTGTGGTAGGCAACAATCTATACGACCCCATGAAACATTGCATAAACCTACATCTTTTATTAAATCACTCCACAAAGCCTATTAACATTTCTACGAGCTTGTTAATATGATTTTTGTATGGCAGTATATCTTCAATTTATTGAAGTATTATTTATGTACATCATATTAAAAAATGACAGCCTCAGTTGAAATGTAGCACATGTGATGTTATCCTTTGTAAAATGTTGCTGAATCAAACTGGATATAAAAACGGTTACACCCTGTCAGTAATTAACTTACTGATGTTATGAGCGCCACCATCCACTCTTCCAGCATCCAATCACAGCGCACAACCGGTGACAGAACAGCCAACAACTGCATCTCCAGGGCATCTGATATCTAGAAGGCATCAAGAGTGACACTTTTAATAATGAATACAATTATATTTTACATATATAATCCCAATGTGTACTTTTTAGTGTGTTATCGTAATAATACATGTCTTGTAATATTACATTCACTCAATCATACATCCATCTCATATTTGTGTACAAATAGTCTTCATATATTAATTGCTGTTTGGCTGGATGCTTCGAAGTCGAGATGGTGTTCAAATGAACAGGTCTGCCAGGGAGTAAAGTGTAAAACGCTTTGGTCAGTCCTGAAGACTGGACACTGCGCTATATAAGAACTTACCTTTGTATGTCATTTAGTTTTACTTTATTTTTTATTATGTTAACACCTCTGGAGAGACCACCCAGACCTATACAACTACAACTTCACAAACTAGCCTAGACTTGAGCTAACTTAAACAAACCAGAAAAACCAATAACGCCAACAGTAACAATAATAGCACCAAAATCAACAGAGAAATTGGAAAGCAACAGAAGACAAAATCTTGAGACGGTCTCAATGCTGAATCTTGGGCAACTACGGAACACACTTGAGATAAGAACTTGAGGTAAGAATATATTTTTTTGAGATACATGTACATAGTAAATTTTATTTTGCCTCACCGTGAAGAGGCCACAGATGGCAAGAAGTTTGACTTGGAAGAGACCAAAGCCCATTGCATTGACCGCGTCATCCACAGTGTACGTCTCGTCCTGTATGGATGACATCCTCTCTTGATTCTCTGCAACCACACACAAACTACACATAGAGAATGCCAATCTACTTCTCAACAAAATCTATATGAAGTGTTTCAGGGCAAATGTGTTATATCCATTTTATGAGTTTGGAGAAAAACTAACGTTTGTGTTTCATCCTCAAAGTTTAAATAAATAATTGTGTATGAAGTTGGAAGATATTAAGAATCCAAAATCTAAGAGAATGGTAGCAAAATCGTTTTGCAGATTTGTTATACAAAATATGATATTAAGTTATTTTGTTATTAAAACGTATGCGACATATTCATGTCTTTTTGTCAAAACGCGATCTTTCCATACAGTGCACGCTGTCACTACATGTAGCAGGGAGAGCGGCAAGGCAGCACTCAGCGGCCAAAATGGACGTACAGTCTGTATCGCATTTTTTGTAAAAAAAAAGACAAATGGCGTTTATCACATTTTGGTATAAATTAGATATTATATTAGCTCAATATGTGGATAAACAAACATTTTGTTATTTTATGAAATTATAGGAATTTATAGTTGCACGGATGAAGAGTTAAGTTTATGTATATTATTTAACTGGTGGCTGAATACTTCATAAATAAGTTGAATGGTTAAAAGGTAAGTTTTTATATCGTGCAGTAAACAGTCAATTCAAAGCACCTCACATTGGGTGGTGAGTTTGTGCTACCAATATCTCAACTTTTCTGGTAAGCACTAAACAAATATATACAGTTATTGATCTGGCACAGCAGTTTCCAATTTCCATCTCATCAACTTGCACTATATAAAGTATATCAATAATTACCCAACATCATTTGATATTGAATACAATAGCCTAATCACAGATGACATGAAGTATTTGTTTGTACTGGCAGATCTATGTCAAAATTATTGACGCAGCTGACATCAAGCCGATAAAGTAAAGTGTTACAGCAGTATTGTGCAGCTTCGTATGGCGCCATCTGTTTAGAACACGCCTCGTAACGTATTGAATTTATTACTTCAACAGTCTAGGGGTGGTCTCATACGTTATCATAGTCACAAAAACGTTATGTAGCATTTAGTACAAGTTCAAACTACCACCCATACCCACTCACCGATTTACCACTATATCCATCCACCCACCAACCCATTCACCCACCATGAATCCCGGTAGAAGTATGGCTCTCAGGCTAATAATAAAACTAAAAGCTAAATAAGAGTCAACATATATAGGTTTATGCTACACATTGGAAACTTTAGTTATATTGACACAAGTGATAAACAGAAAAGTTAAATCCTAATTTATTTTTGGATTAAGAATCTCGATTATGACGCTGACTGGCTCCTCGCCTAAAACATTTGCTGCAAAATGGATTCTCGAGTAGCACTAGTCTCGATTATCCAGGCACTGTGAGATGGGTGCACCGTAGGAGCAGTACTAAATGAGTGTATTCATAATGCATGTTCTCGGCCAGACTCTGTTTCCCAGCAAAGTCACGGTGAGAGTTGGTTAAGTGAGACTACCATCCATCCAGCCATCCGACCATCCACCCACCTCACAATTAACTGTGATTAATTTTCTGGATGTGTTAAACTGCTATATTGGATTGCTCATGACAATGTGTGTGTGCGTGTGTATGTGCATGAGTGGGTATGTGTATGCATGTGTGCGTGCATGTATATATATATATATGTACGCATATAATACTAATATGTACCTACTTTTAATAACTTTATATACAATCACATACAATAACAATACAATAGACAGCTTAATATAATTTTGCGAATTAGCACTAATACACCATCCACCACACTACCTGCATGACTCTGCTATGTCAATATGTATTAATACCTGCTTCTTAAAGTAGATGTTAGACCCAGATAGTTCAGTTCAACAAGCCAGACTGCTGGTGAGATGACATGTCTGCATAGATAATAAAATTAAGTTAAGTGTTTTTCCAGTGCGTAAAAAAACCCTTCATTGTTTGGAATGTAAGTCTGTGTGTATGTGACCATGGGTGCACCTGTTTGAATGTGGCCGCACATGTTGGTAGCGCTACTGATGTCATATGAGTAACTACCTATAGATTGTATAATGTACAATGACCTGGTGTAGCCCACTGTATTCAGGCTTCTGCAACTTACTAAGTTACCTCTAACGTGGCAGCAACCATGAGTAGATTGTAAATAAAATGGCCAGTTTTCACTTTTAAGGCCACCATCAGATATGGGCTAAAATGACTGGAATCACGAGCCGACCATATTAGTGGGACTAATTTCCTATACTTTACTGCCACAAGTGAGTCCCAACTAATTTGAGACTGTCCTAGGGTGACGTTAGTAGTTATCCAAAATAGTCTGATGTTGTCCACATGGTGACTATGGGATTATATACCTGAAAGGTTCTTTCGGTTACCAATTGATGTAGATGTATGTAGATATGGGGAGGCTTTATAACAATGGAGCCGGGTTTTACAGATCACAAGTCTAGCCTCCGGTCTAAGGTAGATGAATGAAGCACCACTGGTTTTGAGATGCCCCTGCTGGGTGATTCACATAATTTGTGTGCTAACATAAATTAAAAATAATGCATCTACACCATCTGAAGCCTAGCCACTCCTGGGGCCAGTTTCATGAAGCGGCTAAGAACGTTCTTAACGCTAAGATGATTTTTTAGTAAAGTACGTGTTTTTTAAATATAAGAGAGCATAGGAGTTTACACAAACATGTGACGCTAAGTAATTGCATAACTTTAAGTACGCTTCATGAAACCGGCCCCTGCAACTTGTTTTGCTGGCTCAGTACAATAACCTTAGCAGTTGTAACATGATATACTGCACCGCACATCAATCACGGTCAAAACAACCTCCTCAGTAAGAGCCAGTGCAGTTTTTATATGGTGAAGCATCTGAACAATTTCAAAATGTTTTTTGAGTGAAAATACAGCAAATTATTTGAGCAAACCAACATGATGCTTCTCGATTCCGGTTTGTTGTGCCCGTTGAGCACAGGATCCTAGGGATCTAGATGCCAATATCATTCTCAAAATGCCCTAACATACACAACTTTGCAGACATGCATTACACCAGAGTAAAAGTACTGGTGTTTGTATGGTATGGTACACTAACAAACAACATGGCACAGCCTGGGGAATCTTTAATTATATGGTACACTTCAACAATTGCCACCAACAGGCACATCAAAGATAGTGCACCAAAAAGAGCGTGTATGCCAACTTGTTAGAAAACATTGATGCAAAAGGCAAAGTAATTAATTGTTTAGTCATATTTACTCACAATTACCTGGTTACATCTGTAGTGACACCTGGTCACGGTTCAGTGACTCCCATTATGTTGTTGATAGAAACAATCACAACATCACCCTGTTTGGAAAATACAACAGTTCCTTCCTAGCTTAACAAGATTGATATTGGAAAAACATCCGATGGTATTCAATTAAGTGGACAAGGACGCCTTAACTGGCTTATCAAGAGAGCGACAATTTGAAGTACCATGGTCCTCATATATATATACATTTACTTCAAGTACAATTATTTTCCTTTTACCTGTATTTATGCACAGTTTGTTTTAAATACATTCACTTTGAGTAGCTTCTTTCCCAGTTATTTTAATTGTATTTAAAATGTAATCAACTAAGTGCAAAACCAATGTACAGGTATGCCGGCCCTACTGTGATATGCACCATGTGCTACCATCATTTATGTTTATGGGAATGCAGGTGTGCCTTGTGCCTTCTCTGCTTCACTGCCTACCACAATTCGAATGTAAGTTTGTCAAGGTTCCTCCTACATGCCAGGCTTCGATCGAAATCATTGGCGGTCATAGATCAGTATGATTCGAGACTTGTTACGTCTCATACCTGTAGTCCATACTGTACTGTCCAAGATGGCGTACAGTCTACAAAATTCCCGCATCTGATTCAACTGGTGTGACAAGTAATAAACCAAGCCTAGCTACCAAGTAGACCTGACCCGCAAGCTGCCCCTCCCACTGTTGTATGTCACAGTGAGATCTACCCTGATTGCTAGCTATTTTTCATAATCTTGTTGATTGTAAATCCAAGTGCAAACTGTTGACAATAGTGTGTTGTTGTTATCAACAATGGAATTTCACAATTTCAAATTACCCTGTCTGTCATGATGATACTGTTCATTTTATGCATGTATCATGTAATATATCGATCAAAGTACCTCGACATCCCCTCTATAAAAAACAATAGAGGTATTCCCTCCAGCACTCAAAGTGCTCTCTCTGCACATGTCAATCGTAATTTTCGCAAACCACTCAGACAAAAACTCAACATTCAAAAATGCTCAACACATCTTATCGTCCTTCTGCTACTCGATGGTGGTACTGAGGTAAACACAGACCCCGTCCAATCAAATATCCGTGTCTCCTCTGCAACAAGGCAACAAAATGGGGACAAGAATGATTGCCTTTCATTTAGCTTCAATGCAACTAATGAAGTGGTTGATATCACATAGACATGGTGATAGTCATAGACCATAGGCATAGGCATAGGCATACTCATAGTCATACTCACAGACATAGACTAGAGTGCATGGACATGCCTAGCCCTAGAGAATTATTTCAAAACTGTTTGGCAACGTAATAATAATAGTTTACCTGTGTGCAGATACACTGTCAATCGTCTTTCGCCTTGTCGATCCCGTCACCTGTGTCGGTGTGTGAATGTGTGAGTACTTTACTTGACAGGCCTGCTAGCGCAATGTGCCACATTGTCGTCTACTAAACCATTTGTCGCCACTTGCGGGTATATTTTTAATTGGTTGATAGTCCGCCATGTGGCGCTACTTCTGTGTGGTCCAGGCACTGACGTCTAAAGGTGTGCTACCAGGAAACACTAAAAAGCCAGTAGAAATTCCAGGAGAGTTGGCAGGTATAAATCTCCATCATTTTGAATAGCACTCACAAGTTAATAAATAATCTCAACAAAATCGACGGCTTCATCATCATCATTGTGCAGCCGTAATGTCCCGTGGTTGGGCGAAGGCCTCAGCAAGTCGTTTCCAAATCTGCCTGTCTTGCGCTATCCTCCGCCAGATGGTGCGCGCGACTAGCCACGATTCTTAGTATGTTTAGAGAGATAGCTTCGTGCCACAAAAAACACCTTTTGATGCAAAATTCGAAGTGGCAAAACATTACCGCGTTAGGCTAGCCGTTACCGGCGTTGCGCGAGAAACGTCATTCAAAACACTGTCAAATTCCTTCACCCGCTTAGTTCGCCCTGTTTATTCGTATCAAAAGCACGCCATGCATACATCTTTACACAGAACACCTTAACTTACGCAATAATTAGAACGCATACCTTGCAAAATTGTGTCAAAATCGTCATTTCAAGCTTCGCTTTTTTGGAACATTTTTCAACTCACGCTCGGTTTAACGGGTATCAAGCTGAACTGTTTTGTTCTTTTTACTTGTTTTATATAGAAACAAACATTTCGAAAATGCCAGCCAACATTCGGTTACAGCATAGATATATTCTTTTATTTGTAAGTTCAACCATGCCAAAAGAAGGATTGCTGGTCTCCTGTCAATCGCAACCCGTTCGGTAAAGTGCTCGTGTTATAGCCTATAACACGAGCAAGCCTATAATATAGGCTTGGCAGTGTATCGATTGATTTCAGTGTTTTTACAGATTTAGACTTGCCTTGGTGTCTAGACTACTTCTTCTTCCAGTTATCAACTACCGTCATTACTGACGACTTCTTGGATTGTGTGGTGTTTCTTGCGTGCGCCAGGTGTGCAGCGCTGGTTGTAACTGTTTATAAAATCATGTGCAAGTTAAAAACAAACAGGGGTCACTCTTACTAGTCTTAGTTAAAGTTTGTTTGTGGCAGTGTCGGCAAGGTATTGCTTGAAAGCATCTAGAAAGGGAGATTGGGCTGTTAGGTTATTCCAGGGTACTATTGTGGCTATAAAAAAGGAATGGTGGAAAGCCTGTGTTTGGGAATGTTGAACCATTAATTGGAATGGATGCCCTCTGCGCCCCTCAGCTAAGAGTTTTGTGGCGCAGTGAGTACGGGCTGGCTTTGTGTAAAGGCTGGCATGGATGTCGATGAGGCCGTTTTGAATGTATACATCATGTTAAGCCTATACTATAGGAAGCGTTGTGTTACTGCAGGTGCCTGTCGTACACTGGCAGGTTGCACCACCCACACCCCATTGCACTGCACTTGCCTTTCCTATGCCATGGTAACATTTAGTAGTTTGCTAGTTGTTTCCAGCACTCGGCAACATTCTATTAACTGATTAGTCTGTATATATTGTGGTTATATGTTATGATCTTATGAGGTCTCATTCAACTAGCCAGCCTTTTTCAGAACATTATCGCCAAGCCGACCTTTTATGCTGGCACTGAGGGTGGTCACTGCCAGGGTGCTTGTCGTCCTCAGTGGTTCTTTTACGTCCCAAATTGAGATGGGACCGACATTAACGTGATCTCCGATTCATGAGGGATACACAGTCCCCAATGTTGAGAGCCAGGTTTTTACACCAAATATACCATACCTGCCCGGTCCGGGTATTGAACTCGGCGCGCCAGCATGTCAGGCGGATGTGCTAACCACTACATTATCGCGCGCCACTATTGGTTATAAGGCAGTCGGTTCTTTGCAACACATTTTGACAAATTACTAAAATTAAATACTTTTCTTTCTGCTTACACCTGCGAGTCCTGTGCAAGGGGAGCAGTCTTATACTGCGTATCATTTGACAGCTTTGTGCCTTCAGCAGCTTATAACTTACTGGTGTCTTGACAGAATAATTGCATTAAAGTCATGCAATGCTACATTCCATTTTGGTGTATATATATATGTATTTTGGTATCTGGCTTACATTGCTTATAACTTGACAGCTTGCATTTATAGCACTCTTTGACAGCTGGCATTAGCATGTGCCTTCACTGCCCTTCAGCAGCTTATAGCTTACTGGTGCGTTGACAGATTAATTGCATTAATGTTGTGCAATGTTGCATTCCATTTTGGTGTATATGTGTATTTTGGTATCTGGCTTACATTGCATATAACTTGACAGCTTGCATTTATAGCACTCTTTGACAGCTAGCATTAGCATGTGCCTTCACTGCCCTTCAGCAGCTTATAGCTTACTGATGCGTTGACAGATTAATTGCATTAATGTTGTGCAATGTTGCATTCCATTTTGGTGTATATGTGTATTTTGGTATCTGGCTTACATTGCTTATAACTTGACAGCATGCATTGATACCACTCTTTGACAGCTGGCATTAGCATGTGCCTTCACTGCCCTTCAGCAGCTTATAGCTTACTGGTGCGTTGACAGATTAATTGCATTAATGTTGTGCAATGTTGCATTCCATTTTGGTGTATATGTGTATTTTGGTATCTGGCTTACATTGCATATAACTTGACAGCTTGCATTTATAGCACTCTTTGACAGCTAGCATTAGCATGTGCCTTCACTGCCCTTCAGCAGCTTATAGCTTACTGGTGCGTTGACAGATTAATTGCATTAATGTTGTGCAATGTTGCATTCCATTTTGGTGTATATGTGTATTTGGTATCTGGCTTACATTGCTTATAACTTGACAGCTTGCATTTATAGCACTCTTTGACAGCTAGCATTAGCTTGTGCCTTCAGCAGCTTATAACTTACTGGTGCGTTGACAGATTAATTGCATTAATGTTGTGCAGTGTTGCATTCCATTTTGGTGTATATGTGTATTTTGGTATCTGGCTTACATTGCTTATAACTTGACAGCTTGCATTTATAGCACTCTTTGACAGCTGGCATTAGCATGTGCCTTCACTGCCCTTCAGCAGCTTATAGCTTACTGGTGCGTTGACAGATTAATTGCATTAATGTTGTGCAATGTTGCATTCCATTTTGGTGTATATGTGTATTTGGTATCTGGCTTACATTGCTTATAACTTGACAGCTTGCATTTATAGCACTCTTTGACAGCTAGCATTAGCTTGTGTCTTCAGCAGCTTATAACTTACTGGTGCATTGACAGAGTAATTGCATTAGTATTGTAGAATGGTTGCTTCATTCAATTTTTCTGATTCTGTGTATTTTTACAGATGCAGGATATTTCAACATTTTGTACTTATGTGACACTGCCCTGCATTAGTATGCAGTGCTTGCTATAATACCTTTTGTCTGTACATGTGAATTTTCACAACTGCCCTACACTGCACAATGCTTATCATATGTTCTGCTTGCTCTGCTATAACGCACCTTGATGCTTTGTGTAAATATATGCCTGTATGTATGCATGTTTTGAAATTGTTGTGCAATAATCATGGTGAAAAAAGAAAATACACAAGAAAATATGCCAATTGTGGTGACAGAGAAAAAGAAAAATACACAAAAAATACACCAATTGTGGTGACAGAAAAAGAAAAATACACAAAAAAATACGCCAATTGTGGTGACAGAAAAAGAAAATACAAAAAAATACGCCAATTGTGGTGAAAGAGAAAAAAAATTACCTCAATGTCTTGTACGAGGGTTCGACTCCCTCCCGAGGTAAACAGTGCAATCGCCGGTGCAAAGTGGGCAAATCGCCTCGTGGCCCCGCAAGACTGAGTTAATTTTTCAGAAAATTAATTAAAATCAAACCAATTTTTCCATTTTATTATTCCTAACAAGCTACCAGAGATGCCTTATAATGTATTTCAGCTTACTCCACAGGAAGAGACACGTTCAGCAATGCCAATAAGCCTTATTATGTCACATTCGGACAAATACATGAGTGTCAAAAGGATAAAATATGCTATATTTATAGATATTACAGTAGTGTACGCCTACTGTCTGAATAGCTAAAGTACTTGACATGTTTTCTGATTTTTGTAATGATTTTCTAAAATATTCACACCGTCACATGTGCAGACCGTCTCATTAAAGCATTCTGACCATTTCTAGTCATTCTAGCCACCTTGGGGAATTTAATTTTTTTTTAAATTTTTTAAAAAGTAGACACTGGAATTTGGCATGACCTTTCGAGGCTCCCACAAGAAGATGTGACCGATTCTGTAATTTTTTTTAAAGTAGACACTGGAATTTGGCATGACCTTTCGAGGCTCCCACAAGAAGATGTGACCGATTCTGGTACTTTTACACGTCCGGGGGTGTCCCCCGGGCGAGTTTTTCTTTTTTTCTTTTGCCCCCTCTTGTCTTGCCCCTTTCTTTTACCCCCTCGTAGGGATGATTTGGCCCCAGCTCTCTTCCAGTACACGTCTAATTCGTCTCTCCACCGTCTCGCTGGTCTTCCTCTAGATCGTGTCCCTTCGTAAGGTCTTCAGGTTGTGATACGGGATGTCCATCGGTTATCTCGTAGTCTGCTAATATGCCCTGCCCAGGTCCACTTCTGTCTTCTGACTTGTTCTATCACGTCTATGTCCTTCGTCTTCTGTCTTACCCAGATGTTTGTTTTTCTCTCCCGATATGTGATGTTTAACATACTTCTTTCCATCTTTGTTTGTGCGGCTGCTAGCTCGTTCTTTGCCTGGATGGTGAGTGCCCATGTTTCCGCTCCGTATGTCATCGCTGGAAGTATGCATGAGTTGAAGACTTGTCTCTTCAAGCAGGTTCCAAAGTTACCCTAGAATATGTCCCGGTGTTTGGTGAAAGCTGTCCAGCCGGCGGTGATCCTTCTTTGAATCTCCTTGTCTTGGTTTTTGTCTCTGATACTGTATCGATGTCCCAGATAGACGTATATAGCTTTCAACGTTCTCTATCTGCGTCGTGTTGATATATATTGGTGTGTCATTTTCTAGCATCACTTTTGTCTTCGAGATGTTTATCCTTAGACCTTGTTTTTCACTTTCATCAGCTAGCTCCTGCAGCATGTTTTCTAGTTTTTGCGGTGTAGTAGCGAATATTACTACCCCCGGTTATGTCGTCGGCGAAGCGAAGATGTCTGAGATATTCTCCGTCTATCCTCAAGCCTCTGGTTTCCCAGGTCAGTCTTCGGAATATGCTTTCGAGTGTTGCTGTGAACAGCTTGGGCGATATGGTGTCACCCTGTCGTACTCCTCTCTTGATGTTGCTCTTGTTGCTCTTTTTGTGTAGGTGGACTGTCACTGAGCTGTTAGTGTAGATGTCTTTCAGGAGATCGATGTACACAACTTCTATACCCTGTTCTTGAATAGAGATCAGCATTGCTTGAGTTTGCACCGAGTGGAAAGCCTTCTCGTAGTCGACGAAAGCGATGCAGAGCGGGATATTATATTCTCGGCAGTTCTCTTTCAGTTGGTTTACGACGTGTATGTTTTGTAAGTTTTCGTTGAGGGTCTTCTCTAGCCTTTTCGTTAGTATCTTTGTGAGTAATTTGTAGATTTTGATAACATACATATCGGTCTGTAGTTCTTTAAGTCTTTCTTATTTCTATTCTTGAAGATAATCACCATCTTTGCATTCTTCCAAGCGGTGGGTTTTCGTCTTTCTGATGAGCATTTAGTATACAGCTTAGCCAGTGTCTTCGAGATGATATCTCTTGCTTTTAATGTTTCACTGTTTACATGGTCGTTGCCTGATGTATTCCCATCTTTCATATCTCTTAGCATTGCTTCCACCTCCCATGGTGTTATCTCTGGTACTTCTTTCTGGTCGGTGTGAATTATGGTACTCTGTTCACTGTCGTATAGCTCGGTGTAGAATTCCTCTATTCGTTCCATGATCATATCTTGGTCTTGTATTTCTCTACCCTGCTTGTCTAGAAGTGTAATCAGTCTGTCTCGGCCTAGTGCCTGTGTTCTTTTAGCTTTGTTCGGGCTCTTTGATGACATAATCGTTTCTCGTATGATCCCTTGTTCGTACTATCTGATGTCCTCCTTCGCTTTCTTTTTGATGGTCTTGCATATTTCTGCGTACTCTATTTGTTTTTTACGGTCGCCGTTATCCACAATTTCTCGTCGTTTCTTTATTAGTGCTCGTGTCGGTGATGATATTCTCGTCACTGCATGCCTGTTGATTGCTTTCGCTACACTTAGCATCTCAGTGATGTTTTCGCTCATGGTGTCGATGTCATCTAGTTCCTGTAGTGTCTCGAATCGATTTCGCAGTTCGAGTTGGAATTCGATCTTTTTTCTTCCGATTTGTGTGGTATCTACACTCGGTGGTCTCTTGTTTATAAATGTCTTCCTTTCAGCCTTGACGTCCAGTTTGATGTTGCTCTTTACCATTCTGTGGTCACTTGACTTGTTTGTCAGGATGTAGTCAATTTCGTTCTTCGTTTCTCCATTTGGGATTTTCCATGTCCCCTCCTCTCTGCTTTCTTCTGGAACATGGTATTCATGATTTTGTACTTTCTCGATGTTGTCCATTCTACCAATGTGTCACCTCTTTCGTTTCTCACACCTAGGCCAAATTTGTCTGTTGCCGTTTCCGAAATGCTTGTTCGTTTCCCTATTTGCTCAGTAAAGTCTCCCATCACTATCGTGTAGTGGATTGGCTTTTCTAAGGTCATATTCATGTCGTTGTAGAAGTTGTCTTTGTCTTCTTCCGAGTATGTTGTTGGTGTATATACTTGTACTATTTTCAGTTTGTAGCGCTTTGTTATGCAGAATAAGTTCTGCTACTCTGGGGCTGATGCTGTTAACCCTCACTATATTGTTTTTCCATCTCTTGTTTATAAGAACGCCTATTCCTGCTTGCCGTTGTTCGCTGTGGAATGGTATAGCAGATGACCGCTTTGTAAGGTAGTGGAGCATTCCTCTCTTCTTCGGACTTCTCCGATCCCAATCACATCCCATACCAACTTGGTTTCCCTAAGTTCTTCCTCCAGTTCTTGTATCTGTTCATCTCTTAGTAATGTTCTTACGTTATATGTTGCTATTTTCAGTCTACTTACCTTCTCTCGGCGGCTCTTCTTGAGCCAGAGATTCTTAGCACCCCCTGCACGTAGCCGTAGTTGATCCGAACCGCCTCCTTGGCCATAGACTCTTTCGATGCTGCTGGGGACTGGCGGCCTTAGCATCATTGTACATGGCATGCTGGTGTCGTTGGCGTACTCTTCCACGCTGGCCGGTGTGGGTTGGAAGGAGGCCGACATGGGGTGAACGAAAATGCCCATGTTTCGAGACAGTACCGGACCACCATCCAGCCGGCGCCGGGATTCGAACCCCGGTTCCTTCAGTCGAGAGTCCGGTACTCTAACCACTCGGCATCTCATTGCAATTAAAACGTCTAAAGCCCTAAATTGACCTAATCAAAACATAGGGAACCAGCCGTGGCTAATTAGTGATAGCAAATCAAATTATAGTGATTTAGTAATTATCACAGGAAGTCTGTAGGTGTTACCAGAAAAAACAGATAGTTTCACCCTTACATAAAGTCCACGGCTGATGTAGCTACGGGCTTCTCCCGAGACTGGTGCGTTGTGTTGCGTCATAGGAAGACGCTGTTCACATTTGTTTATTTAATTTTCCCAGATCTATCTGGTAGGTAGGAGGCAATTCCATACGTTGTTGACGTGTACATGTAGGAATGTTTCTAGTGCAAAAGTGACCTAACCTTGGCACAGCATGTGTACTGTTATAGGCATTCGTAGGGTTATAGGACATTTTGCACATGTATTTAAGATAATTTATTTCAAAAAGTATAGCAAACGTAGAAGGTAACCCATCCTCGCGCGCCAGGGGTCGCTGCTGCTAATTACGTCAGTGCCCCCTGGCTGATCGCTTTGCGAAACTGAATTTAAGCCTACGAAATCGCTCACTAGATTAGTGGATATCGGCAGGTCTGGTGGTCATAATAAAGATAATTTTAACCAACCGTGGCTCGTGTTACATGCAATGTTTAGGAAGTAGAAGCAATTATTCGAATACACAATAGCGTTCAGCTGCTCGCGGGCGAACGGGTCATTATATTGGGATTCCAGAGAAGTCGTTTATCCGTCTTCAATTGGGGCGGGTATTTGCGCAGTTTTCGCGGGTGATGAAGTCGCGACTGGCGAAGTCAATTACTAGTTTGACTCAGTTAACTTCCGCACTTCGCGTAGGGGATCAGTCGGGGCTAATTTTGCATGGCAAACAGACATGGCTTGCGAGGATGAGGTAACCCATTCATCCACATTCCCCTTGCATGTCCGCACATGCGTAGATGTCTCAACAATAAAGAAAAAGTTAAGCAAAGAGAGGATGTTGGGCTACACAGATTATAGCTCAAAGCCACGTCGAGTTGTTTAAAAGTCGCTGATTTTAGATCAGAGGGGAAAACAATCGGCGAATATGGAGGCTCTACGTACATGCGACACGTTAGAGCAGGGATCGGCAACCTGCGGTCCGCGGGCCAACTGCAGCCCGCGAAGCTATTCCATGCGGCCCGGGGACTAAACGCGATATTGCATACAATGCGGGCCGCGGGATCACAATATACGTTTGCGTGGTTCACTTTTCGTGGGAGGAAGAACAATTTACGAGTTGTATCGCTGATTCGAAAGGTTTGACACGATGCAGATGTCACTGCGTACCCCTTCAGGCCTGCTGCATTATATATCCCACAAGAAAATACGTGTAGCAAATCAGTGAAAATGTAAAAGGTACTGAACGCCGTTGTGAAGACCGTGAACCACTTTCGTGCTCGTGGCCTAACCTCCATCAGTTCAAGCGCCTTCTGACAAAGACGAATGCGCACAAAATCAGGATCTATACTACTAAAAAATTCGCTGGCTGGTTTGCGGGTCGGCCTACCGGACATCGCTGACTCCCAGGTGCATCTGCTAGTTTTCATTTCTTGTCGACGTCGTGGGGCATCTCAATCTGCTGAATTCTCAACTAAAGGGATGAAAGCATCTAACCAAATAATTGTTCTAGTTCGTTTCTTCCAGTTCGTTTCCGCCGTCGAGATCAAGTTAGGCTATGATTGTGGGAGACACGACTATTGCATTTGTCAACACTTCTGAAAACGAACCAGAAAGGCAGGACACGTGCGAAGCATTCGTTCAGGTGCTAAAACGGGAGTTTGCAGAGCGTTTTACAGATCTCGGAGCTCGTATTTACGCTTACTTTACTGCCCATTATAGTCAACGACGCACCCGAAGCTGTGTAAGTGAAGTTCATCAACGTGTAATGTGGCTCTGTGGCACACAAAGTGACAGTCAGTGAGGTGTATCTTACAACCAACCACATGCCGACGGAACAGTTTCTTAAAGTGAACACATACGCCAAGTTCACTTGGACGTGGAACAATTGGTCCAAATGTCACATGAATAACGACATCGCAGACCTTGAATAATGTGTGTTTTCAATAGGAAATTTTTCACAATTAGCCATTGATGTTTCATAATAATAACAACTCAAAAATGTGTCAGTTTAGCTTCGACGCATATGAGCTAGAATGTCACGAAGATTGGGCTAATGATAACCAATATTAAGAAATAAATGTGTGGCCCGATGACCTATAGCCCGATTCACTCATTTGACCCTCCATTCAAAAGGGTTGCTGGTCCTTGTGGGAGAGAGATGGTAACGTGGCGGGGCTGGCCCGTGTGTCAGCCCCCTACAGAGTATTGCCGATTGTCACATTGTGATTGTGTATGAAGTAACGACGATGTTTAATAAACTAGCACGTATTCGTGGTGAACCTGGAAACGCATAGTTGCTATGTTTATTGACTAGCAAATAGATCAGACCTTTCTCTGGTTGCCGGGGAACAACAAGAACACAGCCTAGCGAGCGGTAAGCAATAGGCCTTCACTTGGTAAACTCCCGTCTTCCATCCACTGTACACCACCCAAGCAAAGAAGGAAGGAAGGAAGGAGGAAGGAAGGACGGAAGGTATGGTAGAAGGAACGGTGGTGTGGAGCGAGGGAGGGAGGTATGGAGGGAGGAAGGAAGGAAGGTATGGAGGAAGGAAGGGAGGTATGGAGGGAGGGAGGGAGGGAGGAAGGAAGGAAGATATGGAGGAAGGGAGGGAGGAAGGAAGATATGGTGGGAGGAAGGGAGGTATGGAGGGAGGGGGAAGGGAGGGAGGAAAGGAAGGTATGGAGGAAGGAAGGGAGGTTTGGAGGGAGGAAGGAAGGAAGGTATGGGGGAAGAAGGGAGGTATGGAGGGAGGGAGGAAGGAAGGAAGGTATGGAGGGAGGAAGGGAGGTATGGAGGGATGAAGGAAGATATGGAGGGAGGGAGGGAGGAAGGAAGGTATGGAGGGAGGAAAGGAGGAAGGTATGGATGGAGGGAGGAAAGGAGGAAGGTATGGATGGAGAACGGGAGGGAGGACGGTATTAAGGAAGGGAGGTGTGGAGGGAGGAAGGGATGTATGGGTGGAGAAAGGGGAGAAAGAGGGAGGAAGGCCGAGAGGAAGAAGGGATCACAATGAGGTGAATTAATTCGTACACGACCTATCATGGGGTAAATACGAGATGATCCAACTTTTACACAGTTCCCAGTTTCATTATCGTGTGCTTCAGTAGGCCCTATGTCGACGTGACACGCTCCGCGTAGAGGACAACAACTAATTTAGTTCCAACATGATCGACCACCAGTGTTCATGCCTTGCACACTAAGGTAGTCGAGAGATTGAGAGCGCTGATCCGTCTGGTGGACGTGTAAGATCAGTATGACAAGATAGCTAGGCAGCGGGGATAATTGAAAGTAGCACAACAGCTACCAAAATGACTACCAGATGTTGAGATGACACTCTATATCAACCAAAGATTCAACATTCCCTAAATAGTACGTCATTTTGGAAAAATCAAAGCCATGAGCTTTCAAGTTGCGTGGTTTGATCGCTGGGAATGGCTATACCACTGCATTGTTTCACGACAACGTAAGTAGTTTACCACGTTTGTATTACAACATAGAAACGAAGTATAATGTCATCGTCATTGTGCTTACATCATATGGTTTTACCCATTGGAATGATGCAACTGATTGTAAAATTGGGCATCAGCACATAACAAGTCGCTAGGTGGCGCAAGCAGTGGTGTTGTTGCTTTGGTCTCCGGCAGAATTTATTACTTTTACAAACTTACAGTCAGTCTTCTTAATCATAAATCAACACATAGATGATATACGACACAAAGAACTGGATGGGACACATTTGAAAACCAAATGACAAAATCAGCTACGTAAACATTTATTTTGCACCTAAGCCTGTCAAAATTTGCATTTCCCGCCTTCTCGGTCACGGTCGACCCGGATCTAAACAAACACTCTTAGCTCACCAACCTCATCGATATCATGTTTAACGCAACTTAGCCTAGTAGACGCCCGAAATCGGGCATCAACACTTACCGATATATCTGCCACATACCCACCCCTCGTACTAACCAGGCTTTTTATTGACGCTGAGTTACATGATCTAGAGTCGCCTTAGATCGCTACGACTTAATCGTTAAATCCATCTTGTCTTTCACTGTCTTCACGTATGCTCTCTCTTGTAAACATTCGAGTTTTATATATTTTTAGCCGTTTGCTATTATTATTTTATTGTTCTATATTTTAATACGACTTTATTTTTATTATTATAATTTTTTATTATTTACAATTTTACGACTTCCATTTAAGGTAAAGCCCTTACTTGTCGATGGCCCGATTAGATTTTAATTCTTACGACGAACCTCGCGATAAAGATATTTAATTATGGATCGAATGTCAAAGCCTTCTAGCAAACACAGGATCAGCCTACTTAACGCCAATACGCAGTCAATCTGCGCAAAGAAACTAGAATTTCACCTCATGATAGACGACGCTAAGCCTGAAGTCATAGTTGCATGTGAAACTTGGTTGAAGCCCGCTGTCATGCAACAGCAGTGAATTCATGCCGCCGGAATATGACCCTCCTTTCAGGAAAGACCGAGCGGGTAGCTATGGTGGCGTCATGATTGCCATCAAGACTGGATTGGTTGCTGAACAATTACCGATAATGACACCGTGTGAGGTGGTTGCTGTGAAAATCCAGACCGCACACACTCCTCTCATAGTACTTGGAATTTACAGACCTACAGATAATAACACTGACTACTCAACCTCTATGTGTGACGCCATATCCAGCATAGCCAGGAAATTCCAAAATAGCCCCCTATGGATTGCAGGACACACAAACCTCCCGGATATCGAATGCAAAACAAACACAATATCGAAACACCAGTACACCAAACAGATAAACGAACTCTTCCTCGACACATTTTTCATGTTGGGCCTATCTCAAATGGTCACTTTCTCTACAAAACTTGACAACATCCTAGATGTCTTCCTCGTGAACTAGCTATCCCTCGTCAATAGATGAGAACCAGTACCAGGGTTCAGTGATCACGATGCAGCCGTCTATGTAAATTCGGACATATTACCAAAAAGACAAAGACCTATCCAAAGGAAGATCCACATATGGAGAAAAGCGGACACCGAACAGATTCAAGACGAGCTAGAAACATTCGCTGATTAAATGCAAACCCAACACAATCCAGACACACTAGTGGAAACGCTGTGGGCGTTGCTAACTGCCATGTGCCAAAACGTATTATCCAATCACGTCCCCACAAGACTATTTTCCCAATGTTACAACCAACCCTGGGCCAATGGCACAATATGAAACATGTCACAAAAGAAAAAGAAATACTTCAAGAAGGCCCAGCGTACCAAGTGTGCCCACGACATGGCAAAATATCGAGAAATAAAAAGCTTGCCCAATCAGAGTGCCGAAAGGCGCATTATGGATATATCAAAATAGTTTCCATGATAGGCGAAAACAATAAAGATGAGGGAAATCTAAAGAAATTTTGATCCTTCATCAAAAACAAAAATAATTACGACAGCGGAGTAGCCCCACTCATGAAGAATGGCATTGTCCACAGCGATAGCCAAACTAAAGCTGACATTCTTAATAAGCAGTTCTCATCAGTCTTCACCGACGGAGACACGAGTAATGCACGGAGCCTTGGAATGAGCCCATACAGTGACTTTCCGCATATCGATCAGAGTATCTGAAGCAGGAGTAAGAAAATTACTGGAAGCAGTCAAACCCCACAAAGCCACAGGCCCAGACTTGATCCCAGCCAAGTTCCTGAAAGACTATGCCACAGAACTTGCACCAGTGCTAACACTCATCTACCAGACATCACTCAACCAAGGTACAGTACCAGCAGATTGGAAGCACACCTGGGACATACCAATATACAAGACGGGAACATGAACTACTGCCTCAAACTATAGACCCACATCCCTCACAAGCATCTCCTGCAAGACATTAATTGGAACAGATCATAAACAGTAACTTAATGGACCACTTGGAACAACACAACATCCTATCTGACTATACCAGCATGAGTTTCCCAAACGTAGGTCCTGTGAAACCCAACTCATCCAAACTGTCGACGACCTAGCGATGTGCCTCGACGAGGGTGGCCAGATCGACGCTGTGCTGTTGGATTTCTCAAAGGCATTCAACAAAATGTTCCACCGCCATCTGGCTACCAAACTTCACCACTACGGAGAGCGAGGGAAGATGTTGGACTGGGTCAAAAGCTTCCTGAGCCGCCGCACCCAGGAAGTGATTCTGGAAAAGAAAAGATCATCATCGGCTGCAGTGACCTCAGGCATCTCACAGGGGTCAGTCCATGGACCCGTCCTCTTCCTTTGCTACATAAATGACCTACCAGACCAAGTGTCCTCTACTGTATGCCTAGTTACTGATGACTGTCTCCTGTTCCACAACATCAACTCACCAGATGATGCAGATATACTACAAGATGACATAGACAAGCTCCAGATGTGAGAAACGAACTTGCTGATGGAGTTTAATCCGGACAAGTGCGAAGTTATCCGAATTACCAACAGAAGGGAGAAGAGAATTGTTAGCGATTACTCTATCCACGGACAACAATTGAAGGAGGTCAATGGAGCCAAGTACCTTGGAGTAACCATCGACAGGACACTAACATGGAGTGAACACATCTACAACGTGACAAAGAAGGCTAACAACACCAGAGCTTTCCTACAGCGGAACATCAGCAGAACCTTTCAGAGTGTTGTTGCTCCAACCGTCTAGGAAAAGCAAACTCTTGCACAGCTTCTTTGTCTGCATATGTTATGTCCGACTGTTCGTTGACGTTATAATGCACGGATCCAAGCCTGCATTAGGGCCTGCACAATGACATTGTACACGTGTATGCCTACGTGTCAACTGCAGCTTTCACATTCGTTGTTAAATGCATGCTTCTGTCAGGTGCACCAGCTCGGTAGGGGTGATCAATACGTTATATAATGTGGGTCTCATTGAGATCGTGTTTAGTGTGCATGACTAGCGTGTTCAAATCCTCAGCAAGCAGCGTTGTTTCAGTGTTGCAGTTGCTATATGACATTATTTGACTGCGACGAAATGCTGGTTGGGCAACCAACATGCAGGTCGACAACTATTTTCTCAAGGCGCTTTCACAGAAATTATAAATATGACAGACGGACAGACGGACTCATGCTAAGATCTAGAAGTTGTCACATATGGTCTCCCAAAAAGTAGGGCATATTTTCATTGATTCCCGACTGCAGGACTTATCACAGTGGGGGGAGCCAATGTTTTCCCGTAGGCATGGAAATGGCAACCTTTATAAATGCATTCCAACATGTCTAAGCAATCAGAAAACTGATGTTGCCATTTTTCTGTTGAACTTTAATTACCTTGAACAAAACTCAAATGTGTTATTTTGCTAAAGTGTGTGTGTCATTGTGTGTGCGTGTGTATGGTGGGTGTGCACAACGCCGGGCTAGGAGGCTAGATTTTAAAAGTAGAGGTAAGTTCTTATATAGCGCAGTATCCAGTCCTCAGGACTGCTCAAAGCGCTTTACATTTTACTCCCTGGTAGACTTGTTCAATCGAACATCATCTCGACTTCTCCGGGAAGCATTCCGCCACGCTGCAATTAATGCGCGAAGACTATTAATACACAAATATCCACCACTGTCTATAGCCAGGTACTCACTCATACAGCTGGATGAACTGAAGCAACGTAGAGTAAACGAACTTGCCCAATGTTTGTCACTGCCACACAGGATTCAAACCCGGGTTCTCTCAGTCGAAAGTCCGAGGCTCTTACCTCTGCGCTACTAGGTCATGGCATGTCATGGGCCTTATACATACAGCATCGATAGCAACATTGGACGTTCTAAGTACCTTGGGTATTTTCCTTCCCTGTCCGCTGCACCGTGCAGTCGTATTCCGGGTTAATCCAGAAAAGTTCCCTTTGGCTTTGCGCCTTAGAAATAAAGCAATTGAAATGGCAGTCTATTCTACGCCACTGTTACGTAGGCTTCCGTCACTTCATTTAGTTACTCTCGGTTTTCTGGTACAACGCCCGCTGTTCTTCATATTAATACTACAATACGTAAGTTGAACCCGAAAAATCCCATAAAGGGCACGCGCTCGTCTCAAAACGCTGGCGCCTAGGCCCTAGTGCCGTGAATAAATTATCGGTCCCCGGCTTACCTTACCGTCTCCTTAATATATATATATATATATATATATATATATATATATATATATATATATATATATATATATATATATATATATATATATATATATATATATATATATATGTATATGCTACAAGTTCAAATACAAAATGGAGGATCGCTGAGTGACTATGCTTGGTATATAATTGCTTTGATATATATAGGCTATACCTGCTTCGTTGTTTCCTTTTCTTTGAACACTTATCGAGTGAATTGTATGTTTGTATCTGGCAGATACGTTTCACGGTTCAGTTGACAATGCACCGCCGTAGGCTCTTGGATTCAGCAATAATCATCATGCCCCATGGCCATGGACCGGTTCACTGCACTGTGTCTGTGCCAACCAATTTTGCACATGTGCCCTGAAACGCTGTGGATGCACAATTAATTGTCTGCATATAATCCCGGAATGGATAGCGGGCAAGCATACAAATAAGACTTCCAATCCAATGTAACGTGCGCTACAAACATTTTAAATGAAAGGTATGTGTTAGAAGTTCTGGTTATAATATTTGCGATAGATGGCGCGCTCTCCAATGTGAAATAATCGTCGGTCCCCACTATTGATTCAAACAAATGGCGGCGAACAACAAATGAACTTCGCGAGATTTTAAGCGCGAATTTCAGAAGTACTACTCTTTAGACTCCGCTGTTTTTCGCATATTTCTCACTAACATTACCGTGACCATGGAGCTGCAAATGGTTGATTGTGTACGCACGGGTGCTCTGATTGTTGCATTTTTGGCACTTATCTTGGTGGATCGCCGTTCGTGGATAACGGTTGACGCTGTGTTAAATTTCGCTATCGGTGCTGCGCTGGTGATTGTCCCGCAATACGTTCTCGGCTTTCAGGTACACAGTTTTGTGAATTTACTGGCTGTTAGTGACGATCTTGACTTGTTAAACGATAAATGAACAGAGGGCCAGCTGAACTAAAGCGGTGATTGAGTTTCAACTGAAGGCGAACAAAAGCGGAATCGTCGAATGGCCTAATCCGTAGGCGTAGTAAAATCCAGGCCATCTCGATATTTCCATTATAACTATATATTTGTTTAAATTTGATAACTCAGTCTCAAAGCTTGACAAAGGCTCAGTTCATCCCGATGCATATTGTTGACCTTATAAAAATATTGCAACTTCGGGCACGTTTGATTCCAAAACAGCACATCGCCATCGGTTTATGACTGTCACTGTCAGTCTACGTTGCTGCAGCTGTGTGTGTTAGTACACTGACGTCTGTGACCGGTATGACTAAAAGGCACACAACCAAAATGTATGTAGTACTATTGGTAAACAAGCGGGCTGTTGGTGGCACATAGGAGGTATGTGTGTGCAGCACCAATTTTCAGATATGTTCTTCACACTGGAGTAACAACATTCGCAACTTTTATTATCGCTTGTGGTAACTCGCCGGTTCCATTCGCCAGGCGCTACGGTGCCAAGACTAAATGCTTGTCCGGAAGATTGCATAAAATGCCTAAATTGTGTAACTCCTGGGTGAAATACAGACTCAAAATTGTTAATACTGCACACACAAACCATATATATACCATCAACGGCCAAACTAGCTACCAAAACATTATATTACATGGTCGTTCGGCAATTTTGTGGTCGTGCGCCTTTTAGTCAAACCCTCTGTGACAGCATTTGTAATTAGCGATAACCAGTGCATGTTCATGTGTGTGCCCTTTAGGCACATCAGAGATAGAACTATGTGTCTTTTCATATTTTTATGTGACCCAAATCTGTTGATTACCAAATCAGTTGATTAACATTTTATTAATTAATTTGCATGACAGTATGATCGCTTAACCTGGTAAATGTGAACATCACAGTTTTAATGTTAGGCATGAAATGTTATTATTTAACTTGTTTGAATTCTATTCAGGAATGTCTGCAAAACATATTTCTGGGTACATAATAATTTATATATAGGCAAAACTAATTAATAACGACAAAATCAAGGTGGACCTGGATTCTACACAAGTGCCCCAAAATTTTCTCAGACATTTTTGTATGTGTCTTTTGGGCAAATGGAGCATTCCAGCATATTATGTTAGTGACGCATTTCTGCTGTCCAAGGGAATCCCTGCATGTTGATGCAGACTGAACCACTATTTAAGGCCTCGGAAGTGTGCTAAGATGGAATATTTTTATGATGTTAATATGCTTGGGATGCTATGGACAATGGGACCTGAGATAATTCCAAAATATTCCCATAACGGTAAATTATATAGGAACTTAGTTCCACTGATGTTGTCACAGCTGGGCCTAGTCCTCACTCTCCTAAGATTTACCTTAATGAAAAAATACAGTTTTAGTGTACATACCCAGGACATACAATTAAACGAATTATTGTATTGACTGAAATGTCGATATTGTGAGTGTTTTACCTGGTGAAGCTGTTAGGATGTTCTGTTCTTGCGCAGATTGAGGGCACATTGTCGCCCACTCATCTACTCATTGCGCGAGTCCTCGGTATCACTATCTTCACTAGTGGTGTTATCTTCTGGGCGACACGGGATACATGGGACGGAACGGTCCCTATCACCCTTCTTATGTCTCGGGTGTTTGTGAGTGATATTTTATCTTGTTGGTCTCAGTTCAAGTTCATGGTGACATTTCTTCACATTCCAGACTCCTTTTTAAATATCGCTGAGTGTAACTGTAACGGAAATACATATATATTTGTATCTGGAAATACCAAAATCTGTGTTGCTTGTAATGGAAGTACTTCGATATATTTGTTTCTGGAAATATTTTTGTTTGTTTATGTGATTATACCACTGCACCATCAGTTAGCACATAATGACATTTTGGTATTGTGTTTGTTAGACATGAACATTTACACATGCTCTTATGTCGATTCATGTTATCCTAACAAAAAAGGTGGCTAACATGCTTTTTCTTTCTAAATTGCATTCTGAGATCGTCCATCTTTTAAATACAACTTTCCAGTGAATTATGCCCCATACACTATATATTATAATATTATATCACTTTCCTCAACATTTACTGCCTGTTACGCCCTCTGTGGTTTAGGGCAGCGACAAAGTTATTCCACCTCTGTAATCTTTGTATACCATATTGACTTAACAGCAATTTTAAGTTAAGACAAAACATTACATCCACATGCCATTTGTTAATTAGTCTGCTAGCCAGACCTAGCAACTGGTCATTTTGCAAAACATAATTTATCAAGCAACATATCAAATGCCAAAGTGACATATATTGTAACAAATGTGATCAAATAAGTACATTGTTCATGTCGTGCTTATATACACTTTCTTGAATACAATAAAAAATGATAGTTTAACTCAGAATGCAATTTTAATTGTAGCCTCCTATAACTGTGCCATTGTCATTGTTACTGGTCCGAGTTTGCTAGTTTTTCTTATATTAATAAGCTTGGTATATATTATATTTTACCACACCACTTCAGTCTACGCTAATCCAGTCTGGGTACAATACATTATAATAGTTGGTTATGTTTGATTGCAGAGCTGCAGTCTGATTGCATTGGCGCAAGTGTGTGTGCACTGGGGCACAACCAAAGGCAAGAAAAACGTCAACTTTAATGACAGTGTATGTTTGAAGTGTTTTATTTGGATTTCATGATGCTAAATAATTGACAATTGTAATTCGACTCAACCTTGTTAATGTTACTTAAATATTACAAATATTTTCTTTGGCAATTTCCAGATAGACCGTTGATAGTATTTTATTTGAAATACTTTTAAAAGGTAAGTTCTTATATAGCATATTTGTATTTGACCAAATATATTTGTCATTTAAGAATAGAGTGTATTTTATCTACCCGGTATACTCTGATTCATACATTTGAATTCTTAAAAGCAGGTTGTCTGTTTGTATTACTTGTTTTTTATAATTAAAATTAATATGATGTTCTTAAAATTACAATAATAAATATATGTTGACAGTGTATTACCTGCACATTTCTGTTTAATAAGCCAGAAACAGTGTTTGCAATTTGAATTTTTCTTTCATACCCTTAAGTGTACATTTCCTAATTAGCATACACCCCTTTTTAGTACCTTCTCTCTTGACTGTTGAATCCATCATTGATTTCTACCAATGCCAAACTAGATTCAAAGCTTAGTGATGAAGATATATCAAAAGGTCCACCTAAATTATCAGTCATAGTGTTCTGGTATTCTGCTGTTCACGTGGATGCATAAATCGCTTGCCAGTCACGTCTCTATCCGTGCTCTATCCAGAAACCAAAGAAAATGGGTGTACTCCCTGTATGCTTATTGGAATGCAAAATGGAATTTTCCACGTCTCAAATATCTGCTAAGTGTACTGTGTGCTTAATAGAATGAATGCGATACACTAGGTAGGTTGTCGTTGACATCGCTTGTATGTTTCAGCACATCACGTTTGGAATGGTGAGCAACGGGCTGTGGC
The DNA here is from genome assembly GCA_963995525.1 of Escarpia spicata. Lineage (NCBI taxonomy): Eukaryota > Metazoa > Annelida > Polychaeta > Sabellida > Siboglinidae > Escarpia > Escarpia spicata. The sequence continues at coordinate 22,612,989 of OZ023213.1, forward strand.
TCGTGCTGAGTCTGGTGCACGTGCTGCGTAGTTCAGACTTCAGCACGTATCCGCAACACAATGTGCGCATCAACACGCTGCTGCACGTCGACTCGTGGCTCGCCTGTCTCCTCTCAGCCTTCTTCCTCGCCTTCCCTCATATCATCTTAGCCTTCCTGGTCAGTCCCGCTCTTGTTCTCACTCATTAAGGTGTTCTTAATGTCACCATGGGGAAATTCTTTCCATGTGGTCGACAATCATAACAACATTGCTATATGTAAAGGATTCATACAATAAAAATTTACGTACACAGGTAATGAATTCAATCACAGAGATAGCACTTCAACTATTCATATATAATGCCCTAAGATTACTTTAATAAAATAGTCAACTATGCAGTTCGAGCATGTCAAGCGCAGAGCTACCAAGTGTCACACATTTGTCGTCCACCTCACACTCTCCAGGTCCTTAGCCAGAAATAAGCTTTTGCCAGTCTTGAATTAATCAAGCAAGCCTTTTAATAGCATGTAAACAGCTCGCGTGGAAGCCAGTCACACCAGTCACAGCTGTTACTGGACAGTTTTGTTTTCTTCAATGATAAGCCAGTGTCATTTGAGCCATTTATTTAGGTAATATTAATCCATTCGATTTGATTCACTACCAGTTGTGTTAATGATAGTCATTAATGTAGGTGCTTAGACATGGAACTATTAGTTAATCTAGTGGCCAGCTGTTCCCCTCTAAATTCCACCAGTCTTATCAGTTGTAAATACACACACAAAATTAACAAATCTACAATAAACCGATAAACTAAACATCAACAACTGTTTCCTGTCTTCTGCAGTGCTAAAATCAAAGGGCAATAATTGTGCATGTCGCCAGTCGGCTCCACTCACATGGAATCTCACCATGTATCATGACACTTACAGATATGCTGGGGATCTGTTTTTCTGCTGTATGTTGAGGTGTGCTGATTTGGTCTTATTTTCATAATCGATCATCATCAGTTTGGCCAAACTCATCTGACCGATGATGGAATATGTAATCGGTTTGTGAGCGGCTATTCTAGGAAAAGTTTGATCGCTAGGTGGCAATACAAGTGACTGGACGTGGTCCTGGGCCAGCTACTTGATCGATGGTCATGTGACTGCGGCCACATGACCAGAATCCTGGGTCTGAACCCATCTGGGTGTCAAGCCAACCCCTTTGAGATACTAACCATCCTATCATTTACAAAGGTGGAGACATGGTGCTGGTTGATGGGTGACGTGCTTCTTTGTTCGCGTTCAGAGACAAAGACTGCCCCATACAGGGATGCTGCTATTCCTATAGCACTGGGCTCATGTTGGTGATTGGTCAGCTTCCCATGCCCCAGGGTATTTTTATGATTGGGCAGCTCCCCCCTGCAGTGCAGAGAGAGAGGGTAACACCCTCCTGTGCATAGGGTGTGAATGTTGTGTTTGGTTAGTCACCCCCTGCAGAGAGGGTAAAGCTCTGTGGGCAGCTTCCCCACCCTGCAGTGACTGTGGTGTGGGTCCTGATTGGTCTGAGGTTTTGTGTTGTTGTTCTGGCATAATCTATGCACAGTGATATGCTTCAATTTATCTCTGTAAATTTGTTTACAGCAGGCTAGCCCATGTTACGATGTAATACTTCTTTGAGTACATATATCTATAATATATATATTTATTTTAACGTTTTCTCCACATGTTTTTCTGCCCTGTAGATTCCAGATGTGAAGACCCCGAATGTGGTACATTTACACCTGACGCGCTTGATTGGCATCCATGGAATAGGGTCGGCCATCATCTCCCTACAAGCTCCAGGCTTCCTGCATGAGTGTGACAAACGTGTACAGTTTGTCTCGAGAATGACTGTAAGTAATATATTAACAACGATAGGTTCCTACAACACTATTTTTTACAGGACCGATTTACCTGCATTTAATTATAAGTATAAATACTTTATGTGAAATCTAACTATTCGAGCTGCGTTTTAATGTTTTCCTCCTAGACCGTTTTGCGGCGCCAAACTTTCTGAAAAGTAACGCCTTAGTTTGTTTTTAAATTTGCTGTTGGTTAAGGGTTCTTACCAGTTTTTTTACCTGCATTACATGGATGTTAATAGAATGTTCATAATGTTACGTGTATTTCTTGCGATTGTCCCGATGAGCGCTGATCAGTTGGGTAGATTTGACATAACCTGAGTTAATGCAAAAAACAAACATCTATACGAATTTCACAAAAGTTGGTGTGCTTAATGTACAAGATGTATCATACAGAGAAACTTACGCTATTCCAATATCATTTATACGTTTTCATTCACAGTCTGAGGATGAAGCACAGAAGTGAGTTCATTACATAATCCAAAACCTGATCGTTTTGCCGTGGATGTTTCATTTGTATCCTAGTGTTTGTTTCCAGTGAACATTGAGAACTTATTTGTTGTTTGTCTTGCAGTATCTTCTAATGCTGCTGACTGGCCTCGCTTGTTTGGTCTTCCTTGAGCACCTAACCGTCATCCAAGCTACCAGAATTTCAGTTATTCTGGGACCGAGTTTGTTCACCGCGTTGCTCGGGTACCTGGCTGGTGGAACGGCCAATTACGCAGCGAAATCTCGCTGAACTGTCATGGCGTCCAAGATTCAGGTGGACTGAAAGCTGAATCCTCACTAGGGGTGGTCTCAACTTGGTAATGTCCAACGCATATTGTTTCAAAGCACCACTCAGTGGTATGAACTTAAGAGTTTGAGCGATCCTAAATTATTTAGAAAACAATGCAAAAAAATTGTCAAAAACCAATGCCAGTGTGCAAATTGGGATGGAATACAACTTAATCAGCAATGATCCTGCTGATGATTACCAACCTTGCCTGATTCCAGGTAATGGAACAGACAAATTGGGATGGAGTATAATTTATTCAGGAATGATCCTGCTGATGATTACCAACCTTGCCTGATTCCAGGTAATGGAACAGACAAATTGGGATAGAGTATAATTTATTCAGCAAAGGTCCTGCTGATGATTACCAACCTTGCCTGATTCCAGGTAATGGAACAGACAACCTCATTTTAATATAAATGATAGATCCAGTACGTCGCTGTTTGCCTAGTAACAACCAAAATATGTCAAGCTTTGCCTCACCAAGGGTATTTATATTAAGTAATATATGTCCATAACATGACTGATGCAGCATTACCTCTGCTAAATCAACCTTTCCCACGTGCAGTTCTCACTTGAACAACTTTGTGTTACGTTTTTTTGTAAAGAAAAACATTTGGGGTCTGAATTTCAACAAGATATATAACAGAATATTCAAACATTCCGCATGTTTGATATCCATCTTTAATGATATGACGGACCTTGTTGCTAGGCAAAAAATCACATGATGGATGGATCATTTTTTTATAAACGGAAAAGCTAAATAAGATTTCAATAAGTTTGATCCCAGAGAACCATATTCTTACATCGCCTTGGATAGCTCCGAGTGAAACGAAAGGACGGTCAGTAGCTTTCAGTCAAACCTGAAACCTGCCGTATGCATCATCCAAGGCAGCTGTAGTGTGTTCTAGTTGTGGCATATTGTTGGTGAGTAGGTAGTGCTGGTTAGTGTTCTGTTTGTTGTGATTGAATTACTTTGTACAGCACTGCACCATGTCCAGGTAATAAGTAGCAAGGTGTGTGTGTGCAGTGTTAACAAATGTATTGGATCTTACACTTTTATGGCCTTGAAAAGGTCTTAAAAAGAAAATTTTCAAAAAAGTGTTAATTTTATTTACAAAAGTTCTATAATTCAGCGAAGATGCACTGTACTGCTAGTGCTGAGTTATGTGTTTAATCGAATGATAAATTACCTTGATCACAAAGTAAATAAATGGCTCCTAGAGGATGTTGGAATTAATTTAATTGTATCATTGTTTTCACGGAAAAAGGTTTTAAATTTTAAGAAGTGGTCTTAAGAAGATCTTAAATCAGCCTAACACTGCACACATCCTGGAGTGTTTTAGCTTTGTGCTGAAAGTTGTGCACTATGATTCAGACTGTTATTGTCCGAGACAACATTCAAGACTTGCACAGCAACTTACAGAATGTAGTGGATAGAATCCAGTTTTTACTGCAATTACAGTATATACTAATACTTCTCCCTGATTCAATCATTTCATGTTTACTGCATCAGGTCAGAGACGCCAAAAGAACGGTTTGTTTCAGTTTGCTTACTGCTTGTTTCTGGTTGTACTTGGTGTACAGCAACAATAAATTATTTTTGTCTTGATGCTTGCCCTTAATTAAATGGCACAAACTTACTCAGTTGGTGCTTGGTCTAGGTTTAATGCAAGTTCTTGCCTTTTATATTATGCTATTTTTATATTATCAAGCTACATATTCAAGTTACTGCCATTACTGTTTAGTGTAGTTTTAGTATGTTGTTGTTTTGCGTCGGTTTATGTGGAATTAAGACAATCAAGTTGTTCAGATACTGATAGTGTATAGTGAACAGGACAGAATTGCTAGATTGTTGGCTTCAGTAGAGGCTCAGTGAAAATTTGTGTTTTCAGTTTTATGTATGAGAATTAGCTTTTTGAACTTTGTGTGTTCTGGGAATGTTTTCAAATTTGATGTTATATTTGAATGGAGATCGCACATTTTTTAGATTTTTGTTTTGCCAAGCCATCTGTTAATTATAGAGAATTATTATAATATTATAAAACATGTACAGCGACTGCCAGTGGTAATTAAGTTATTTAGCTGGTATGATATTTTCTATGTATGATGTACATCTCAACAGCCATGCTTAGATCCATTGGCTGATGTTCAGCAATGCCAAGTGAAATCTGTTTAAAGCAAGGCTGCGTCTGTTTCTCATTCTAACATGTGGGTATATTCTTAACACTAAAATAAAGGTTGAAGGTATATTGCCTGCAACATTATTTAATAAACCTGACGTATTGTTCGCAGTTTGAATGTTGCGCAAGCCCTGATTGAGTGATAGTCCTGCTAATAATGACCACCTGTGGCATGAGAGGATGATTCCACAGAACAGACAGCTTTGCTTTAATACTGTGAAGTTTGTAAGTTGAGACCTTTATTCTATAAATCTCTTTCATAAGGCATGTAGAATCTCGATAGCTCTGTATTTATTTAAGTTCCTTTTACATGTCACTGTATTTGTCAAGCTGCAATATTTGATTTTATGCATGCACAATTTGCACATGTATGTAATATGTCACTAATAAAGGTCTGCTAGTTTACTTGTTTGCTAGTTTTTACGTTTGTTCAACCGGTCTAATAACTACATTTTGGTTCAACTGACCATTACTGTTATACATGTACAGTGAAAGCTTGGTAATACAGCCACCTCGCAATTAAGGTCACCCTAGAACAGTCCCAGATTATATCCGCATACAGTAAAGTACAGGATATTAGTCCCACTTATATGGTCCCTCGCTATTCAGGTCATTTTGTCCAGTCCTAAAAGTGTCCTTACTAAGTGAGGTTCCAATGTGTATTGTTTAGTATATGCCTGATATTCTACAAGTTGGCCAGTACATCTTTGTAAAAATGTCTAATGCTCAAGTTTGTATGTGCAGTACACCCATTACTCCTGTAGGGAAGCCCCTTGGTCCTGGTTGTGTCTGAGAATTAAATTATTACTCCTACAATGAAGTGAAAATACCAAAAAATGTAATGTATTTACTTAAGGATAGGCAATGGTCCTAAAAACAATCTTTAGGATATCATCATTTTGCAATAATGTAATATGTTATGCATTCCGAAGAAATTGCATTTGTCAAGATTATGATGAGCTATCATTGGTTGATGCATACTTGCCTGTAATGCTTAAAGTTGGCTGTACACGAGGCGACGTGGCAGTGAGATGATGTTGAAGACATTTGGTATGGTCATGGCTAAATGACATCGTTTGAGATGTTCAATGCAAATGTCAGCGGTTGCATTTATAAACGATGCACATAGTTTGAGACAGGAAACTTCCCACAACCACAGGTAATTGGCAATTATTTTGCAAATTATTGTCATGGCAATTATTTAGCAAATTAGCAAATTTTTCAAGTGTTCAACAACCTTCACCGAACTAATTGTCTAATATATGGTCCAGTTACTTTAGGGACTAATATTTCTGTTAACTATTAATAATTAATGTGCAGAATTACCAATATCCTAGGGATCATCTTAGAACATCATGTCCGATATCAGACAAAATTATTTTCATCTGGCCTCAGCCGAAAGTTTGTGATAATAAAATATTGAATACTGACGTCAGGCGAAACTGCCTCCATCTCCCCAAACGAAAGTACTGTAATGGCCGTATGTATTGGGACACCCTAAAAATCTAGGACAATTTGAATTTTTCTGTACCATATGTTTTGGGACACCTTTGTAAATAGTTAAATTGTTGTCCCTATGTATTGGGACTCCAATTATTTGTATTTCTGACGAGTACATACCCACTTTTTTCATCGATGCTGACGTATAAATAAAAACAGTGTATTACAATCGCAGTTGCTCTGACATGAACAACACAATCTTGGATGATGTAACTGCTGTAGCACCAGCAACCATGTTTCACCCTTCTCTCAGCTACCAGCCGGCCTTTATACATTTAGGAAGTGTCACAATATGCATCTAAAATACTAGTTGCAGTTCCCCAATGTTTAGCTGTAATGTACAAAATCTCTCGACTGTCTCCACTGTTCCAAGACTTGCACACCATTTCACATAAAGTTGTTTTAAATCACAGTATGTTTAGTAGGAATTTGAAGAATAACTCCGGGTTTGAATTTAGCAAGGGCCTGGGAACCGCTGGCCCCTATATTCACTGCCAGGCTTCTAATTACTCCATGTTTATATGTCCGGCTGGCTCGTTAAAATTTGACTCGGTTGTATTTGTACTGTTATGATTATAGTCGCGCCTCGTTATAACGCGGATTCGGTTATAACGCGGTCGGTCGTGGACCCCGAATTTCTGCCGCCAGGGGGAACATGGGCGCTATGACAAACTATATTAACACGGTAATAACTGTCAATTGTTTTGTGTGAAGTTATCCCCGTCTTTGTCCACGGCATGTGTATATTGAAAGACTAGTTGGCGGACAATAAATTTAACGTTGACGTACAATTGCAACGAATCAAGTGTGAGGCGCGTCACTACGTTGCCGTTGTTTATTCTGCACTGCCAATGCTATCAAAGTTTCGTTGACTATAATTATGTTCAGTTTTAGCTTTAGGAACAGTAAATGTGGAGCGAGGTATTGTTTGTTTTGCGCCGATATGAAACGAATCGTTTCCAATCTGCTAGTCATGCTCATGGCTTCCGCGGATCGCAAGTTCGCCTGGTTTCGGCGCCGGACGGCTTGTAAAGTGCAATTGAAATTCACAAATACGCCTTGCTTAAGAGTGGGTTAAATAGGTTTTAATACAGCTTAGTAGGCAAGATCAGTAAGCTAACATTGCGTAACAAATATTAGCTTTTCGCTGCGATGAACGCAAAGCTACTGCCTGTACTGGTGCGCCAAAATATAAATTCGTCAACCGCATATTATGAATTGGTGAATCGTAATATTGTTCGGCACGGTAAATGTGCTTTCTAAATTGGTATTTTGATATTGTTAAGCCAATTGTGAGCGTACTTATAGCTTTAAATCCTTAATAAACTCTAACACATCGTTTCTTAAATCATTTGCGTATTCGGCTGCTGAGTGCCAGGTCCTTTTTTTAGATCTTAGTCAGCGGTACCATATTATCGTTTAGTTGACCGTGGCTTGTTGGTTCGTTGTTCATTTAAAAACGGTACACAATTCATCAATTTTATTCAGTTCAACATTCAACAGTATCTAACAGTGTATGACATTTAAACAGAATACACAGTGACGTTGGCTGGCAGTTTAATAAGCTTCACAAATTGCGTATAGACTGCGCGACGTGCACACTTTGGTTGGCTTCGATGGCGTTCTTCGTGCAGCAGCGGTGTCGGTCATTGTCGTAGCGCCCCTGACGGCAGATATGGGAACGCGCCACGTTTATAACGCGGAGTCATTTCGTGGACCCCGACTACCGCGTTATAACGAGGCGTGACTGTAGATGGAAAGATCGTCTCCTAGTACACTGAAATAGTTGTTGCCACACTAAGTCTAAGGCCCAGTCTAATTATAGCTTGGAGGTTTAGCCCCAAGTACTCTAAAACAATTGCTGCTATTAGCCACATAAAAACACAGTTAACAGCGACTGTGACTCTGATCAGACGATGTCAATAACTTGCCCCACTTCCCACCCTTCGAGGCACCTGCTATATTGGCAAACGCTCTGATTGCAGTCTTCAAGTCAGTTGGCACTTCTTGCTGTTCTAGGGAGTAATGACAAATTTCTGACAAAAACATTTGACATTTTTTTAGAAAAGATGTGCACTTGATAGTTTAGCCACTTAAAAAAACAGTTAGCAGCAGGGTAATAGACGAGGCAACCATGGTGAAGTTACAAAACCAAGTTAACACCAGGGTAATAAAACGGGAAAGACATGACGTCAGGATTGGTTAGTGTGCCTATGTACTGGGACAGTGAATCTGAGAATGATTTTTGTGAACTGTGTTTTGAGACAGGTGATAATTTAATTATTTTTAATTATCCCAATACATACGGTAATGTCGTCTGATATCGGACATCGACGTTCTGAGATGATCCCTTACTCCCTTCATAATTATGTTCCTCTTCATACCATTCAATTGTCTGCGTTTAAACAAAGACAATGTTTAAAAAGTGCTTCGTTGCAAAAGTGCCATGTCACAAAATATTACCGGAACGTAACATTTAAATTTTTAGAGAATGATGAAACTATATATCAATTTATGTAAGTACACACTGACAGAATCACAAACAAATCAAAGCAACGTGGTTTAATTAACAATGGTTCTTAATACATAAAAGTCTACACTATATGCTATGATAACACATTCACTATGCAGTTTGGAATTCAGAGTACACTTATATAACTTGCTGGACATGAACACAAATATAAAAATATGTGACGGGGCAACAAATGTGTGACATGTACATAATTAATAACAGTCACAGATTTCATCACATGCTATAAACAATTGTCAAATGCAAGAATAATAAAGCATTTGTCATAATATTATGGCACAAAGACCACATTAAGAATAGACAACTTGCACAAGACTAATGCTTCTTGTGCAGAATACCGGCCGCACAATAAAAACTTGCATAAGTTCTGCATGTCAAATGGCTTGTTCAATTAGATGGCATATCGACACACGGAATGTTTTTGGTGCTGCCAAATTTTATACAAAAACAAGTGTATTAAAAACACCCCATAGATACATTACACAGGGGCTTAAAGAATATCTAAAATTAAAACAACTTAACAGAACCAAAAGAAAAGCCACTTAGCCAAGTGTTCTGGCTGCGCTATAGCTGCCTGTCATCTATGTTCATTTGTGTCCCAGGTTTTAATATTCTGTGTCCGAGGTCTTAATATTCTGCTTCACATCTCAATGTCATTTGTTCCCACGAGTTGCCGGTACTATGTATGATCTACATCATCAAATGGTCCTCTGGTAGCATGTGTGGTCTGTATGGTGTAAGATGTACATCATCAACTGGTCCTCTAGTATTGTGTGGTCTGTAATGTGTAAGATCTACATCATCAACTGGTCCTCTAGTATCGTGTGGTCTGTACTGTGTATGATCTATATCTTCAACTGGTCTTCTAGTATAATGTGTGGTCTGTACTGTGTATGATCTACATCATCAACTGGTCCTCTAGTATCATGCATGGTGTATGATCTACATCATCAACTGGTCTTCTAGTATCATGTGTGGTCTGTACTGTGTATGATCTACATCATCAACTGGTCCTCTAGGATCATGTGTGGTCTGTATGGTGTATGATCTACATAATTAACTGGTCCTCTAGTATCATGCATGGTGTATGATCTACATCATCAACTGGTCTTCTAGTATCACGTGTGGTCTGTATGGTGTATGATCTACATCATCAACTGGTCCTCTAGTATCATGCATGGTGTATGATCTACATCATCAACTGGTCTTCTAGTATCGTGTGGTCTGTACTGTGTATGATCTACATCATCAACTGGTCCTCTAGGATCATGCGTGGTCTGTGTGGTGTATGATCTACATCATTAACTGGTCCTCTAGTATCATGCATGGTGTATGATCTACATCATCAATTGGTCTTCTAGTATCATGTGTGGTCTGTATGGTGTATGATCTACATCATCAACTGGTCCTCTAGTATCATGCATGGTGTATGATCTACATCATCAATTGGTCTTCTAGTATCATGTGTGGTCTGTATGGTGTATGATCTACATCATCAACTGGTCCTCTAGTATCATGCATGGTGTATGATCTACATCATCAATTGGTCTTCTAGTATAACGTGTGGTCTGTATGGTGTATGATCTACATCAACTGGTCCTCTAGTATCATGCATGGTGTATGATCTACATCATCAACTGGTCTTCTAGTATCATGTGCGGTCTGTACTGTGTATGATCTACATCATCAACTGGTCCTTGGTTCTTCAATCACCTCTTCTTCCTCAGATTGGATCAGGCCGCAGTCTAAAATAAAAAAAATTTATGTAGCTTTAACATTTTATTAATAAGACGTTGATTAATAATCTGCTGTGCAATAAGTAGCACGATAAAATTTAATAGTAGTAAATTATCATGCAATGCATGACGGTTGTAACTGAGACTCTAATATTATCAACGGTCATGCAAAAATGTAAGTCAACTGTTCCTCAGATATTTCATTATTAGTTACACAAATTACAGTTGCAGCCAAACTATCTTTGGCAGTCACTGTCTATAATAAAAATACACCTGGTGCTAATCAAATGCAATATCACAATAAAAAAGCAAAGAATACTGGGTAACGGGTCAATGATATTGACAGTTAAAACTAACACTTTCTAAATCCATATTACAGAGATGAATCATGTAGCATGTCATTTTCTGTATGGCTAAACAAGCACACACCAGACTTGAACAACCGCTAGGTGGCAGTACTGACCTACTGTCTGTTCTCCCTGGCTAATGTAGCTGGTGCTTTATAAGTTATATAAATTTAACCAAATATTTTAATGTCCAATATGTACTTTAGTAAATTATTTTCTTGATTAAATAGAAATAGATTAATAAAGAGAGCACGGCAAACAACAGAAGATGGTAGGAACAGACCAACATTAATGACGAGAGACAGTGTCAATAGAGACCGAGAAAGGTCAGGGATGAATAGTCGAGAATAGGTGAGAATGGCAGAGGATTGTGATGGGGAGACAACAAGGATTTCAAGGCAAAACGTGATGAACACCATTTTAGAAATTTCCCCCGAAAAAGGACAAAACATGCCAAGAGCTAAAATACTATTTAATTTATACAAAAACATGATAAATCCCCATAAAATTATGTTTTCAAAACACGATAAGCACCATACATCTTTTTTTTATCAAAACACGATATATATATTATGTCTATTTTCAGCCAATGAGCTCCCCCTTGCCACACATGCAGCTATGCAGGGTGACGGTGTGCGCTGTACATATATATATACAGAATTTTGAAAACAAAATAATTTAATATCACATAGACTTGTTGGCAAGTCGCAAGCTGTCAAGTCTCGAGTCATTTCGCTATCGAGTCCGTGTCAAGTCTCGAGTCACCTCAGAAAATTTTGCTTTGCACGATTATTCGAGCAAGTCACATATTGACATAGGCACGAGTCATTGGCTCAAGTCAAGTTCGAGTCATTTCACAGTCGAGTTCGAGTCTAGTCGCAGGTCACTTAAATGTGCGACTCAAGTCTGAGTCGAGTCCTTGCTATTCGAGTCAACAAGACCGATACCACATTTTGCATAACTATCTACAACAAATACTTCAGGCTTTGCTACCATTCTATATGACTTTGGATTCTTAATATACCACCTTCACTTACAGTTTTTACTTAAACTTTGAGAATGAAACATAAAAGTGACTTTTTTTCAAAACCAAGAAAATGGATATATCGCGTTTTGCCCTGAAATTAAGGTGTGCCACGCCCACAGGAGGGTCAAGGGGTCAGTAGTGGTCCCCTGAGTGGTCACTTACTGGCCAGCCTGGTTCGTCTGGTCTGCACAGACTTGGCCCATTCAGGAATCTCTTCTGCATCTCTCTCAATCGGCTCGAGAACTGGTGACAGATAACACATACAACTATGTTTAAACCAAGACTGTTTGTTTTGTATTTTTAATACAACGTTCTTCATATTAAAATAAATATTACATGGTAATCATTTTCTAAAAAAACATAGGTTTAAATTTTATCACCAATTTGTGCACGCAATATTAGTTTAATTACACCATAAAACAACTTGTACTGAAGAATTACAATCTTTGAAAACATAAATTACTGTTAGATCACAATCAGACCATTGTGAAAACTCCCTCATGAAACAGATTAGTGAGACCAATTTGTGGTGTGGTGTGGGATTCGACGCAATGTTTCATAAAAACTCAAGTGATACAATAAAAATAATGGTTAATAAGTTGTATTCAAACTGTCTAGACATGCGAGATATTGTGTGATACGACAGAATCCCATAAAAATCGTATACAGATCTCTTATGTACGTAGGTCATTGGCACAATAACTGCTACGGTGTTCAGGAAGAGATCACGTGACACATACCTCGTGGACAAGCGCCTACGATTGTCTTGCGCCTCTGTTCCAGCTCCTGTTTCCAAGGAGGAAGTTCACTGGTGCCGGAGAACTCTTTTGTCTGTCACCAATAACATTCACACAATTACATCCCTGTTTAAATTACTGTTTTTTCCATCAGAAATGCCCAACCTAACAGCGTTCAAGCAATATTTTAAAAAGATGCAGCTGTGTTAACATAACCACTTTTAGGTGGGAAATAGTTGTTTTCTTACTGACCCCACTGTCCTGTCTTACTGACCTCACTGTCCTGTCTTTTCAAAAGGAAACAAAAGGTACACTTGGGCTCATACACCTAAAAGGGCTAATAAAACCTAAGTATTTGCAACTGCAATCAACAACATCACGCCAGTGGTTTACTAAAAATGCTTGGTAGACGCAAGAGGCAGCGGTGGTACGAGTCCAATTGATGGATCCAGTACATCGCAGTCTGCCTACGACACACAATCAAAATTACGTGCATAACCTTCGTCAAGTGTTGCAAACAATGTTGATGGCGGTTATATACGTGAAATACTTTACTATTGCTGCACTACCTCTCATAAATCAAACATTCCTGCAAGGAGTTGTCACCTTTTTTACATAAAGAAAAACTTCTGGGGCAGGAATTTCAACAAAATATACAATGGATTGTACAAACCCTCACGTATTCAGAATCCATTTTCTGATGGCTTGACAGACTTGGTAGGCAACAGGTCACATTCATCTCTATTTGAGTCAGACCCCAAGTGCCCTAGTTGTAGGCTAGTGATTACACCCTTTGTTAAACTCTTTATCTGCTGACAAAGGGTATAACACTGACCCTGTCTACTGGCGCGGGTGGCAGCGATTCTCGCTTTCGTTTCTTCTCCAGCAGTTCTTGTTTCCATGGCGGCACAAACGCCGCTGCCACATGGTGGTCGGTGTTGAGAGGTTGGATGTGAGCACGGGTCTTCAACCGGAGCGGCACCGCGTCTGAACCCCAACGGTCTGTGTGCTCTGTAAAAGGGTTCGTGTACTTGAGCAACGTCATGGTGTCCACTACTTTATTTCAGAAAACTTAGAAATACAGACTTTTCCAAGCCATTTAGAAAGTTCCAGATTTTTAAGGCTGTGATTTTTAACTAATGAAATTCCATGCTATCCAAGGACGTTCAAAGAATTCGCCAACGTGAAAATTATAAATACCAGCCTACACCCAACTATGGAGCAGTAAACCACGGGCAGCAGTTATTACCATTACATATTTTAATAGTATACTCATTTCAGCTGACCATGTAATTACTGCTATATTATCACTCGATTTGCCCAGTTTCCATCTTTCTCCGACAAGTCTAATTAACTACCTTTATGTTATTCTAATATGACACCAATTAGTAGAGCAGATGGCAATGTTCCAAGGAAGAAAATTGACTTAGAAGGAGGCGAGTGGACCCGTCACCTGGGAGGAGATACAGCCACACTGCCCCCAGAGTTACCATATTGATATATCTGATGAACCTGCCAGTAAACTAAGACATTAAGCTAATTTAATTATGTACTATACAACTGGTAACCGATGCGCAAAAGACATGAGCTGGCTCAGCAATGTCACGAGGCTTCCATCTCGTAGACCTGGGGCCAGTTTCATGAAGTGGCTAAGAACATTCTTAACACTAATACGTCTTAGTAAATTATGCATTGTTCGAAACAAGTGAACCATCTAAAGATATGGTGGCTGCCAAGTTTCAGACCTAATGTTTCAGGAAATGGATCAGATGTACTGACAATACATAGCTATTGATGAGTATGTGCACTGTACACTGTGTGGACACTGTGAACGCACTGGTGCAGTGGCTAGAGCTTGATGAGTATGTGCACTGTATAGTGTGTGGACACTGTGAACGCACTGGTGCAGTGGCTAGAGCTTGATGAGTATGTGCACTGTATAGTGTGTGGACACTGTGAACGCACTGGTGCAGTGGTTAGAGCTTGATGAGTATGTGCACTGTATAGTGTGTGGACACTGTGAACGCACTGGTGCAGTGGCTAGAGCTTGATGAGTATGTGCACTGTATAGTGTGTGGACACTGTGAACGCACTGGTGCAGTGGCTAGAGCTTGATGAGTATGTGCACTGTATAGTGTGTGGACACTGTGAACGCACTGGTGCAGTGGCTAGAGCTTGATGAGTATGTGCACTGTATAGTGTGTGGACACTGTGAACGCACTGGTGCAGTGGTTAGAGCTTGATGAGTATGTGCACTGTATAGTGTGTGGACACTGTGAACGCACTGGTGCAGTGGCTAGAGCTTGATGAGTATGTGCACTGTATAGTGTGTGGACACTGTGAACGCACTGGTGCAGTGGTTAGAGCTTGATGAGTATGTGCACTGTATAGTGTGTGGACACTGTGAACGCACTGGTGCAGTGGCTAGAGCTTGATGAGTATGTGCACTGTATAGTGTGTGGACACTGTGAACGCACTGGTGCAGTGGCTAGAGCTTGATGAGTATGTGCACTGTATAGTGTGTGGACACTGTGAACGCACTGGTGC
This sequence comes from Escarpia spicata, assembly GCA_963995525.1. Lineage (NCBI taxonomy): Eukaryota > Metazoa > Annelida > Polychaeta > Sabellida > Siboglinidae > Escarpia > Escarpia spicata. The sequence goes on from OZ023213.1 coordinate 22,628,235, forward strand.
AGTGGCTAGAGCTTGATGAGTATGTGCACTGTATAGTGTGTGGACACTGTGAACGCACTGGTGCAGTGGCTAGAGCTTGATGAGTATGTGCACTGTATAGTGTGTGGACACTGTGAACGCACTGGTGCAGTGGCTAGAGCTTGATGAGTATGTGCACTGTATAGTGTGTGGACACTGTGAACGCACTGGTGCAGTGGCTAGAGCTTGATGAGTATGTGCACTGTATAGTGTGTGGACACTGTGAACGCACTGGTGCAGTGGCTAGAGCTTGATGAGTATGTGCACTGTATAGTGTGTGGACACTGTGAACGCACTGGTGCAGTGGCTAGAGCTTGATGAGTATGTGCACTGTATAGTGTGTGGACACTGTGAACGCACTGGTGCAGTGGCTAGAGCTTGATGAGTATGTGCACTGTATAGTGTGTGGACACTGTGAACGCACTGGTGCAGTGGCTAGAGCTTGATGAGTATGTGCACTGTATAGTGTGTGGACACTGTGAACGCACTGGTGCAGTGGCTAGAGCTTGATGAGTATGTGCACTGTACACTGTGTGGACACTGTGAACGCACTGGTGCAGTGGCTAGAGCTTGATGAGTATGTGCACTGTACACTGTGTGGACACTGTGAACGCACTGGTGCAGTGGCTAGAGCTTGATGAGTATGTGCACTGTATAGTGTGTGGACACTGTGAACGCACTGGTGCAGTGGCTAGAGCTTGATGAGTATGTGCACTGTACACTGTGTGGACACTGTGAACGCACTGGTGCAGTGACTAGAGCTTCAGACTCTTGACCGAGAGAACCTTGGGCAAGCTTGTTCGTTCACTCTACGTTGCTCCTGTATCAATGAGTACCCGGCTATAAACAATGGTGGATATTAGTGTATGAATAGTGTTCGTGCATTAATTGCAGTGTGGCTATATGCTTCCCAGAAAAGTCGAGATGGTGTTCGATTGAACAGGTCTGCCAGGGAGTAATATGTAAAGCGTCTTGAGCAGTCGTGAGGACTGGATACTGCGCTGTATAAGAACTTCCCTTTTTTACACTCGAGGATTATTAATCTGGTGAAAATAGCTGCATTTTGCCAGTCGTTGTAGTGCGCATGCTGCGCTGTTATCTTACATAACCTGATCACGCTTTGTCGAGATTAATAATGCATGGAGTCCTGTTCAACAGTACGGCACGGCGTTGTATCCAACACTGGACCAGGGTCTAGTTTCATGAATCGTACTTAAAGTGCCACAATTACTTGGTGTCAAGTGTTTGCGTCAACTGGGCAATCCTCTTATCGTTAAGTACGTTCTTATATGCTTCCGAGAAACTGGCCCAGAAATGTACTGCATGTAGACGCAAACATTACATTAAATTGTGTGTGCATGCATGCGTGTATGCACATGCATGTATTTTCTTGCTTTTATCTCTTCTTACCGTCAATGTTGGTCACAATTGGTGGAATTGACACGCGCCTGAAACAAGACAACTGAATGAACGGATAACAACTTTCTATAGCGTGTCAGATTTGTAATGATCATATCACTGAACAGTATCACTGAACAGTATCACTGAACAGTATCACTGAACAGTATCACGCTCCTCAAATACACATCTGCAAATAATAAGATATTTACTATTCGCAGTTTGTGACTAGGCAATAGTCAATATGTTCAGATAATATTAGAGAGGTTCGTTTATGTAGCCACTGACAATGAGCTGTAGGAAATATATAATCGTGCGTATCACATTGTCTCTCCAGAAAGAGGTTGGTTTTATAACTCTTTATTGTGATGCGTTAGATTTATTTTCAGATTGAACTCCCCACCGCTGTGCACACTATATGAATGGAAACTTTGGTGTATTTGGGGATGCCATTATGCCATAGCCCCCCTTTGGAAACAAATCTACAATTTGTCTTGCACCACCTGTTGTACCACTACATTCTGGCATGGAAACTAAGGTTTTTGCTTTGGAATTTAAAGTTGGGTTTGTGCTACTTACTTGAGCGGGGGTAGGATGTTTCTTGAGGGTCTATCTTCGGAAGAACCCACAATGAAATCGGGTGCCAACTTAGCAAGTTCGCTGGGCACCAAAGCGCCATCTGTGGAGCGTTTTCTAATCGGCGTCAACGTTTCTCTCTGTGCCTTCATCTGATGTAGAGAGCCGTTGGTCTTTGGGTGTTCACTCCCATCCGTTGCATCATTTACAGTATTGTTCATGTCCGAGTCGCTATGCGTGACCTTCATCAAGGTCGGACACTTCGGGCGGAAAACGGCAGGGTCCTTCGACCAATGAGATGCCGATATGTCAACTTCCTTTTCGGTTTGGTTGCTGCTCTCCTCTACATTGATAAAATATTATGTTATTATCAGAATCACGTGTTGATGAATGCATGTGCATACTAGAAACATGTGTGAATGTATTATATATAAACTTACTGTTTTAATATACAGAAATAATATATGTGGACTGGTCCAAATTGCATACAATATAGTTTGGTTGTTCACCGAATATTACCATACAATCAACACACCAATGGTATCCATTATCACAATTAGAGTAATTTTTACCCTTAAAAATGTGTTCCTATAGTGGCACCATCTGGAGGAGAGTGGTTCATCAGTTATCTCTGGTAGGAGAATGAGATTCTTGAAAAGCACAGCCTACCAAAGATATGTAAGTAAATCATTCTAAATAAACAGTGTTGTGTTTTTGAATTACTTCACCAATTGGTTGCTCAGAGGCCAATGGTTCCAGGAAGCAAATGGACAGAGTACGAAGCATGTGAACGTCTTGGCACCTCTGAGAAGATACTGCTACAATGCTTATTTAATATACATACTGTACTAACTATAAAAATGTGTACCTGAAAATGTCTTAATTATATAACCAGACATTTTTACCATGTAACATAAAAATCTCTGAGCGTCTTTTCCGCCTAGCTACAGCATTCTTCATCCAGGATGGCTTCTCTAGTTCCGTCTTCAACTTCTCCACTTCACCCCTAGGTGGCCGCAGTATTTCCGAGAGCCAAGGCGCTGTGGAGTTGGTTGACCCAGAGGCATCTGTCGTGGAGGTGGCATGGTGTGGCACTGGTACGGAGGGTTTGCCTCTTAGCTGTAACAAATAAGGAGATAAACAAACATGTGAGGTGACATACGCTATTGTCATCTCCTCGCAGCACGTGGCATAACAATGGCAACTGTCATCTTCTGTCAGCATGTGGGGTGACACTGGCTATCTCCCCTTAGCATGTGGGGTGACACAGGCTATATCTCCCCTTAGCATGTGGGGTGATATAGGCTATCTCCCCTCAGCATGTGGGGTGACACAAACTATATTCATCTTCCCTTAGTACAGAACTGAACCCGAGAAAGTCGTCGTTGTCACGTGTCGATGCATCAGCTGGAACACCGAGGGTGCCGGGGAATGCTGCTGCAAGCCCCTCCATCCAACAGTTTTCGATGGTCGTCAGTGTCACACTTTCCCAGCCACGAGAAACATCTGTTTCAGGTTGAATGGCCTCAGGAAAGGTGTGATGACTAAATCTTACAGGATCATCTCCTTTATCAGTTCCTTCCTGTAGTGCCACTTGAAGGCCGAGATGGTCCCTTAATCTAGTGGCTGGATGACACTAGTAGTGTTCGGTGGGAGATACATCACGATGATGTTTCCGTCAGCCGAGCGTAGCATATCTGCGGGAGGATGGGCGCAGCAGTTGTCGAGGAGCAGTACTGCTTTCTCTTCTAGACGTCGTTCGTGCAAATGACATCTGATGGACGGTACGAACGACTTGTGGAACCAGTCCTTGAAGATGGCAGCTATCATCCACGCATTACCACTAGCGGTATATGCCAATGGCATCGTATTTAGGGTCACGTGATGGAAGCAGCGTGGCTTGGCATATTTTCTGATGCATAGCGGTTGCAGCTTGTTCCTGTCTTGTTGATGCAGAACAAGATGATGGTGTGCTCTTTCGCCATCGTGAAACCTTCCGCCTTGCGCATGTCTTTTTCATGGCCAGTGTGCAATCTGGCAACATCTTGAAGTACAAGCCAGTTTCGTCAGCGTTGTAGATTTGCTCTGCGCCCATGTTGTTATCGTCCATGAACACAGCGAGTTTTGGCAGAAATAGCGCTGCGCCCTCTTCGTCAGCCGATTGCTTCTCGCCCACCACTTTGTGTTGCGAGATGCCGTGTTGTTTTTCGCGTACCAAGTACGCTTTGAATTTCGGCATAATGATTGGCCTGGTCAAAAAGTCTACAGCGATATAAAATTGTAATGTGTTTGTGAACCAGTGGAAGAATAATGACACTTCCTCGTTGTTTCACCTCTGTTTTATATCGTTGCTGCCTATCCAATTGCAATCAACCCTATTTTACTGACCTTTTGTTTCAAAGTAGTGTCCTGTTTTCAAATAATGTTAACCGCTTTGAGTATGAAATGTTGAAAGACTTGATCGGCTGATTGAGAGATTTCAACCGATATAATTCGTAACTGAATAAAGAGTAGTAAGTCTGTGATATCTAAACTGCCAGAGAGTGTGTGATAATCCGATTGTTGTGCAACAGGTTTCCGTAAATCTTGGTTGCAATTAAAAGTCGCAGCCGCCGAAGCCAGTGCTAAAATACGACTGACGTTCATGTATAACAAACAACTCAACAACAACTCGCTCCTCATTCACTGTCCTGTTATAGGTTACATTTATTGACTGTTAAAACTACACCTGTAGTTTGCACATACACGAGGACTTTACGCAAACCAAGTTTCAGCGTGCATTAATTGCATTTAGCGTAACAGATCCGTGCGGTGTTCGCGGTGATATAACGTGGTCGGTCGTGGATCCCGCGGTGATAGATGGCATAGAGCCAAAAACAAACAATCCCAGTGAACATTACATTGCTGTCATAATTGTTGACCTTCACTTATTTGTACAAAGCCTATCCAAAGGGGGGTATCAAGGCCTGCATACTAATTACAATAATGCTGGTGGCATGTGGATTGCATAACAATAGTAATCATCAATAAAAGGTTGTAAACACCACAATGGTTGCTACAAGTACTTTGCATGTGCTGCATGCTACAGTTACACACCTACATGACCTTCAATCTGGACAATTAGTAACATTTTAAAGTATAAATGTATCAATAGGTAAAAGTCAACAACAGTAAATGATGCCATTAAGCTGGGATTCCATATGTACAGACACAACATGCAGAACGGGAAATACATCAGCAGTGATGTCACTTCTGGGAATTTCATATATACGATTCCCGTGCAGATATGATTAAAATTGCTACACGGAGCAATTAAATTTCCAAATCCGCATGAAAAACCCATCTGCCTACGTACAAGTGGAACTACTTTCAACCATTTCACCCATTTTCATTGTTTTGCCAAACACTGCATTCGCATGCCGTTTCCATACATATGGAATCTAGCCTTAGCTAATTCAACGCGCCAACACACACACAACCCTGTATGTAGAACGTGTTCTACTTGGCATGACCTACCTGCAATCTACTTGCCTCCGTCAGCCCAGGCAACATCACAGGGCAAGGAGCAGCCGCTGTCATCGATGACTCATACTTGTCACCATTCGTGTGAGCATCAGGTGCAACGCCATCTAGTGGTGACGAAGGGTCTGAGGAATCATTCGGTATTTCGGGTGCATCTACAGATGAGCCAAATAGTCCTCCATATATATATATTGGTGTGTTAATAACAGTATATAAATAAATGCTAATAAATTGAGAAACAAACAGATTACCTTTAAAGGGAAGGTGTCTGTTCGATTGTTATCATAAAATTGTGTTGTACAGTAGAAACTATACCTTATATAACATAAAAAATGTGTTATATGGAACCATTTGTTATTGTTGATATCTATAAATGACGTGGATCTGTGCGTCACGTAAATACATCGTCACTCCTCCGTCGGTTTACAACATTTTCCAGTATTATCCGTGCTTGTTATTCCGGGATTTGAGCGACAGTTGTTGAACTCAAGAGTTTTGTTCTGCTAAGATATATTTGGGCAGTAAGTGAGATAGAACCCATACAGTTTACACAGTATTTGTAACACAATTTTACAACAGAAAATGAACTGACACCTCCTTTTAAAATTCAATGATTAAACGCCATAAACCTGGAATCCAGTGGTAGACTAGTCCACAGCTTCCGGTTGTGTATCGAATCAAATTCAAATTAGCCATTATTACATATTATGCAATTTCTACAAAACAGCCATCCTATTTGTTAGTCTACAGCATTTTTCAGATATCCACAGGAACCTCAGACTATCTGTTTCACAGCGTTATGTTCCTAAAACCAAGCTTAACATTGGCAAATGTGCTTTCTCTGTAGCTGCACCCAAAATCTGGAACCAACCCCCTATCACTTTAAAATCATCTGAAACTACAGCTACCGTTCATAAAAAAGCAAGACTTATTTATTTGAAATCGTTTTCACACCCTAGCTCAAATGTTGATGTTTGCTCGTCCCTGCTCATGTTTTTGCCTAACGATTTTTGTATGTTGGCCTCTGAGCTCAGATTCCTGGGGATGTCAGCGCTATGGAAGTTTATTGTTATTATTATTACTATACCTGTGGAGTCAATGTACATGCTTGAGTTCGGGGAGCAGTAACTGGCTCGGATGCTGATACGCGAAGGTTTTCTCCGTTTTGCCAACGATCCCTTCTTCCGCAAAACCACCCGCTGTTTGCTCGCGGAAATGTTCAACTCGGAGTTTGTTTTCTGCAACGTCAGAAACATTTTTGCTCACAAGTACGGTACTTTCCCATGCCACATCGCAGCGTCGTAACTGTTGCAATTTCTATAAATAGTTAAATTATGTAATGCTTCTTGTTAATAACAGAAATGTCACTAGACGTGCAAATTACGCTCTAAATGTGTTTTTTCAACGGTGAATAACTTATTTTTCACATTATTTGATAGCCATTTATAATTTTGACACTAGGCACCATACAGATAGCTATCCGTATATGTAACAGTACCAGCTAAAACCAGTTTCGCTTAAATGAATGGTTGGCCGCTAAGTTATTTTCCCGGGAATTTCCAGTACAAATTGAACAAGAAGGCAGGTTCTAAAAAACTTAAATTTGTTTCAGAAAATAATAGATGTACGGCTATAATTCCTAAATAAGAAAAATAAAATGTCAAAACAATGTCATGGTCAGTTTTATGAGACAACACTTAAAATGGCAATTGGTTAACAATTAATTTCCACTGAACTTTAAGGGAATTTTTGTGACGAAATCTACATGAACTCTCTCACTTTGCTGATTTAACAGATGGCAAGAATATACCGTAATCTGAACTCACTGTCTGGCACTGAGGCTCAGCATGCCTGAGATGACGCTTCAATTAAAACGCACGGATATATAGCCGATCTCAATGACAGAATAGACCATCCAAATGCCCGAGATACCTCAAATGTTGCACATGAGACGAATGTAGGTATAATACAGTCTTGAATGAAACTATCCACAATCCTCCAAAGATTGCATTTTCTACAAAATGCAGTGTTTTGCTAACTGTTTTATTTACGTGTAGTCGGCCTCCTATCCGTCGAGATCACTTCAGTGGATATTTAGTACCATGTGTACACGTCACTAGAGCACGCTAAGTGCTGACGTCAGAGGCGCTATCCATATCCATAACCGCACATGACCGAAAGGTGTCTATTACCTAAATATTGCCGCAATATAGGCCCTTAAATCTGCATTTGTAATGATATCAGGATCAGTTCATGACAGCATTGTGTGCAAGTATATGGCTGTGTGTTTAAGTAAATTAGAAACTTTCATTTTTCATATCCAAGAATCATGTTAAATTACCTGGTAGAGGCTTTCGTTAACGTGTCACGCCGACTTCATCAGTACCTATGACGCTGGTACTGATGAAGTCGGCGTGACACGTCAACGAAAGCCTCTACCAGGTAATTTAACATGATTCTTGGATATGAAAAATGAAAGTTTCTAATTTGAAAACGAACTATCCTGAAGAATGTTCAGTAATCTTGTGT